>CM053594.1:257637703-257673728 GCA_028646575.1 Pseudocheirus occidentalis | reverse complement strand
AATCTAAACTTGATAGAGAAAATTATCATTAAGATAAAGTTGGACAGGGCGGCTAGGTGGCGCAGTGAATAGAGCACCGGCCCTGGAGTCAGGAGTACCTGAGTTCAAATCCGGCCTCAGACACTTAACACACACACACACACACAAAACTAGCCGTGTGACCTTGGGCAAGTCACTTAACCCCAACTGCCCTCCAAAAAGCAAAAAAAAAAAAAAAAAAGATAAAGTTGGACAACATATTCTCTGAGGTCTACTGACTCAGGTTCTGTGACATGACTGAATTTACTTTCAAAATTAAGCAACCACCAATAGCTGGTGATAGATTGGAGCTATTTTACATTACTTTTTGCCTTTCAGCTGTATTAGATAACTTTTATTAATATTATTAACTGTTTAGGGAAATCTAGAATAATATAGTGTCTTCTTAAAGACTCTCTTCTCTAGGAGGAATGATTATTGACATACTAAAAGAACCTCCTGAGGGGCGGCTAGGTGGTGCAGTGAATAGAGCACCGGCCCTGGAGTCAGGAGTACCTGAGTTCAAATCCAGCCTCAGACACTTAACACAAAAACTAGCCGTGTGACCTTGAGCAAGTCACTTAACCCCAACTGCTATCCAAAAAAAAAATAATAACCTCCTTGTAAGGCAGACATAGAATTGGCTATTGCAATAGCATTTTTTTCAGTGGTTTATTTTATTTATGAAATCCATAAATAAATGGTGGCAATTTACATTTATATAGACGATATTTTGTTTATGAGCCTATGGAAACATTGCTTATATTTATATCAACAGTACTTAATATGATGCCTAGCATCAAGTAAGCACTTAGTTAATGATTGTTTCCTTCCCTTCTTTCCTCATTTTGTGAGTTAACTGAGTCACAGAGAAGTGAGGAGACTTGCACATGGTAGTAGTTAGTTGTGTCAAAGCCAGGAATCAAATCAAATAAAATGCCATCTTATAAATCTAAGCATAATGATCTTTTCATATACTGAGCTGGTTTTCTGGAGAACACACTGCTAAGACAATTGTTTCTTCTCCCATACTGCCTCTAATTTCTTGCAAAGAAAACTTCAGTCCAAGCATGATCACTTTGTGTAAGGTATCAACTTTGATAATAATGCCATTTTTTGATTAAACAACTGTGACAAAAGCAATGTAAATTCTTACTCAAGACTATTAGTACAAGTATTTGGTAAAGATCACAAAGCCTGAAACTAAGCCCATACTGGTTTAAAAATAAGCTGTCTCCAATAGATTATAGCCATAAAATTAAATTCTTTTGAAAGGAAAAATATTCTGCACCATCTGCTGAAACACAATATTACACTTAAGTTTTACACAAACCAGGTTGGGGGAAGAAGAGTGTCCACTCTATTTGTACTAATAGTGTAGAAGTGTTCACAATGTTTCCTTTACAATGATATTTATTTAGGCTAGGTATTTAAGACATTTTCATCATCTTCCATAATATAATAGTAAGAGCCTTGAACTAAGTATTGAGACTGTTATATTTTAGCTCAACTTTTAATATTAAGTAGCTCTAAAACTTAAAACAAATAATTTTAACTGTCATGGAATCTGAGTCAGAGTTTGGTCTAAGAGAATAAGAAGGAAATAAAGTTTCTTCACATAACAGTGATGTATTCATTAACTTCTTGGTGCTTTTTAGTAGCCTATAGCAAACATAAGATGCCCAATATATTTTCCTTAGAAGTGGAGCTATTTTGACTTCTAATACTAGCAACAACATCTTGAAAACACATGAGTTCTGGATGTGTTTGGCCACTGCTAATTTTAACCCACTCTTGAAGTGAAGAAATTCTTTTTCCTAGGGACAAAAGGTAATTTATTTTTTATGCTACTTTAGTTCTGGTCTCTCTGAAGGAAAACTTACTTAAATGAATGTATGTGTTTGAATAGATATACTGCCAGTTATTCTTTAAATAGAAATGTGTATGTTTACTGTATGGCAGGCATTTTGCTGAATGCTGCTGTCAAAGAGCTTTTATTCTTATCAGGGAGACAACATACATAAAAATTACATATCAAGAACAGATATAAAGTATGTTAATATAATAGGTTTAAGACAAGGAGAAATGATAATTTTAGTTATCATATTTTTAAATAAATGACTGAATTTTACAACACAGAACAATAACCTTTGAGAAAGGGTAAAAAAATCTTTTCACTGGTATTGAGAGAAATTTTGTTACTAACTAGTTGTTAGTAACAATGCAGATAATTGTTTGCAGATTTCCAGCCTTAACTTCCCCTAATTTTGAATTCATTTGTAGCTGCCCAAGACTCATATTTCTCGGTTATTCACTTACCACTCTAGGAATCATAAATACTAGAGCATTTCAAAAGTGGAATAGAATGCCACAAACAATGTATTTTAAGTTTAAAGGCTCAGAATCTGAAATAAATTTAACTGGGCAAGACTTATATCCTTGGGGGAGTAAGAATTTTCACTAATAATTGAAATTTACAAGACTAAACACCTTCCTACTTTTGGTATTCCCAGATGCCATCATCATAACCCTGTTAAGTGTAAGAAGTTTTGCTGAATATTTAGTGAGCATTGAAATGCCAGAGAATTCCCCTTGAACCAATTCCTTGAATTTTTGTAAGTTGTCAGACTGTTGGTACCTAGGAGCTTTTTCCATTTCAATGAGCAACTGAAGCCACCAGCCTAGATTTGCTCTAAACAGCTTTTGTGTTCACTTCCTGTATCTCAGGGAGGAATTCTAAATAATATTTGCAGAAGCCATGCCTGTTCCACACCCACCCCTACCCTTTATTATTTCTCACAGAATTCCTACTTCCTCTTTTTCCCTAGACTTTGTGCTTCATAGATCCAAGGAAGACTCTAATTAGATTTTGTTTACTACAGCTATTTTAAGGAGCAAATGAAACAAAACAAAACATCAAGTCATCTTGTTAGGTTTCTACTTGTGATATACACACACATATACATACACATATACATATACACCTACACATACATATACAGTTTGTTTAAGCTGTCTGGTCATGGGAGAAAAGAATATATAGGCAAAGATAGTTTCCTTCGAAAATTCATTGTAGCAAAATTTTATAAATGACTGACTCAACTGATCAATAGAAATATTGGAAATATATATATATATGTATATATATATATATGCATGGATGTAAGCATGCATGTGTATGTAGATATGTAATGAGGTATATATGTATTTGTGTATGCACACCAGCACATACACATACACACATCAAAGATAGGGCAAGTGACTTGTGCAAGATCACACAGAGAATGAACGCATAAGGCCATATTTTAAGCCAGGACTTTTTTTTTTACTTCATTTCCATCCTTTGACAATTTATCAATTGGGAAATAGCTCTTAGTTTTATAAATCTCAATCAACTCCCTATATATCTGAGAAATGAGACCTTTATCAAAATAATTTACTGCAATCCCCCAATGTACTCAGAGTTTCTGGCTTTTCCTCTAATTTTGATGGATTGGTTTTGTTTGTACAAAAACTATTTAATTTCTTGTACTCAGAATATCCATTTTATTTCCCATGACCTCTATCTCTTGTCTAGTCATAAATTCTTCCCTTATCTATAAAACTGATAAGTAAAATATTTCATGTTCCCCTAATTTACTTATTCTATGTCACCCTTTATTTTTCTATCATGTATCCATTTTAACCTTATCTTGGTAGAAGGTATGAGATGTTATCTAGTTTCGGTCAAATAGCTTTCTGATTTTTGAAGCAATTTTTTTAAAATGATGATTTCTTGGCCCAAAGTGTAGGTCTTTGGCTTTACCAAACCCTAGGTGTACTGTCTACTTAATCCATCCCACTGATCCACAACTCAATTTAAAGTCAGTGATAGATTGTCTTGATGATTATCTCTATGCAGTGCAGTTTGAAATCTGGAACTATTAAGCTCCCTTTATTCACAATTTGTTTTTATCAATGCTCTTAATATCCTTGACCTTTTTGTTCTTCTCGAAATATTCCATTATTATTTTGTTTTTATTTTCTCTAGCACTCTAAGATAATATTTTGGTAGTTTGATTGCCATGTCATTGAATAAGTAAATTAATCTAGGTAGAATTGACATTTTTATTATATTGACTCAGACTACTTATGAGCAATCAACATGTCTTCACTTGTTTAGATCTAATTTTTATTAGTGTGAAAAGTTTGTGAATTTTGTTTATATAATTCCAAGGTTTGTGTTTGCAGGTAGTTACATGCTTATTTTATGTCGTCTGTAGTTATTTTAAGTGAAAGGTTTGTTTTTCTTACTTTTGAACTTAGTTGGTAGTACATAGAAATGCTAATGCTTTATGTGGATTTAATTTATACCCTGAAATTTTATTAAAGTTATTAATTGCTTTAAGTAGTATTTTAGTTGATTAAGGTTCTGTAAGCACACTCCTATATAATCTGCAAAGAATGATGGTTTTATTTCATTCTTGCCTATTTTGTTCCTTTTGCTTATACTGTTGCTATAGCTAGCATGTAAAGTATCATACTGCATAATGTTGGAAATAATGGAAATCTTTGCTTCATCCCTAATCTTAGTGGAAAGGCTTCTAGTTTGTATCCATTACAGAGAATGTGTGCTCTTTCCTTCAGATAGATACATTTTAAGAAAAGGTCCATTTATTACTATGCTTTTTAGTGTTTTTAATACTGATTCTTCTTATATTTTGTCCAAAATATCTTCTGCATCATTGATAAAATCATATGAAGTAGAAAGGGAGAGATAGAATGGGATAATTATCTTATATAAAAGAGGCAAGAAAAGAGTTTCACAGTGGAGGGGAAGAAGGGGGAATGAGAGGGAATGAGTGAACTTTACTCTCATCAGATTTGGCTTAAGAAAAGAATAACATATACATTCAATTGGGTATTTTACCCTAAAGGAAAATAAGGGTAAAGAGATGGGGGTGGGGGAAATGATAGAAGGAAGGACAGACTATGGGAGGATTGTAATGATAATTAATTTGAATTTGAAGACCCCTTCTTTGTATTGGCAAGTAAGCAGGTACTTAGCACCTTGTTTCAAGTTAAGTAAAGGTAGCAGGTACTTAGCAGTTAGTAACTGATCAAGCCATTGTTGGGGAAACAGAAGGTATGAACTCCTGTCTCCTGTTACTGACATAACAAGAAGGGATTGTCTGAAACAGGAAACCAGTGCTGTGCATATATAAGAAAAGCCCAAGAGAGGCACAGGCAGAATTTCTTGAGACCAGAATCTGGTGGCAGAATCTGTTCTCCTAGGGAGAAAGAGAGAAAGGTTCTCTCAGAAGCTTCTGGAGTCTAGGCTGCCACTGCTGGACTGAGAACTGAGTCAGAACTTTCTTGTGACAAGAATTGTGGAGACTGAAGTAACTGCCACCAGGAAGGCTAAAGACGGATCACCCCATTCCACACCCCTGACTGGAGAAAACATTTTTGATTTTGGAAACCTGGGAGGAGTGATCTTCCTTAAGGATACCAGATGGTTGTTCTTTGTTCTAAATATTGTGACCACTTTGGTGAAAACTACACGGCCATTTTAATGATTAGCTATTGTGAATACTATGCTGTGATTTTCTGTGATAAGTTGTAATATTATGAATACTGTATTTGATGTGTTATGGAATAAACAGAGTGTTCACTGTACTATGTAACCAGAACCTTAAAAGCTGTTCACAGTAGCATTCTTTTGGAAAGCTGCTTGTGCATGGCATTACAAGGGTATAGTCAGAAGCAAACAATTTTGCAAAGGAACAGGGTCAAAGAAGAAAATAGAATAAGTACAAGGACAGGATAGCATGGAGAGAAATATAGTTAGTCTTTCACAACATGACCATTATGGAAATGTTTTGCATAACTCCACATGTATAACCTATATTGAATTGCTTGCCTTCTCAGTGAGGAGTAGTGGGGAGGGAAGAAGGGAGATAGTTTAGAACTCAAAGTTTTAAAAGTAAATGTTAAAAAAAGTTTTTACATGCAACTTGGAAATAAGATATCCAGGCAATGGGATATAGAATTCTATCTTGCCCTATAATAAAGTAAGGGGGAAGGGGATAAGTGGTAGGTGTGATAGGAGGGAGGGCAGACTGGGGAAAAGGTAATCAGAATGTCTTCCATCTTGGGGTATGAGGAGGGGAAAGATGGAGAGAAAATTTGGAACTCAAAATCTTGTGGAAATGAATTTTGAAATCTAAATGTAAATAAATAAATAAACAAGCAAACAAACAGAGAGATAGATAAACAAACAAATAAATAAGAAGACCAAGAAAATTTTAAATTTTAAAAAGAAGGTGCAAATAATGAATGAATGAATAAATAAATGAATGAATTATCCGTGGTCATGTCATAGTTGTATGACCTTTGTGATATATTGTTATAATCTCCTTGCTATTGTTTCATTTCTAATTTTTACATACATATTCATTATGTAAATAGAATTATTATTTTCTTTTTCTGTTTTTGTTCCTCCTGTTTTAGGTATTAAAATTTTATTTGTCTCATATCAGGAATATACAGAAGTGCTTTTATATCTATTTGAAAAATAATATTGGGATTAATTATTCTTAAAATATTTGGCAGAATTCATTGTGAATTCATTTTTTTTTCAATAGGGAGTTCATTTATAGCTCATTCAATTTCTTTCTCTAAAGTGGGATAATATAAGTATTCTATTC
Organism: Pseudocheirus occidentalis; assembly: GCA_028646575.1. Classification (NCBI taxonomy): domain Eukaryota; kingdom Metazoa; phylum Chordata; class Mammalia; order Diprotodontia; family Pseudocheiridae; genus Pseudocheirus; species Pseudocheirus occidentalis. The sequence continues at coordinate 257,667,021 of CM053594.1, read as the reverse complement.
CTCTTCTGTAAATGTAGGGAATCTACATTTTTGTATATATTTATCTGGGCAACTACACGGTGCAGTGGAGAGAGACCCAAGAGTCAGAAAGACCTAAGTTCAAATCTGCCTTCAGACATTTACAATCTGTGTGGCCCTGGGGAAGTCACTTAACCCTGTTTACCTCAGTTTCTTCATTTGTAAGATGTACTGGAGAAGGAATGGCAACCCCTTCTAGTATCTTTACCAAGAAAACCCTAAATGGATCACAGGGTCAAATACAACTGAAAAAAACTGAACAACAAATATTCATCCATTTCACTTAGATTGTCAATTTTTTGGCATGCAGTTGGTCAAACTAGCTCTTAATATTTTCTTTAATTTCATCTTCATTGGTACTATGTTCTCATTTTTAATTTTTGATACCACTTTGTTTTCTCCTTTTTTAAATGATCAAATAACTTTGATAACAAATGATTTTTCTATTTTGTTGCTATTTTTATAAAACCATTTAGTAGCAGCATTCATTAGCTCAATAGGTCTTTTACTTTAAATTTTGTTAATCTCTCCTTTGATTTTCAGAATTTCTATTTTGATGTTTAATTGGTCATTTTTAATTTGTTCTTTTAAAAAAATGTTATTGCATACCAAATTTATTGATCTGTTTTTATTGATAAAATAATTGAGAAACATAAATTTTCCTATAATTACTGCTTTAGCTTCATCCCATATATTTTAGTATGTTGTCTTGTTGCTGCCATTCTCTTTAATTTTATTTCTTATTGTTTCTATTATTTTTTTGACCCACTCATTCTTTGGGATTAGGTTATTTAATTTCTAGTTAATTTTTAATCTGTGCTTACAAAGCACTCTATTGAGTGTTTGTTGCACTAATATCTAAAAATGGAGCATTTAATATTTTTGTTTGTCTGAATTTGTTTGTGATGCTTTTATGCCTTAATACATGGTGAATTTTTGAAAGTGTCATGTTATCTGGGAATAAGGTATTTTCCTTTCTATTCTCATTCATTTTTTTTCTAAATTTTTATCAGATCTAGCTTTTCCAAAATTCTATTCAAGTCATTAACTTCCTTCTCATTTATTTCATTGTTAGCTTTATCTAGTTCTGAGAGAACCAGGGTGAAGTCCCCTACTAGTATAGTTTTACTCTCTATTTCCTCCTGTAATATAACTTTTCCTTTCAGACTTTGGATGCCATGCCATTTGTTATATATATATATATATATATATATATATATATATATTAGCATTGATATGACTTCATTGTCTATTATATATTTTAGTAAGATTGAATTTCCCTTTTTATGGCTTTTAATTTGGTCCATTTTTTTCTTTTGCTTTGTCTGAGATCATTATGGCTACTATTGGTTGTTTCTGTCATTTGCTTATTTTTCTAATCTTTTTCTTGACTTTGACCTTTATGTTAAAGTTGAACTCTGCTCATCTGGAGGTGGGTAGGCACTCTTCCCAACTTTGGCTTTTTTCGCACTACTATTTTCAGAGCTAGTTATGGGGATATGTAAGTTGTCAATACTTCCAGGGTGGTGTTACCCATGGAGAGGTGTAGTCACAGCTCTTCTGGTCTGAGGTTTGGTCTTTACCCAGTAAGGACCCCTCCTTTTCTTCAACCACAAATGCTAGTATTCCTTTCTCCCCTACAACTTCTGCTACAACTGCAACTGTTCCTCTGTGTCCTGGAACTTTATTTTAATGGGTATTTTTAATGGGTAATGAAATTGTCAAATATAGCCTGCTCCTGTGTCCAGTGCCTGGTCAAGATCCCCTGTAATCTCTGACAATTTATCCAAACCCCATTAGTATCTGAGAGCTAGAGAAGCTTCTGGGACTACTATCACATCTGCCTCCAAGGCCCATATCTGGTTATGCCACCTCCTGTGCTCTGGGCATTCCCTAGTTAGGTGTCACAGACATCTCCTTCAGACCCTCTTAAGTTATCTTGGGACAGAGAAAAAGTATCTCACCCCAACCTTTTGTTGGCTATGCTGCTTCAGAATTCAATGTGACACATTATTTTAAAGTTGTTTTGAGGATAATGTCAGGAGATTTCAGCTGGTTTGCTGCCCCTACACTCCCAATTTAGCTCTAAGTTCACCTCCCAGTTGGGCATACATTTTCAGAGATTTTCAACCACAGTAATTCAAGAAATCATTGAATTGATCAATTGATCTGGCCAAATAGCTATATAAATGAAATCATGGTTTTTGTGAAAATGTCAGAGCTGAAAACTTGAGACTTCAACCCACTTTAAATAGACAATAGACTACATCAATACTGAGAAATTAGTTTTAAGTTTTATTGTGCGAGAAATTCATTTTTGCTTATTTCAATTAAAAGTAAAATCATACCTGTTAAAATTATGACAACTTTAGTCACCTCAGGGAGCAATAGTAATGAGTTTTCTGTGGCTATAACCATATTTTTGTCTTGTAAGAAAGATGAAAGTAATTTTCCAGCTAAAAGGAGATCTTTTCTTTCAAAAAATGAAAATAAAAATTGTCAAGAATGTTTTGTTTTCTTTGAGTTAGTATCTCGTAATGTGGGTGGATGCTCTCACTGATGGGAACAATCTGGGTGGTTTCTTGGTACCAGGGAGGATCAAGAGGGAAAATGAAATGCCTCATGCTCATTTTTTTCTTGGAATATATTCTGCATGAAGAGGAGTTATGATTATGTAATGACTCTTCTAGAATGGAACAAGAAATAATGTATCTTACAAACCAAGGTGACTGCACTTCTCTATATTTCTCACTTAAATTGAGAGCAATCTAAATAAGATCTCATTTCTTCCTACGTCAAATTCAAGAGAGAGAAAAGAGAAAGAATTTATTTTCTTGGCTTCTTTTAATTATCACTTGAAACAAATTCTACAGGTATTCTTTCTAACTCTTCTTTTTTCTCTTCTTCATTATAAATATGAAAGAATAAAAGTAAAGTGGTTTTGTTGTGTTTTGTTTTTAAATTTTAAATTTGTTTTTTAAATTTCAAATTCCAAATTCTCTATGAAATGCTTTTGTGGCATTATAGATCTAAAATAAAATAGAATGAAAAATATTTTGTCTCTGTGACCACATACTTTGTAGCACCAAATTCCTCACTTTAGCTTTTAGCATTTCCCTGTTTTCTTTAGGAATCATGGTACGTTCACATATCACCTTCCAACTAGGCAAAACAAAATCAAACCACAATCTCTTCCCTGAATTTCATTCTCATATCTCAAAGTGCTTACTGGCTATGTCCATCTAGGTGTCCTGCAGGAACTTCAAATAACACGTCTATAACTGAACACATCTACTTCTCACCTAAAGTTGAGCCTAAATTCTCTATTTAAATTGTTATCACTTGCATATTTTCAGTCACCAGCCCTCTAAGTCCCTCCTCCCCCCACTTATCTCTTTTTTCTCTTCCTAACTTTTAATCCAGTCAGGTGCTTAATCCTAAAGAATCTTTGATGCTATATCTGTACCTAATTCTTTTCCAGAAATACCACTTAGCACACATCTCAGTTCAACTGTTTTAAATGCCTCCTTCCTCTGTGAATCTTATTTCATCAGTTCAGTTTTTCACATAGTTAACAAAATTATCTTCCTCATTCTCATGTCTTCCTGCTGATATTTCTGCTTTCAAGGCATACTATTTCTCAACTTAAAAAACATTATTTTCTGTTATTTGAGAGATAAAATTAAAAAACAAACACCCAAACAACTAATATTTCAGGACCTGAACAATTTAGTTCCAACAAGAACAACTTTTATTTATGAGAGACAAAGTGATAGTGTGGAAAGACTAATTTCTTTGGTGTCAGAACACCTGGGTACAAATTCTAATTTTATTTGGATGACTCTGGTCAAGTCTCTTGACCTTCCAGGAGCTAACATGAGGGAGTTAGACGTGATGGCCCCTGATAATCTTTTCATCCCTAAATCTTGGACTGTGTTGCTCTCTTTGTGCTTTAAGGTCTACAATGTATTTTCTTCATCCCATGAGATTGATAGTCAAGCATTATTGTCTATCCCTTTTTTATAGATGAAGTAGCTAAGGCTCTGTGAGATGTGACTTGCTACTGATCACCTTGTTAAGGTGAGGTTGGACTGAAATCCAGGCCTACTGACTCCAAGTCTATTATGTGATGGTTACTGTTTCAGTTATGTGATGGTAACGGTAAACTTCCAACCTATATTTCCAAACTTCTTTGTGTCGTATTTCACTATGTGCATGTTATTTCTCTCTAAAAAATGTAATCTTAAGGAAAATGGTTATCTCATTTAATTTTTTTTAGCTTTGTTCCCCAATGCTTCACACATAATAAGAGTTTTAAATGTGTTGAATTAAGTTGAGACAACATTTCAGTGGTGCTACATTAGTTCCAGAGGGAAAATGCTGATACTCCTGCAACAAGAAATATAATGGCAATCATAATGACAGCTAGCATTCAAATAACACTATAGTCTTCCCAACACTTTACAAAGTTCTCATTATATCTTCCCACTATACCTATGAGATAAGTGCTACTATTATCTCCATTTTGTAGATGAGGAAACTGAGGCTGAGAGAGCTTAAACAATTCCCCAAAAATAAAACTAGTAAGTGTCTGAATAGGATTGAATTTAGGTTTCTGTGACTCCATGTCCAAATACTTCACTAAGCTGTCAATCAGGTGAGGATGAATTGACTGTGACTAAGGCAGTTAACAGGACTGTCTATTTTGTTTCACATTAAAATCAGTCAAATGTTAGAGGAATTTATCTATGATGCATTAATGGGATTAATATATCATTTCATATTGATTAGAAAGGATTTTGTTAATCCTAAAGTCATTTTGACATCTGAATAAACTGAGACCCTGAGAAATGATTCATAAAATTACCTAGGTACTATGTAACAGAACTGAGATTTGATCCTATGTCTTCTGTTTTTGAAGTGGGTAGGTAGCTCAATGGATAGAGAGCTGGGCCTGAAAAGACCTGACTTCAAACTCAGCTTCAGATACTTGCTATCTGTGTGACCCTGGGCAAGTCACATAACCTCCATTTACCTTGGTCCACTGGAGGAGGAAATGGCAAAGCATTCCAATATCTTTGCCAAGAAAATCCAGGGACAATATTGGCATGGTATGGTCCATAGAGTCACAGAATCAAACATGACCAAATGACTAAACAACAACATCTGACTCTAAGTACAAATATACAAGTGTATCTTTTCCATTACACCACACAAAACTGGTTAAGGCAGTGTTATGAAAGATATGCCTGTATGTTTGTAACTTTCCCCTGTGACTGAATCTTAACAAATCCAACAACTTTCCTTGAGTCAGAGGTTAAGGGATATGTAAGCTCCTTTCAAGTAGAGATTGTTTCATTCTTCATACTTGTATTCTGAGTTCCTTGCATGCTGTCTGGCCCATAGTAGGAGCTCAATAAATGCTTCTTGATTGAGAAGAGCAAAATGGATGGAGCTAAACATTTCATCTGCCACTAGGAATAATTCTATCTTCATGACATGGTTACTTCCAATATTGAGACTTACAGCATTTCATGAATTGTTATTGCTTTAAATATCTCACATATTCTATCACCAGCTTTTTTTGTTTAATTGGTTTATTTTTAGTTTTCAACATTCACTTCCACAAGATTTTGAGTTACAAATTTTCTCACCATTTTTCCCCTACCCCCTACCCCAAAATAGCAATCCTATGGAATACCCCTTTCCCTTTATGCCCTTCCCCCTATTTTCCTGTAGGGTAGGATACCCAAATAAGTGTGTATGTTATTCCCTCCTTAAGCCAAATTAATGAGAGTAAGTTGAACCATTCCCTTTTCCCTTCCTGTTCTTCCCCTCCATTGTAATGGTTTTCTCTTGCCTCTTTTGTATGAGATAATTTACCCTCTATCTCTCCCTATCTCCTCTCATCATATTCCTCTCCCACCTCTTAATTTTAATTTTAGATATTATTTCTTCCTATTCAACTGATCTTGTACCCTCTGTCTATGTAGACATGTACACATATATGTATGTATATATACTCATGTATGTATTTATATACACATATACCCTCTTATATAAACATATATATGTATATATTCCCTTCAAGTCTCCTCATACTGAGAAAAGTGTCATGAGTTACAATGATCATTTTAACATGTAGGAATGTGAATAGTTCAATTTTAATAAGTTCCTCATGATTTCTTTTCCCTATTTACCTTCTCATGCTTCTTGTATTTGTAAGTCAAATTTTCTATTCAACTCTGCTTTTTCATCAAGAAAGCTTGAAAATCCTCTATTTCATTGAATGACTGTATTTTTCCCTGAAACACCAGACTCAGTTTTTCTGGATAGGTGATTCTTGGTGTTAGTCCTAGCTCCTTTGACCTACAGAATATCATATTCCAAGCCCTTCAATCCCTTTGTGTAGAAGGTGCTAGATCTTGTGTTATCCTGATTCTGTTTCCACAGTAATCAAATTGTTTCTTCCTGGTTGCTTGTAACATTTTCTCCTTGACCTGGGAACTCTAGAATTTTGCTATAATATTCCTAGGAGTTTTCTTTTGGGCATCTTTTTCAAGAGATGTTCAGTAAATTCTTTCAATTTCTATTTTGCCCTCTGGTTCTAAAATACCAGGGCAATTTTCCTTGAGAATTTCTTGAAGGATGATTTCTAGGTTCTTTTTTTGATCATGACTTTCAGGTAGCCCAATAATTTTTAAATGATCTCTCCTGGATCTATTTTCCAGTTCAGTGGTTTTTCCAATGAGGTATTTCAATTTCTCACAAAGTCATTAGCTTCCATTTTCTCCAATCTAATTCTGAAGGAATTATTCTCTTCAGTGAGCTTTTGAAATTATTTTTCCATCTGGCAAATTTGGCTTTTTAAGGCATTCTTCTCCTCATTGGCTTTTTGGGCCTTTTTTGCCATTTGAGTTAGTCTGTTTTTGAAGATGTTATTTTCTTCAGTCAGGTTGTTGACTTTCTTTTTATGATTTTATTATTATTATAATTCTCATTTCTCTTCCCAATTTTTTCTCCACTTCTACTTGATTTTCAAAATCCTTCTCGAGTTCCTCCATGGCCTGTAACCAATTAATATTTTTCTTGAAAGCTTTTGATCCGGGAGTTCTTACTTAGTTGTCTTCCTCCTGTTCCATGCTTTGATCCTTTTTGTCCCCTAAAAAGGATTCTGTGGTCTATTTGTGCTTCCTCTGCTTCCTCATATTGCCATTCAATTACTAGACTTTTGAGCTTTTTGCCACATTAGATCTCTGTTTCCAGAGAGGAGAGCTTTGTCCCAAATTGTTGGTTTTTTAAAAAATATTGTCAGAGGTCTGAGGAGGGTGCCCTCTCTACAGACACCACACTGACAAACTGGCATTTCTCACCCTAGGACCACTGCCCAAGAAAGTGACCCAGGTACAAGCAGGTCAAAGAAATAACAATTACCCTCTGAATGGTCACTTTGTCCCCGTATAATTTGTAGACCAGGAACTCCTGATGCAGCCACATAACAGCATCTGCAGCTGCTGCTGTGCCTCTGCCACCTCTCTCCCTGGGGGTAGGGGCCAGACTGTTCCCTTCTTTTCCAATAGAGTTCCCAACTGAGCTTTTACTTTTTTTTGGTGTTCATGGGTTGAAAAAAAAAAATCTGGAAACCACCACAGCTGCTGATGATTCATTCTTCTGAAATCTGCTCTGGCTGCTGCTGCCTTCCTGAGACCAAAACCATGCACCTCCTGGGGGACTGTGCTCAGCCCCCAGTGTGCTGCAAGGAACCCTTCCTGTAGGCCTTCCAGGCTGCTTTCAGCCAGAGATTTGTTTCTCTCTGCCACTTTGTGGGTTCTGTAGCTCTAAAATTTGTTTAGAGTCATATTCTATAGGTATTTGAGGTGGTTGTTGGAAGAGGTCATGGAAATTCCTGCTTCTACTCTGCCATCTTGACTGCACCCCTATCACCAACTTGTTTGTGTGAAAATCATTAAGTTTTCTTTTTATTGATGAAAAGATACTAAGGAAACAAACATGACTTTTTCCTTTCTGTCATTTATTCATGATGGTGCATGACTGTATTAATAGATATTTTATGTTCCACAGTTTTGTTGTTATTTGTTATTTTCTTTATACCTATTAACCAACTTGTTCTTCATTCATCTCTCTGTGTCCTCTAGCACAGCAAATTTTTCATAAAGCTGCAATTTAAGTTCATCAAAAATAACTGTCCCCTAGTTCCATGGAAGGTATCAGTCTCAACAGTCACTAATTCCATGGCAGTTAATCTGCCCCCTTTCACTAGCATTTAATTCACTTTCAAAAGGTAAATAGGTGAAGGCACAGGTTTAGCGAAAGTCAGAATCATTTCTATTTTTCTAGCTTGATGGCTTTAACAGAAGTGTGATATATTCCATTCTGTCTAAGAGCGATTAAATTCCCATGCTATGTCAGTACGTGCCTGCAGGCTATAGGGTTTCTTAGCACCTTTCCAAAGAGAAAGGAGAACATTTTATTTCCTTTCTTAGAAAAATAGCATTACATTAAAAATCTAAAACTAGTCTCAAATTATCTGTTTTATATATGTGTGTATATAATTATAATTATAGTAACATTTATAGAGCACTTTAAAGTCTGAAAAGCACTTTCACACATATGATCTCATTTGAACCTCATAACAACCCTGTGAGGTAGGAACCATTATTATTCTCAATTTTTTTTCAGTAAGGATACTGAAGCAAAGCTAGATTAAGTGATTTCCTTAGAATAACACATCTCTCAAATGTTTGAGATGAATTGAATTTTGGTCTTCCTGAATCTTAAACTCCAAATCCAACAATCTATTTGGTGACCAATCTGGCTGCTTAGACAAACTTTGCCACACGTATGAATAATTTATTTCTAATTTTATTTAACAGCAGTTGTAGGAAATTGTCTAAAACTAAAGGAGGTTATCATACTAAAATTAAAGGCTTTTATTCTAAATTATCATTTGTTTTGAAGTATCAAAATGGCAGGTTGAGTTGGAGAGGGCAGTCAAAGGAAACAAATTATATTAGTGGGTTTGGGATTTGAGACTAATCTTTTGTTTGTTGTTTGACTGATTTATAGAGTGATTTTTTCATTTTTTTTCCCTTTACCTGAAGGGCTCTCTGGGGATTTCTTACGATCTGGAAGGTATTCTGCACATACCATCAATGGTGCTTGGTCAGCATGGACTCCTTGGTCCCAATGTAGTCGGGACTGCAGTCGAGGGATTCGAAACCGTAAACGGGTCTGTAACAACCCTGAACCCAAATATGGGGGACTTCCTTGTCTTGGTCCATCACTGGAATACCAGGAATGTAACATCTTGCCTTGCCCAGGTAAGTGTATATAATATAAGGAAAGACTGGAGACTAAGGGAATTGTAAAGTGTTTTAATATATGGCCAAACTGTGTTTATTTAATTTATTCTGCACTTTTGTACATGCACACACTTGTATGTGTGTATATGTGTATGTGTGAATGTGTTTCTTCAGACATCAACTTGGTCATTGTGGGTTAAAGGAAGATGTCACCTTCTTTTAAGCAATTCCTTTTTTTTATTTTTGTATTTTGTCATTGAACATGTTATACCCACAAAAGCCATCTATAGGTCAGCTGTTAAATGCTTGTCCTTCTATCCATTAAGCAGAAGAAATAATAAATAGAATAAAATAAACAGATAAATAGAACAAAAGAAATAATAAAAACTTATACCAGGTCAGTTGTCAGGACTTTTGCACTGTATTCAATTGTTTAATTGTAGTCCATAAACTTTTGCGCACACACACACACACACACACACATATAGAAAACTATATTTTGAATGAAGACTTTCATAGAGTTTTAATTGAATGCTCAAAATGGAGCAATATATTATATTTATGTAAAAATTTTAATGGAGATAGTACAGAATTACCTTTTCATTCAAATGCACACTTGCCAAAGTTGACAATGTGCCCCAGGGGTTCTTAAATGGGGTTGTTGAACTTTTTTTGTATTTTAATAATTGTATTTTCAATGTAATTGTTTCCTTCATAATTCTATGTGTTGTATTTTATGCATTTAACAACATTTTTCTGTAAAGGTTCCATTCATAGGCTTAACTAGACTGTCAGAGAGTCCCAGGACAGAAAAAAAGAGTAAAAATGTTGGTTTTGGTGGATTCACATAATATACTTATAGGAATAATTGTCTATAATGATTCAGGTACACAAAGTGATATCATGAAAAAGATTCTGGTCTAGCAGTCAGAAAACTAACATTCGAATCTACTTACTAACTGTGTGATCTTGTCATTTAAATTGTCAATGAGATGCTTGGATGAGACAACCTCTAAGGTCCTTTCTGCATATCCCAACATTCTGTGATAAATGAAGTATTCATTATCCACAGTTCCCAGCATCTCTTTTTCTCTCTTTCTCACCTTTAGAATCATTTCAACTTACTGCAAATAAATGGTTAGCAGAGGTTTTTCTTATCTACTGAAAGTTTGGCTTCCTTGGGGATTGCAGACGGAACAGAGGAAAAAGAAGCCATTGCTTTTTCTTCCCTGTAAAGCAGAATGAATAGAAGAATCAGGACCAGTGACTTAATCACCAAATCTACAAGCATTTTTTAGGAAAATTGTTTAATAACAGAAAAGATGAAATAGAATATACACACGCATTTGTATTATCTCACTGTCAGGGTACTGATTATGAATTCTTGGTAACAATATAGATTCATGAAATGCTTCACTGAAACCCTATAGTGCATTATTACCCTTTGTATGAAGTTTGTACCTATAGAGTGTACCTATTAGCCTTTTTATGAAAGTATCATATTGACATATTTTGCCACTAGATAAAGTACCAAGATTGGCTTGTAAAAGGTCACAGATCTTGGTCAAAGCAAAACAATTAAAAAGTGGAAATTCAAAAAGAAAGTCACTTCTTATCTGTATGAGCCTGGGCAATTTATTTAAACTTCACTGGCCTCAGTTTCTTCATGTGTACATTGAGGGACTTGGACTACAAGGCCTCTTTTGTCCCTTCTAGCTCCAACTTTCATGATCCAATGCATGATTATTTTGACAACCCCTGTGCTTTCCCCCCACATACACGCATAGTCTTTTTTTCCTCCCCTCATGGAAAATGGCTTCATTAACAAAGATGAATTGGTTGCCTCGTTAGTTCAAATTTAACCTGAGCTAATTACTTTGGGCCTATGATGCCATTGTTGGGAAATTTCATCTACCAATGCAAACTGGAATGTATTCTATGGTAGGTAGTCTTAGAGAGTTGGCTAGAGTATTGACAAAATAAGTGATGTTCCCAGGATTGCCACACAGCTCTGGTGTGTTGGAAGTAGACCTGGAATACAAGTCTCTCTCATGCTGAGTCTAACTTTGTAGCCATTTTATCAGGGGTCTCTGAATTATTTTGATAAAGTGTATATGTCAAAAACATTTTGGAAGACAGGAGGATTTTCTCTCTGTCTATGTTTCTCTGTCCTCTCTTTTTCTTCTTTATTTCTTTATATATATATACATATATACTTACACATATACATATGTATATGCATATATGTATATGTATATAGATGTAGATACATAAATACATAGATACACATATATAGACATCTCTTTGTAAGTGTGTATGTATGTACATAAACATAAATATGTGTGTATATATGCATATGTGTGTATATTACACATATACATTTTTATACATGTATTATGTATATGACTTTGCAACTGTATGAATACATGAGGCATATGGAGAGAAAGAAGCATCAAGAGAAAACAAGGCATTAAGGAAAACGTTGATCAAACTCAGATGACTGGGATGCTAGTGCACTTGATAGATCAATTATCTTCCAGAATAAGAATGAATTTGAGGCGAGGTGAAAGAAAACATTATTAGATCTCTAAATGCAAATCACAAACCATCCTTGGCTATTTGTTGTGTGGGGATCTTACTAGAAAATGGCCCAGAGCTCAGTTTCTGAAGGGTGCTTGCAAAGACTCTAAGAGAATGGTAGGTCTGAGAGAACTGCAGTGGCAGCAGAATATTCCCTAAGGTACTTGTGCAGATTCCTACTGTCCTGAGGGATCAATGCCAATGCGGGAAGTTGGGAGTTTGCACAGAGACAAGAGTGGGTGGAGTGGGGGATGTTAAGCTTTAATGGGTGAAGGATAGACAGAGTTGTTTTGCAGACAAACTCCATGACTTGCTTTTTATTTTATTTGGGGGGGGGCGGGTTACAGGGAGACATGTTATCTTCCCATTCCAGTTTGTAGATTCTTGTACCACACAATATTGACTCATTAAAAGATAAAGACATTTATTTCCCAGTGTGTGTGAAGGGAAATTCATCCCCCACACAAGTATTAATGTTCATGTGCTTATAAGTATATTCTTGTTGTAGAATATGCATTCAGTACTTGTCAATTTTAGGGGAGATGCTGTGATAACTACCGATGTAACTGGAGAGATCTATAACAAGGTACAAACAGGAAAGCATATCACGAACACTAGGAGATAATTACAGAGCCAGCAACGCTTTACCTGTCTTCCTGTGTGGCAATCAGTCAGTCAGTCAGTCATTCCCTTAAGTTCATACTGATCTGCATGTTATCACTGAAAAATGATACAGGCTTCATTCAATCTGTCACCAAACAGCAAGACAAGGCAAAAAATGTGTTTAGGGGAAGAAGTTATTCCTACTTCTTATAATACTGCTTTAAGGAGCACTTTCCATTTTCTAGGGAACAAAAAAAATCTAAAGGAATAGTAGAAGAGAAGGAAGGAGATTTTATCTATGAAGTAAGTAGCATGTTGGGAGCAATATTTCTCATATGACAATGTCATCTGATTTGCCTTTTAAAAGTGTTAATTTTATAGCCAGTGACAGAGTTCCCCATCTCTCATTTGTTCCTATGATTGTGTTGAAACCTCATGGCAAACCCTGAAAGCCCAGAAGCTTAAAGAATAGAGATTGTGCTGGGGTGCATTGTTTAGCCCTTCCAATCTTTTGGGCGCAACCATTAAGATCAGAAATGGATTAGTACCTCTATTTATGCATTTAGTGGTGGTGGGATAAGGTAGAGAAGTCCACAGTTTTTGTTAGCATTAGTTCTGCAACAGATTTGTTTTAGATTAGAATAATTGTCCCTATGTGACCCCATTTTATGATTTGTAAAGAAGCTACTCCTCAAACGATTAAGAATCAGACAGCCTGAGTTGGAGTCCTGATTCTCCCACTAGCAATCTGTATGTCATTTGTCAATTCATTCTGTCTAGGCTTGAAATATCTTATTTACAAAATCAGAGGGGTGGCTAGGTGACATAGTGAATAGATCACAGGTCCTGGAATCAGGAGAACCTGAGTTCAAATCCAACCTCAGATGCTTAACCCAAAAATCTAGCCATGTGACCTTGGACAAGTCACTTAACCCCAACTGCCTTGCTTCCCCCCTGCAAAAAAAAATTTAAAAATGAGAGAGTTCTTCAGTAACTAATGCCCCTAAGGAACCTTCTTACTCTAAAAGTATGACTTGATTATTGTTTTGTCTTTTTTGTTTTCTCTCATGTTACAGGAGAAAATTAAATGACTTCAACATTTTTTATTTATTCTCAATAATTCTAGAGTAAATAATTTGAAATAATTTTAATACAAATTACAATTATTCCATTTCATCAAGTAATTTAATTGGCACATAGTCTATTGCTTCAGGTTGAAAGACTTTTAATTAGGACATGTGATATATCCCAAAAGTTTATATCATACTATCATAAAGTTTGTTTTTGGAATGTGAAAATAATGCCAATTTTGGAAAATGAGAAATTTTAGTCAGTAAGACTGTGTAGCTCACTGTGAAGAAAAACAGTAATCATTTTGTAAGCATGTTTATTTTAGAAAATAATTGTCAGTCAAGAATCTTATGTGATCCATAAATGTTTTGTTAATGTTCTTGAACATCCTTAGTTAGGATGAAGTATGATCAATATACAATAACACAAATAGATGTTCTCAGCTTTTCTCGACTTTGGAAATTATAATGAATGTGTTTCAGTTAAGCATTCAGACTGCTAAAAATAAGACAAAAATGACTAGTGTGTATATATTTAGAAAATTTCAAAGCTTGAATATAAAGTAAGTATAGTAGTATAATACAAAGTTGGTAATCCCATTAAACATCCATCCATCCATCCATCTATCTATCTATCTATCTATCTATCTATCTATCTATCTATCTATCTATGTCTGTCTGTCTGTCTATTTATCTGTATATATGTATATATAATGTGACTCTGTGTATTTTTGATTCTGAAAAATAAGTCATGGGAGCCAATTATGATTCTCAAATATAAAAGCTTGATCATGACCATTATTCAGAGATCTATTTATTTCCACATTTACATCTCCCCCTGATAGGTTTGGCACTTTAAATGTATCCTGTTCAATCTGAGTTCAGCATCTTTTCCCAAACTATCTGCCCTTTTGATTTCCCTATTTCTATTACTGTACTCTGATTCTTATGTTCTCTTAAGCACAAAACCATAGTGTATTCATTTGCAGCTCTCATCCCTCATGTCTGTCATTTAAATTTTTATATTATCAGTTGCTAGCATAATGCCTTGCATATAAGCAATTAATGTTTGTTTAATTGAATTTGATTCTAGCTTCTATATATCTCTTCCTACTTTCTCCTTCATTCTGTTCCCTTTGTCAGCACTCTAGATCAGAATTTATTACTTCTAGCCTTATTATTAGAATAGTTTTATAAAATGTTTCTATGACTATTGATGCCAATCTATTCTAAGTATTGCTTGCAGATAAAACTTATTCAAGCATAAACCTAATAATATTATTGCCCTGCTCAAAACATTCGATGACTCCCAATTTTCTACTAAATAAAGTAGAAACTCTTTAATTTGGTATTTGCAGGACCATAAACAGAAAGCCTGGAGGAACCTCAGAGGTCATCTATTCCAACTTACTTATTTTACACATAAGGAGATTGAGGCCTAGGAGATTAAGTGATTTGACCAAAATCACAGACAGTAAACATCAGAAGGAAGATTTAGAATTGGATCCTAGGACTCCATAGTTCAGTGCTGTCCAATGCTTCTTCCCCACTGTACCAAGTCACCTACCCAGCCTCTTCATCATCATGATCCAGCCAATTTTTCCAAACTCATCTTTCGCTAGTTTCCTCTATTTCACTCATTTTTTTCCTCTTGGTTAATTTTGCTTTGGCTATGAGCAAGGATTTTTTAGAAACAAACAAGCAAACAAAAAACAAAACAAAACTCCGGCTCCTTCCTGATATATTTCTCTTTTCCTCTTGTCAGCTTGTTATTCCTCCAATAGAATCACTCTGTTTCATTCTGCCTTCTGTGCCAACTGATGCAGACTGGGTCATGGAAAATTTAGAAAAAAGAACAAAAAAAATTGTCCTTTCCCGTAGGCCACTGACAAAGAAAGTATATGTGCATTTGTATCATAGATGAAGAGATAACTTATAGGGTAAAAGAAGTGACTTGGAGTCTACATTATAAACAAAAATGTGAAAAGAAGCATGAGAAGATTAGTATCTCCTGAACCAACCTCCTCACTCTAAACCCCTCACAGGGATTTGTCATTTTCACGGTTAAAAATTTCACCTTTCCCTCAGATTTTTGAATGATATTAATAGTCTTCAACTTTCTCAAACACACTTCCTTAAAATGGACTCAAATATTATTTTGTTGTTGTTGATCTGTCCATCAAGTAAGTTTATATTATGAAAGGAGATATCCTTAATAAGGATTTATCTCTTTTTTTCTTTAAAAAAAACTAAATAAATTCTAGAAAATATTGGAGAATTATCACCAGTTCTTCAGTAACACAATCCATCTGAAAGCCTATGTCTACAAGGAAATCAATGGCACAAATAGTTAATTCTTTGTCCATTTCTTTAAAAGTCCAAAATACATTAGGGAATATAAATTTTACTAAGAGCACTGACAATTCTGCTAAGGTATGGAAGTTTTATTTCTCTAGTCTGTTCTGCCATTTGGAAGCTCTTTCACTCTGTCCTTTGACTTCACCTTGTTCCCCCATCTCCCTATATAGCTAGCTTATTGGCACAGCCTTTTTTCCAACAAAGATAGCTGACCACCAATTTTGATTGTTGTGCTCATATAGTTTTGTTCATATAGTGCAGAACTTCTAAAGGAAATTAGATGGCTGTGATAGCACTGGATACATGAAGGAGTACCTGTAACAATGGCAGCAGTAGCAGTACTAACAATAAATAACTTCCAAAGATTAACACATCCATCTTGAGGGGTTTAAGAGAAGAGAATGTAAAATAAAGGAATAAAGGCAGAGTGATGCACAATGAAGACACTACCTGCCTTGAGACTGTGGCTATAGCTGTGAAGGCCTGGCAAGAAATCTGAGATGTTGGCAAATTGGGCTGTTGAATTTGGCTACCCCACATTGGCAATGGTGTTAAAACAATTATTGAGGTGATGCAAGTAATATTTCCTCATGTTCTATTACTACAAGAAGGCAAGAAACACTAGAAATAAAATACTTTACCAACTAGAAATCCATATGATACAGGATAATAAAGGAGATAAGCTATAACATGCATTAAATGGACAGAAGAACTCATATGTCAGTGCTAACATAATACAATTGGAAATATTAGACCAGTTATCAACAAGGATTCATATCGCTTTTTTGCCAATGGCACCATTAGTTTTAATTTATCATTTTTTTAAAATCATACTTAAGTCTAGATTAAGTCAAATGAAAAATGAACATAAGGAGCTTTAAAAACCTGAAGGAGAAGAAGAGATAGAATACCCTGTGGTCATTAAAAATCTTCATTTACTTCAGACTCCAGAAATTATAACTACTAACAAAATAAATGACAAAAAAGCCCAATGCTAATGGTTCAAATTATTTTTAAAAGATGAGTAGGCTTAGATTAAAATTCCAAAAAGATTCCCATTTGTGTTTGATGATATGGATCAAACTAATAACCAATATTACTAAATCAGCAATTCAAAAAAGGTGGTGTCTTCACTAACTCATAGATGAATGCATTCTCCCCTAATATTTGGCATAAAGTGTAAAAGCATTTAAGAATCTAATCAAAGCTATCTCTAGTAATATGAAAAAATTGTTCTAAATCACTATTGATTAGAGAAAGGTAAACTAAGGCAACTCTGAGGTACCACCTCACATAAATAAGAAATGACAAATCCTAGAGGGAATGAGGCAAAATAGATACACTAATGAACTAATGGACTAATGAACTGGTTTAAGCATTCTGGAGAATGATTTAGAATTGTGC
The DNA here is from genome assembly GCA_028646575.1 of Pseudocheirus occidentalis. NCBI lineage: Eukaryota > Metazoa > Chordata > Mammalia > Diprotodontia > Pseudocheiridae > Pseudocheirus > Pseudocheirus occidentalis. Next base: position 257,649,665 of record CM053594.1, on the reverse strand, counting down.
CCAAAGTTCAATAAAGTGTGACTACGCTTTGATCTGGTCATACCACTACTAGATCTGTATCTTAAGGAGAGGAAAGAAAAAGGAGAAGTACCTATATGCACAAAATTAGCAGCTCTTTTTATAGTGGCAAAAAAGGATAAATTGTGGATATGCTTGACAATTATGGAATGGTTGAATAAGTGGCATATGATTGCGGTGGAGCGCTACTGGGCCATAAGAAATGATAAGAGGGATATTTTCAGGAAAAACATGCCAAGAATTATATGAACTGATGCAAAGAGAAGTATGAAGGAGATCATTGTGCACAGTATCAGCAATGTTTTAATGATGATCAACTATGGAAGACTTGGAGACTTTGAACAATATAATAATTCAAGACTACTTCAAAGAGCTCATGGTGAAAAAAATTCTATCTACCTCCAGAGGGAGAATTTATGAACTATGAGTCCAAATTGAAGTATAATTTTATCACTTTATTTTCCTTGCATTTTTAAACATGTGACTAATATGGAAATGTGTTTTGCATGACCTGATAGATATCGATATTGATATCGATATCAATACCACATTACTTGCCTTCTCATTGGGTGTGGGAAGGTTTGAGAGGAAGAGAAAGTTGGAACTCAAGATTTAAAAAAGAAAAGAATGTTAAAATTAGTAATAAATTTAAATGTAAAAAGAGAGGATATTGCATTACCTCACTCACAAAAGTGAGAATCAAATAAAATCATCTACCTACAATATTTTATTATAATAAAGTTCTCTACATATGTGTTATGGTTCTTAAGATATTTTGTAGTATAGATATATACTAACCCTAAGAAGTGTTAAAATACCACCATAACAACAGCAACTTCAGAGAGCTATAGATTTGTAAAAAAGACTGAAACTTCTCATCACTATCAAGCTGATACATGCAATGGAATGTTTGAACATCATATTCTTTAAATAAAGACAAGAAAAAAGTATTACATACTATATCAACACATCTAGATTCTCTTAATCAGCAATTGAAATCAAAAGTCAAAAGATTAAAGTAACAGTCAGCGCAGTGCAAAGAATAACAAGAAACAACACAAATTAAACACCAAATAAAAATAACTGCAGAGGTTTGAAAAATAATTTTAAAAACAATAGAGAGAAAATTGAAGTTCAGAATAAGAACTATGAGGAAAATATGTTCATTTGAGGGGTTTCAAGAATACTAAAATTTGAGTTCTATAAACCAAGAAAAAGAAAACTTGCACACCATTAATATAATTAAGTTCTGATCCATCAGACTTAAACTCTAGGTTTTCTGTAAACTAGGAAGCAATAAGGCCATATAATTTTCCATGATCCTTGACTCAAAATTTTTATACTTGTTCGTGGATTACTAGCAAAATACTTTACTAACTCTCTGTTATATACAAGACTGTTCTCAGCCTTCCTAACAGAAGGTATCACCTGTTATGAAGAATACCAACAAGTCGCCCTGCCAAAATGTATCTCATTGAATGTCTATGTAGCTTTCAAAATGCATCTAGAGTTTGTTTCACTAATAAAATTTGTAAATGTTTCCAGGAAAACAAAATATTGGCTAACAAACAAGAACAGTATCTGAATAAATCTCATGGGTGTCAGATAGCATTACTGATTTAGCAATTTTTGAAAAAGCTTCCCCAAGGTGCTATAGTATCTCTACCACTTTTGTCAATTATCACAAATTCTTTTGCCTCAGTTTCATTCATGGATGATTCATGGACTACAAAAACATAAAAAGGACCAAGCATAAAGAAAATGCTAGAGTATTTAACGTCCACATGGAAATCTTCTTTATTCAGAACTTGCCCCCAAGACAATAATGTCAAGAGAAATTAACTTAAAACATGATATTTTTCAATGAGTCACTTTACACTCATGGTAGTTCTGCCTATCCTTAAACTATCTGGCATCTTCCCTAAATAAAACAAAGGACAGATTCTAAATTACAGGATTCAAATGAAAGTATATTAATCAATGATATATATATATATATCAAATTATATAGTTTTGCCGAAAATCAAATTAAATAACTCCTTCATATGAAATTTGTCTCCAATTATAGTAAAATGTCACTTGAATTTGATTAATATAAAACTCTTAACATGCACCAAAAAAAGATAGAGACCCAAGACTTCAAGCTTCAATCTGGAGGGCACACCGAATATAGGCATGTAAGTGATATCTATAAATTCCTTTGTCTCTTCTAAGCAAGACACATGAAACATAAATATTTCAACAAGAAGAATGTGACTGAATATGGTTAATGGCCTACTAGTTTTCTAAAATCAAAGCTCCATGGTAGGAGCATGTTTGAAGTAATTAACGCCTATGTAATATCAGTGTTTTAACCATAAAGTAGTTCTAACCATAAAGTAGACCACAACACATTTGGAAAGTATCTCCCCCTCCCCACCAAAAAAAATACAATATCAGCAAAACACAGGGCCCATCACTTTAAATTAATTCTCAAAAGGTTAACAACCCCACACCAAAAAAGAAGGAAGAAGATTAATAGATATTTGTGTAATATGATAAACAGGTTAAGGAAACCTATAGTAACATGTTTGGAACAGACATCACTTCACCAAACAATATTAAAGAACAGATATACCTTTTTTTTTGCTTTTTTTTTTGGAGGGCAATTAAGTGACTTGCCCAAAGTCACATGGCTAGTAAGAGTGTCAAGTGTCTAAGGCTGGATTTGAACTCAGGTACTCCTGACTCCAGGGCTGGTGCTCTATTCAATGCACCACCTAACCATCCCAAACAGGTATATTTCACTGGGTTTATCAATAGTAACCAAAAGTGGTTTACTACCATATAGGGCCTATGCAAGAGGCCTATTGCCTATGCAATAATTACACACGCGCGTGCACACACACACACAGATCCAGGAAAACAATCAAACATCAATATCAACTCAGCCAGTAATATGTCAACAAAAAGGTATAAAAAAATAGAAATTTTTGGAATTGGATGAGTTTATGATGCCAACTCAGGACAAGGTCATTGCCACCAGAAATTACTGATGGATTATCCTTAAGGAGCTGGGATTAGAGATAGGTACAGTTTACGCAGACATAGAAAATAGCTATACTTTCTACTTCAAGCTGCAGAAATTTTGAAACTAACAATAAATGACCTGGTAGTCAAAATAATATACTGGAAGATCAATATATTTCATAGACTTAACATATAATGAATCTCCATATGACAAATATAATCCTCAAAATTTCCTTTAAAATTCAATATACAATGAATGGAACAAGATCATTGTTATGGGGAGAAACATTACCCACCATTTTTGATCCACACAAATTTAAAATGAGTATTTTTAATAGAAATAGAAACCTTGTCAGAATACCATCAAATATATCAACTATCTTTGTTGGGCTACCTGTTACTGGAGTTGTCCTAGAGTTGCTTTCAGTGAGCCTATAGAAGATGTATGTATGTCCCAGTATTGTATTCCAGTAGAAAAAAGCAACTATTTTTTCCACTTGTGCAGTAGTGTGCATAATTTTAAGTATAAAAGAATAATAGAGATTTATATTTTGATTATTTCTATTTTAATTCCATCAAAAAATAAAAATAATTTTAATAATAATAGTCAACAATTTGTAATTATAATATATCTTTACAATAATTATAACAAATGCTAATATTTATTCTTTTCATATGTATTTATAAGTAATTCCCAACTAATTCAAGATGACTCATCAGAAATTTCTGGTACCAGATTCTGAATTATCATAATAAACCATAATAATAATAATAATATTTGTTCCAAATTTTTTAAGGCTTTTTCTTTTCATAATAAGAATATTTTTTCCTCCTGTGGTTTTCATCAAAATGATGTTTCTATAGGTGCAATCAGATTTCATAAGAAGTAAAGTATTTCTTAGTCTTTCTGTATGGATCTTTCTGTTTCCTCAATACAAGGCTGATTCAGCAAGAAGCACTTCAGATCTTACACAACAAAGGAAGAGAAAACAGATGGTCCTCCACTGCTAAGCAACATTAAAAAAAAAGATGAAAGTCACCACAGAAATGTTTACTTATTCCCTCTAAAACCTAATGCATCAAGCATAAACTCCTTTGATCAAATTTACCTATAATTGTCTTTCATTGTGGGGAAGAAGAGTTCTAGGAGAAAAAAAAATACATGTTGGATTGGATATATATAAGAAGAAAGATTTTCAGGCTTTTCATCAAGATTTGGAGAGGCAAACAAAAAGCTCTCAACAACCAGTTGTTAACCCAACAAGTATCTACAGAATGTCAGTCTCTGTGCCAAATAATCACACACACACACACACACACATGCACACACATGCACATGCACATATTTTTAGTTTGTTGAATACTTACTTATTCACTTGGAAACACTAGTTTGATGAACATTTTAAGAAGGGAAAAAAAGGTTCTAACTGAAAGCAATATATTGTCTATATAAGAAAAATCAAACATACAATCATTTCCCTAGAGAACTTTATAGTCTGGTTGGGGTGCTGAGACTTTCATGGAAAAAATAATGGAGGATAGTATTGGACAACTATAATTAAAAGCTAAATTGTATAATCTCTCTGAGAGCTCATCACGGCGTGTAGATGGCTCTGTGTTCTTCAAGGTGATGCCTCTGGGTTGTAAAGTTCTTCAAGTCCAAACTAAAAAGACTTTTAGTATAGGCTCTGGGATGGCCTAGTACTTCCTATATCCCACAATGATTGACATATAGTAAGTTCTTAATAAATGCTACTATTGATTGATTGATTGTGTGTCTATTGCTCCAGGCAGCCTAGTTAAGTTCTCAGACTAATTTCTCCATTAATAATAAGATGATTAATGTGTTTGGCCATAGAAATTCTTAAAGACTATCTAATAAGTCACCTAGGATTTGAAAGTTGCAGAGGTGGAGAGAATACTATAAGGATGAAATTACAGATTACTAAAATTTTGAAGAAGAAATTTGCATGCCAGAGACTGTTACATTAAAATTTCAACTAAAAGGAGAGATGAATGCCAAATCCTGGAACGTTCTCTATAGCAGAAGAGTCTATACATGCCACTCATTCATGGCACACAGATAATGAAGAAGCATACTCTGATAAAAATATGGTTTGCTTAGTTTTTATTTACTCCGTATTGTTGAAGTATATTATTTGTTATTTTTGTTGGTAGTTAACAGACTCAAATGTAATATCTAAGTCTTCAGTACTCAGAAATTTACTTTTGAAATAATTTTTTTTCTTCAGAAAAACTCATTAATCCAGGGATATTCTAAAGATATAAAAACAATTACAACTAAAAAGCATGTCCTTAAATTCTTTCATTGGTGCCTCAAAGGTTTTAGATTACATTATGACTTTTGGGACACACTATACAGTTCTCACAATGTAGATCTTCAAATATTTTCCCTATGGACTGGAGCCATGGGGTTTAAGAATTCTGGATCTCACTGAAACATTAGAGCACTAGGTAGGGATCCCAGAACTTGTGTTCTTCTAATCCCTGATCATCTTCTGTTTCACAGTATAATGTTAAGGATTCATATGTTCCTCCATGTATTCTCTACTAAGAAAATAAGAATATTTGTCTCTGATATCTTCCCAGAAATTATGGTAGAAATATGGACAAATGGACAGCTTATGAGAAATTGCTTTGAGCTCTTTAACAGAAACATGACATTGAAAAAGCTAATGTGTTATCATTTTTATTTCTAATGATGAGTCTTCTCATTGTTAACACCCAGGAAATTAGAAAGATGTAATAATAATTCTTGAAGACTTTTAGGAAATTATCATCTGACCTATAGTAATAATAGGGTAAGTGGTCTAAAAGAGGGTAAACTTTTTCTGCAAGACTAAATTTTTTAGTAAAGAATAATTTTGGCAGGTAGAAGACTAGAATCCTTATCTTAAAAACAAAAAGAGTAAGAAAGTTATTTATCAGAGAAATTATAACCAGTGACATTGCCTAATCCACTTTATCTAGGAAGCTTGGTCTATAGAATCAGCTTAAGAAGTTTTAAAATGAAGTGAGATAAGGTAGTATTGGGGCAAAGCAGATAAAAGTGCTGGACCTGGCTTCACAGACAAATGAATTCAAATACTACATCTGATTCTTACTAGGTGTATGACCATAGGGAAAATTATTTAACTTCCCTTAGCCTCAGGTAACTACCTAAAACTTATCTATTAAGTAACAGATTATAGAGACAGAGACAGAGAGAGAAAAAGAGAGAACATTCTTTTGACATAAATAATATCTACAGCAACAAAATCTCATATCATCAGGGAATTCTGCATTACTAAGCTAAGACTAGCAGATGGGAGATAGAAGTCAGTGATGTTCCAAGCTTCAGGAACCCCATGAGAAGTGTGGAAGACTAGGAAAACAGCACAAATTGTTTTTTTGCTTTGTTTATATCAAGCAAAGGAAAAGGAGACCACACATATTTTTTTTTCATCCTCTTGAAAGCAAACATTTCCCACAAATTTAGCTCCAAGGATATCTAAATTGAAAGAGGAAACACCCATAATGACATATAGTATTTCTTTTGACCTTTGGAAATGGAAAGTTAGAGCAACTTGGTCATGGCTGCAGATGTATCCATAGACCTCAAGGATTGCCTTATTACTTGTGCTATTTTCCTTCTGGCTTCAGAACTCTTCCATTCCCCCTACATACCTGCAATGCAATGTTGGGTATAGAATTTTAGTATCAATGTAGAAGTATATATGGAAGAAAAGTATATGAGTAAAGTCTTATCATGATAGGGATTGGTCTAAGTAATGGTTTCAATACATCATGAGAGAATGTGTATGTCAGCTACTTTTTTTTTATGGGGATGATGATGAAATATATATGAGAATACATGGTCAGATTGTCATCTTACTTTGTGTGCTAGAATCAAATAAACATTTAATAAATGATTGTTAAATGAATTCATGAATGAACCAAACTTTTAGTCAAAAATATCAGTGATTTAAAGAGATAAGTTTCACTGGTTTAAATAATTCACAAAAGTCAAACGTCATTTTCTATGACAGAAAATATTAACTGCTACTACATATGTATATGTAAAGCCAAGCATGAGCAGCTTTCTAGAGGACTGCTGCTGCTATGAATGGTTTCAAGGTTCAGATTACATAGTATAGTGAACTCTCTATTTATTCACTAATAAACTAAGATAAAACATTGACAGAAACCAAAGTACAGCATTCACAATGTTATGACATAACAACTTATTACCAAAGTGGCCACACAGTTTTCAGCAAAAGATATCACTCAGTAAGTCCCTAACTCAATCATTCTTAAGGAGCAAGCCTCCCTAATAAGGGACACAAAGTACAATCATTCATTATGTCCTTCATTCAATCATCCTTAAGGAGCAGACCTCCTTAAGGCACACAAAGTAAAAAAGGTCAAAGTTCTCCACCCCTAGGTCACAGTAAATAATAATCTTCTTAGTCAGCATTAAGTACTAAGGAGAGGTCTTTTCATCTTGACCCAGGGCTGATTCTCAGATTCCATCGTCCCTCTTTCATGGTTCCAGTTCCCAACCAGATCTCCCCAACTGTCTCCTGGATTCAAAGGCAGGCAACTTTCAGCTTCTTGTCCAGTTCTTCAACCAGTTCCTTGTCTAGTTCCCACTCACTATTGAAGCTCATAATGTTCAGTCCACCTCAAGTCCTTTGCAGTTTCTCTTTCTTGGAAGACAAAGTACAAGTTTTCTCCTCAACTCTACCACCATAAAAGTTCTCTTCTCAGTTCTGCTGTCTTGTCAGTTGCATCAGCAGCAGGAGTTCACAAGTTCTAGCGCTCACAAGTTATGGGATTCACCTTCTGCTTCTCAATAAAGACTTGATACAATCATGGACAAGGCTCAAAAGAAACTTGAACTCAAATAGGGCATTAATTAAATAGCTGAAACAAGGTGCTAACTACTTCTTTCCTTGCCATTGCAGTATATCATGCCCCCATATATGTGCAGCATATTCAAATTGTGTTACAAAACCACAATTTTTTTCAAGGCATTCACAAATAAAGCTACCAGGAAAAAGATGATATCTCAAGTTTTATTTGACAGACACCTATCTAAGATTGAATTCTTTCATTGTTTTTTGTTATCAATGATTTCACTGGTGGCAATATCCCCTCTGGTAATGCAAAACACAGAACTTTAATGCTTTCTCATCCTCTACTATTCTTCTACTTCATTGCCCTCCCAACAAAGTTCCATAAAATTCCTGAAACTTCAATTTCATTTTGGGGAAGGGAAAAGAAAGGGAAAGGGTGAGGTAATACAGTGGTTATCAATATTCTATGTTTTATCTCATACTTGCCAATATACCACCAATCATTATCTCTTCTCTTGTTATAAGAAAATTCATTAAAGTCTCTTTCTCTATATATTGCATTCAAATTTGGTGTAATATAGTGTGACCTTATTAAGAACTTTAAAATTACTGTTTAAAATCTGTGTGAATTGTCTTGCTAATGTTTACCAACAAAATTAATTATTATGACTACAAAATCAACCTATGGGAACAGTATGATTCTACTTTTCCCTTTATTTTTTGTTGTCTAAAATTTTAAGTTTTAATAATTCCTGTTGAAAAAGGTAGTCAGTTTTTAAAATAAAATAAGGAAACATAAGAAAAGCAAGAACAAATGATTACACAAAGTTGAAATCAGATTATTTGCAGATCCTTTTTTTAAAAGAAAAAGCAAATAATAGCATAATAAAATATTAAGGTAGCAACCAAATTGTTCTATTTGTTTCCTTCACTCTTTCTAGATTTTGGCTTGTTTTCATTGCTATTATTATTTTAATTTACTTATTACTGTTATGTTGTTCTTTTGGGACTTTTTTTTGCTCTCTATTCCTATTAAACTTCATATCTGTCTTAGAATTCTTAGTATTTATCATTTCTTATATTGTCACATCACATTGCTATAGCAGGTTTTATTCAACCATTACCCAAGAAGTGAACTATCAGTTTGTTTGTAGTTTATTATATTTAGCTAAGTTATATTATTTGTTAGAGGCGTAGTAGACTGTGATATAAATAATGAGTCAAGAAGATCTGTACTGAAGTCCTTCTCCTGATACACAATAGCTAGCTAATAATAACAGCTAACTTTTATTTGGTGCTGTATTTTTTGCAAAGTGTCTGTGCATGTGTAAATGTTATATAATACATATATGGTTATATACAATGTGATATTATATATGTTACACAATACATTTGTTATATATACATGCATATGTATATATATTGCAAAGTGTTCATATGTATGTTTATACACACATACACACACATATATACACACATATGTGATAGATTTTGTTCCTCCTCTACCTATATTATATTGCCATACCTTTCTTTTCAAAGCAATATCAGCATTGAATTTCAGTATCTTTAAATAAATGTCTTTGCCAGTTCTATGGGTATAAAGTAATATCCTAATGTTATCACTTTGATTATTAAAAATGTAAGTACTTTTTTTAGTGTAGAAATTGGTCATAGACACTCTCCCCACTCCCTTTCTTGTCTATTTGGATGAATACCAACACCTGAATCAGTGGTTATTACTGCATCAAGTATAAATAGATAAGCACTTATTAATCACCTTCTTAGTGCCAGGCAGTCATTGCTCTGAAACTTATTGCATGTTCTGTACTGGTCTAACCAGTGGAGATTACAGAATACTTTTTTTTTCCAATGTGGCAAATGAGCATGCGTATCTTCCTTTGAGAAGTACCTTTATAGGTAAATGGATATTTATTAAAGAATTATTCTTATTTATAGAAATTTTTTAAAGTTCCTTGTTTGGATTTCAGACATTTCTCAGAATTATTAATTGAAGCAATTTCCCTCATCTGTTTCTTTACTTCTTTTTCTTAATACATTGTGCTCTGTGCAAAAGGTTTTACTTTCTATAATCTGTTTCTAAGTTATGGACAGTTATTTTCTCTTTCCACAACTGTATATGATAGTTCATTGTCCTCCAATATTTATGATACTTTTGTATTAAAACTGTTAAAAGATTAGGAATTTATTGTCCTTTATTTAGTAACATATGTATATATTTATACACACATGTGGATGTATGTATGTATGCCAACTTCTATTTTATGATGAATTGCAACCTTATTATTCTTACAGTTTTTCTTTCATATAAAAGTCTTTTGATTGCCCTGCCTTCCCCCCTCCGAAAAAGCAACAACAACAACAAAAAAACCTGGGCCTACTAAAGCTCTTTTTCCAAGTTTTTGTGATCTCAGGCTTATAAAATATTTGTCTACTATATGTACTTGATTCCACACCATGACTCTTTCATTCCACCAATTCACTATATTATATTTTGTTTCCAGTAGTCATGGCACAGTAAATAGAGTGCTAGATCTGGAATCAGGAACACTCATTTTCCTGAATTCAAATCTGCCCTCAGACAGTTACTAGATGTCTGACTCTTAGCAATCCCCTAACCCTGTTTGCCTCCATTTCTTCATCTGTAAAATGAGCTGGAGAAGGAAATGACAAATCATTCCAGTATCTTTGCCAAATAAACCCTAAGTGGGGTCCAAAAGTGTGGGACGTGACTGAAACATCTGACCAACAGCAAAACAATTAAGTATCTGGTAGCTAAATGTAAAGACAGTGCCAGCCTTTCTGTCAGGAAGACCTGAGTTCAGATATGCCCTCACATCCTTACTAGATGACTGATTCTGGTAAAGTCATTTCACTTGTTTGCCTCAGTTTCCTTAGGGATAATAATAGCATCTATATTGGAGTTTTGTGAGGATCAAATGAGATCATTGTAAAGTATGGAACATAGCACCTGGCATGTGGTAAATATTATATAAATGTTAGCTACTATTATTATTTAATACTACTGATAATAATGATAACAATTATTCCAATTAATACTACTGATAATAATAACAATTATTATGATCATAATCATCATCATTATTACCTGAAGCATCCCTTTGGGATTCTGATTAATATTGTAGTAAAGGGGCGGCTAGGTGGCGCAGTGAGTAGAGCACCGGCTCTGGAGTCAGGAGTACCTGAGTTCAAATCCGGCCTCAGACACTTAACACAAAAACTAGCCGTGTGACCTTGGGAAAGTCACTTAACCCCAACTGCCCTCCAAAAAGCAAAAAAAAAAAAATATTGTAGTAAATCCATAAATGATTTTGGATATCTCAAGCATTTCTCAGAAAGCAAACCTAGAGATTAATGAATAGAAGTTATGAATTATCCAATATTAGTTTCATCTAACACACACACACACACACATACACACATACATACACACACATCCCAAAAACAAAACTTCCTAACAAATAGTGGTACTCAGAATTGCAACTTAAGTTCTCAGGACTGGTAAGCTCTCTCAGTGGAAAACTTCAAAAAAAAAAAAGGTTGGGGATTTTGTAGAAAATATTCTTGGGCAAGCATGAGATTCATTAGATCACATCTAAAATCCTTTATGAATCTTGGATTTTGTGAAATTTTTTATCATTGTAATTGGACTTTCAAAATACATTTTATTGGCTAATTAATTTTTAAAATTATAAATGTTCCCTTTAATTTTAATGATTTCCTTTTTGGGTATGTTTTGAGTTACAGATTTTCTCCCCTTTTTGCCCCTACCCCCCAGCCCAGAACATTGATCCCACTGTAAGGCACCTCCCACAATCTGTTCCCTTTTATGCCCTCCTCCAACACCCCTCTGGCTTTCTAGCAGGGCAGGGAGGGCTCCCTGCCCCCATCTCTGTATATATTATTTCCCAGTTGCCTTTGATTGTATAGCTTTAAATGCTAGATTCTTGCAATTCCTCCCCTGTCACCCACTCCCAATGGGAGGAGCAGCAATTCAATACAGGCTATACCTGTGTAATTACACAGGACATCTCCAT
>CM053594.1:257607134-257637203 GCA_028646575.1 Pseudocheirus occidentalis | reverse complement strand
TATTAATTGCTTGGTTTTTTTAGCTCTGTGGAACTCTGCTTCCTGGAGGGGGAAAGCTCTGTCCCAAATCGCTGGGGCCCTCACAGCTGCCGGAGCTCTTAGTGGGATGATGCAGCTCCCTCCCCAGCTTTGGCTCACTGAAAGCGCACTCCAGGACCACCAATCAAGACCACAATCCAGATCCAGGCCACTCAACGCAAGAGCCCTTGGCCCCGATGGATCTTGTCAGCCCCCCTGCTATCTGCAGGCCGAGGGCTCTGAAACAGCCCAGTGGTGGCCGCTGCTTCTCTCAGATGTTCCTGCTGCTACAGCCGCCTCCCCCTCCCGCTGCTTCCTTGCCCTGGGAACAGTTTGGCCGGACCGCTCTTCTCCTCCCGAGTTAGCAAAATCCACTGACCTTTCTCTTAGCCTTTTTTCCTTCTGGCCTGATAGATGTGGCAACTGTGCCTCCAGTGCAGCCGATCTGCTCTCCTATAGACACGGTTCCCCGCCCGATGCCCCAGGGCTGAGCCAGCCAGTGTTTCAGCCGTGGGTCCCAGACTGCTGGGAAGAGCTCCGCCTGCTGGGCTGCCTGTAGCAACAGATGTGCTTTCTGTCTTTTGGAGAGTTTTGGAGCTTGAAAATCTGTTTAGCATCCCATTTTATGAGTTTTTTAGCATGTTTCTGTGGGAGCTGTGGTGCTTTGCTGCTTCTATGCCGCCATCTTGGTTCCGCCCCCTTGGGTATGTTTTGAGAATACTAATTTGTTGAAATTGTATTTTTTTAAAACTTGAAACTCAACTCATTGCTCTCATGCTTTTTCCCCCTGTCTTATTAATACAAGCACACCTTGATATGAATTTACATCTGAAAAGTTATTTTGCTGTATTCCAATGCTTTTGATATGTGTATAATTTCTTTATCCTTTTCTTTTTTTTTTTTTGCTTTTTTTTTAGAGGGCAGTTGGGGTTAAGTGACTTGCCCAAGGTCACACGGCTAGTTTTTTGTGTGTGTTAAGTGTCTGAGGCCAGATTTGAACTCAGGTCCTCCTGACTCCAGGCCCGGTGCTCTATTCACTGCGCCACCTACCCGCCCCTATCCTTTTCTATACTGTGGTATTATTTAACCATTTGTTTTAGCTACTATCAAAGGTTGCATTTTTATCATAGTTCCTCTTAATTTTAAAATTCCTACCCTTCTAAAATTACATGTAATTGATTAAACTCTAGAGTATGCTCAACTTTTAAAAAATGTTCCATCTATTTTAGTAAAAATCAATTTCTGTCCTATCTCCCTTTAGCTATTTCCATATACTTCCACATCTTCCCTTTTATATTATAGTCCCTAAATTCTTTCTAGTTTATTTTTCTTCCTGATTGCAATACCATCAAGAAACATTTATTAAGGGCCTGCTATGTGCAAAACACTGTGCCTGGAATTAGGAACTCAAAGACAACAACTGCCCTATTCCTGCGATCAAAGAGATTCTTTTCTGTTAACAATCTACACAACATATGTGAAGACAAACATGTACAAAGGAATTTGAGGATAGTTACCACATGAGGGATATAGAGAAGATTTTACACAGAAGGTGGTACTGGACTGAGCCTTGCAAAAATTAAGAATTCTTAAAGACAGAAGTGAGAGGGAATGACATTTAGGGATGGGAGATGATTTGATCAGTAAAATATAGTTTGAGTAGAACACAAAGTACCTGAAGAGCAGTAATTTAAAATAAGTGTGTGAAAGTTTGTAATCAGATTGCAGAGTACCTTTTTTCTTTCTTTTCAACCATAGTGGGGTATTTTGTCACAGAAAAAAAAAACCCTAGAATTTATCATGCTTTTTCTTTTTTTTTTTTAGTGAGGTGCTAAAATTGACAGCCGTTATTGTTTATCTGTCCAAATCTTTTCATGATTCAGTTAATTTTTAACTTTAAAATTTTAGTTGCTATGTCATAAAGTGTATAAAACCTTAACACTGATTTTTTTCATTTCCAAGCTTGATATATTCCCCCATTTGATATAATTCCCCTGCTTATCTCTTTTTAACACTTTATGATTTTGATTTAGCTTTTGTGATATCAGGATTATATGTGTCCTTATTTTTTTAATCAGGGGAAGCACAGTAAGTGCTATTACTGGCTATATCCACTTTTACGTATGTGTCTCTGTCTTAGTTCTGTTCCCTTTAGGCAGCTTATTGTTGGATTGTGAGTCAATTCGTTCATGTTAAAGGTTATAATTGTTAAATTTTCCCTTGACCATATTTTCCATTGGTTGTGATCAGTAGAGAATATGACCTAAGTTATTATGCTAGTTATCTAATCCTATTCTTAACATAGTTTCTCAATTTCTACTACAACCTTGAGGTTTTTCAAAACATTTAACTTCCTTTTCTACCCCTATGTCCTTAAAAAATTTGCTTTGAGATAATATTCTCTCTCTTGTTCCTATATTCTATTTATTTATGTATGTATAAGCAAAGTATTCCTATACTTGTTCCCATCTTTTTGCATTTTCGATATTTCTACAAGTTTTGTTTTTATTTGTCATCCACCCCACCAAGGCTGTTTGAATCCTGTTGTCATTAAAGCAATCTTGCTTTATATTGAATTGTCCAATAATCATTCCAAAGCTTTTATTGCTTTGAAATTCCCTTGTGGTGATTAGCATGATTTAATCATAGCAATGTTCTTGTTCTCTCCTGTCTCCTTTTGCCACTGGCTAGAGTCTAGTTTTACATCTAGTTTTACAATTATTGGTTTGGTTCAATTAACATATTTCAATTCAATTAAACAGATGTTTATTTAGTGCCTACTCATGCCCAGTGCCTAGCAGACTACCTTTCACAATGCTTGATAGATGTTTATTGAATTAGATCGAATATTATGTACAAGGCACTGTGATGAAATATGGAAGGAAAATTCCCTTCAAATGGCTAACAGTTAATTTTGGGAGCTTGAATAATCTCTCTCACTTCCCCACTATTAATCAATTTAATCCTACAATAATATATACCATGTAGACATCTTCTTGTTATTTTCTTCTCCTTCACTTATTTCTGTTGTCAATAAACTGAAAACATTATGTTATGAAAGTGTTTTCAGATGCTAATGATTTTGCTTTATAGAGTCAATGGTCAGTAACTGGGTGAACTTTTGCACTGGTAATCTTTAGCTATATTAAGAAAAATAAAGCTCAGTCTGTATGTATGACTGTTATAATAACTGCAGATTCATGTATTTGTGTACAAATAGCAAAAACCAGAAAATACTTATATCCACTATTACAACCTTTAAGAAATGTTTGACTTGGCTGATCCTCATATTATAAAAGTGTGTAGATTAACCAGCATGCTCACATAGATATTGTCAATCCCTCTACATGACCCCCTATTCCCTATGTGGACTGGCCCTAAGAATTCATTTAAATGAATACATCACTAGAACTCATCCTGCACATTTCTGGTCTATTATAAGCATTATTACATAATATGTTATATCTTATCATTATCATCTTCATAAGGTCTACTTAATGTAAACACGCATACATGTATATACATACTCACACGTGTAAATACCTCATTCTTTTTCCTTTTTCAGCCCAAACATACTTCGTTCAAGCAGTAGCCATATGTCATGGTTTAAAGGTCCTTCACCATTCTGTTTCCTCTAATTTGGATTCTCTTCTGCTTCTCATGATCCTCTCTAAATTGGGGTACCCAGACATAAATATATTATTATATCTGGAATAAGTTTATTCACTAAAATGTTATAGTGTTTGTGATTTGCTGTTATTTGCTAAAAATTTCTAGCAAAAGTCACTTCTTTAAGAAGGAAGAAATTCAGTTCATAAAACTTATTTATTATCTTGACTATTGGGCATACTATAGCTTGACTTTAGAAGAATTTTCTTGGCTTTTGTCTTGTCACTGGACTTCAATGACTAGAGGAGAGAGTGAGGCTGATGATCTTGTACCACACTGCCTCTCTGCCTCACTTAAATCTAAGAAGAGTGATTTCTGAATACACAGATGTAACATATCTGTGTATTCAGTGTGTATATATATATATATATATATATATATATATATATATTTGAATATACTAGATAAACTAATCTATCACATATAATCAAAGTTATGTTTGTTCTTCACCAATCTGATTTGTTATCATGGCATAGATGTGATTCTGGACTCTTGAATGAAATCTTTGTCAATTAAATAAAGGTCCTGAAGGTCCTAAGAAGATAGAAAAATCTAGGAATGCTCTCTTTATAGCCTAAGGACTAGCGTGTGTCATGAGAATCTCATTATTGAGGCAATATTAACTTCATTGTCATTAGGGACTCAATAGTGGAAAACAGATTCAAGAATATGAAGAATTTTGTAACCTGTACAATTTCAAAACATTTCCAGGTTTACATATATAAATTCACAGATATACTTTAGTAAATAAGAATGTTTGTGTTTCCATAACCCCTAAAGCATTTATTTTTCCCCATCTTTCCTAAGTTACATCTATTGATAAATATATCTATGTATATATTTGTATGTATAGATACACACATATAGATGCATAGATCTGTCTATATAAAGAGCTAGGTCTATGCATGCACAGTTAAATACTATTTTCATTTCTCTTGTTATACTTTTGAACACTTATTTAGATGGTTGTTGATAGTTTGCAATTTGTTCCTTTGGAAAACACTAGTTTATTTTGAGTACTTGTTGGAGATGGAATGGCTCTTATAGATTTCAAATAGCAGGATTATCAGAAATGTTTCATAAAATATTTACATATCATATCCATATTTTCTTCTTCTAGTAAGACTGATTTTTTTAACTATCAAAGATTTCAAATAAAAATTGTCAATTTTGCCCTATATAATTTATTTTATACTATGTTTTCTTATGTGTTCCCTACCTTTCTAGAGCTGTGGAAAATATATCTTGCAATTCTCTTGATTTTTTAAAAATCATGTGACATTTAATATTCATTTTGTTAGTCTTTTGGAGCATAATATAGTGTTAGACAGCTACCTAAAAATATTATCCACCTTTTCTAATCATATTTTCCCCTACTTTCTTGTTGATAACAATTCTTGTCATATAAAGTAGCCCTTCCCCAGCAGGTTTTGTTCTTCTGTTTATCTGTCAGTCAGTAAGCTTTTATACGTTTTCACTATTAACCAGGGAATGCTATGGATATAAAGGCAAAAATGAAACTATTCCTTCCCTCACATAGCTTACATTTAAATGAGGAAGTTTACATATTTAACTCAAGCATACTGACTAAGTACTGCTGATCTGAAATTACAGTGGCTGATGACTTTCTCCAATTCCTATTACTTGCCATCTGCTTTCCCTGCTTTTAGTTCTCTTTCTCTGACTTCTCATTAAATTGGATTAATTCAGTTACCTGCTTATTCAACCATCTTTTCTGAAGAGAAGGAAGATCTTGGCATAGTGCAATGGCTCAGGATTCAGAATACCCATGTTCAAGTTGAAGCTCAGACTTGGGAGTTGAATTAGATGCCCTCTGACATCCCTCTGAGTCACTCTATGTCTGTGGTTCTATGAACCCAATTCAAGTTTCCCATTCCATAGCTGTAGTGTGTACTCTAATTTTAGTGAAGCATATAACAAAGAATGTTGAGAGAGGTTTTTTTTTTCTCTTTTACTGATTTATTCTTACATGTGCAGTTCTTATCTTTTCCAAGTAAGTTTAAGTTTCTTGTTGCATATGTGTACATTTATGTATACACGTACCTTTATTTGTGTGTGTGTGTGTTAGAATAGTGTTGTTCTGATTACAGATGTCCAGTGAATTAATTATGAAGATGAATAAATCAGCGAATAAAAGTATGGATGAATCAGAAAAAAAATAAATCACTTGAATTGGAAAAATAGCAACTTGTATTTCTATCTCCTTCATAGTGGATGGAGTTTGGTCTTGTTGGTCACCATGGTCAAAATGCTCAGCCACCTGTGGAGGTGGACACTATATGAGGACCCGTTCATGTACAAACCCTGCCCCAGCATATGGAGGAGACATATGCCTGGGCCTCCATACTGAAGAGGCTCTCTGCAACACACAACCATGTCCAGGTAAACATTTAATCTAGTTCTTTTCCCCTTTGTGTTGATTTATTTGTTCTGGATACCACTATCCACTACCCAGTAAATAATACAAGATTAAGAAATTCAGTAACACATATTTATATTTGTATGCTATATTAGCTGTACATGATAATGTTGTTCTCAGAATTTGTTATTTTATGACTCCCATTTTTATGGGAACATTAAAAACTCCATTTTACCTCAAAATACTTCCATATAGAACAATTCAGAAATTCTTTTATATTCTTTAAAGGTTTTACAAATTATTTGGGAGGAGGGAACCCCAGACCTACAATTTTATCTATATATGGGCTCCAGGTGAGAAAATGACCTCTCATAACACAGGTAGCAAGTATTTTGCAACTTATAATCTTGGTAATTTTCTTAGGATGCTAAGAAGTTAAGTGACTTTCCCAGGGTCACATAACTGACGTATGTCAGAGGTAGGACTGAAACTCAGGTCGTTGTGATCCTGAGGATGTACATGCAATCCAGTCTTAATGATCTATTTTTTAAAATTCAAAAGTATTCAGAAACCTAGTTAGTCCAATGATTCTTTTTGCGGGTTTGGGGGGAGCTGAGGTTAATTGACTTGCCCAGGTCAACACAGTCTGAAGCCAGATTTGAACTCAGGTTGTCCTGACTCCAGGGCAAGTTCTCTATCCACTGTACCACCTAACTGCCCCATTCTAGGATTCTTTATCTTTTTTTCATGAAATTATTTCTAAATTATAAGAGGCATGAAGTCTTCATTAAAGAGCAATGGGATGATTGGGAATCTTGGGAAAGAAAAACAAAACAAAAATTAATATAACCAGTTGGATAAGAGAAGAAAATGTGTAACATAATAAGATTATGACAGGTGACAAAGCCAAGATGGAAAATTAGAACAACTTTGGCATGGCTCTGGCCAATTCCTCCAATACGCATAAAAAAGTGACTCTAAACAAACTTTAGAGCTGCAGAACTCAGAAAGTGACAGAGAGAAACAAATCTCCTGCTGAAGGAAGCCTGGCAGGTCAGCTTGAAGGGTCCATTACAGCACAGTCAGAGCCTAGCAAAGTCCTGACTAAGTCAGGGTTTCAGCCTGAGGGCAGCCCCTACCAGCTGTGGTTGGAGTACACTTCACAAGAGTAAATCACCAGCATCTGTAACAGTTCCCAGACTTCTTAATACAAAGTAAAAGATCAGTGTGGAAATTTGTTTGTACAGGGGGAGAACCATCTGGCTGTTACCCCTGAAGTGAGATGTAGAGGAGATGAGGTAGCTGCAGCCTGGGGCCATGTGGCTGCTTCCAGAGATTCTGGCCTGCAGCTTGTAGGGTGATCAAGTGACCATTTAGAGGGTAATCACTTTTGCTTTCACCTGCTTGGATCTGGATTGTGGTCTTAGGTTGTGGTCCTGGGGTGTGTGACCAGTGAGCCAGAGTATGTGGGGGCTGTAGAGAGGGCACCAAGCTAATAGCTCTGGCAGTTGTAAAAGCCCTAGCAATTTGGGACATAGCTCTCTCCAGTTTGGAAGCAGAGTTGTACCATGGCAAAGAGCTCAAAAGACAAGTAATTGGCTGCCAATATGAGTAAGCAATAGAACAAACAAACCATAGAATCCTTTATCTTCTTTTTGGGGACAAAAAGGATCAAGGCATGGAGTGGGAGGAAGACACTGAAATCAGAACTCCTGAATCAAAAATCTCCAAGAAAAATATGAATTGGTTACAGGCCATGGAGGAGCTCAAGAAAGATTTTGAAAATCAAGTAAGAGAAGTGGAGGAAAAATTGGGAATAGAAATGAGAATGATGCAGTAAAATGATGAAAAGTGAGTCAACAGCCTGCTAAAAGAGACGTGAAAATACTGAAGAAAATAACACCTTAAAAAGTAGACTAATTCAAATGGCAAAAGAGGTCCAAAAAGCCAGTGAGGAGAAGAATGCTTTAAAAGGCAGAATTTGCCAGATGGAAAAGGAATTTCAAAAACTCACTGAAGAGAATAACTCCTTATAAATTAGATTGGGATAAATCAAGATACTATAAAACAGACCCAAAGAAATGGGAAAAAATAGAAGGCAATGTGAAATATCTCATTGGAAAAACCACTGACCTGGAAAATAGATCCAGGAGAGATAATTAAAAAAAATATTGGTCTACCTGAAAGTCATGGTCAAAAGAAGGGTCTAGATACCATCTTTCAAGAAATTATCAAGTAAAATTGCCCTGATATTCTACAAGCAGAGGGCAAAATAGAAATTGAAAGAATTCACTGATAGCCTCTTGAAAAAGATCCCAAAAACAAAACTCCTAGGAATATTACAGCCAAATTTCAGAGCTCCCAGGTCAAGGAGAAAATACTGTAAGCAATCACAAAGAAACAATTTGAGTATTGTGGAAACACAATCAGGATAACACAAGACCTAGCAACTTCTATGGTAAGGGATCAAAGGGCTTGGAATATGATATTCCAGAGGTCAAAAGAGCTAGGACTAGCACCAAGAATCACCTACCAAGCAAAACTGAGTATAATGCTACAGGGAAAAATATGGTCATTCAATGAAATAGAGGACATTCAAGCATTCTTGATGAAAAAAAACAGAGCTGAACAGAAAATTTGACTTTCAAATACAAGAAGCAAGAGAAGCATGAAATGGTAAACAGGGCAAATTATCTCATATAAAAGAGGAAAGAGAAAACTGTTATAATGGAGGGGAAGAGCAGGAAGGTGAAAGGAAATGGGACAACCTGATTCTCCTCGAATTTGGCCTAAGGAGAGAGTAGCATACAAACTCAACTGGGTATCTTACCCTACAGGAAAATAGTGGGGTAGGTGATAAGAGAGGGGGAGGATAGAAGGGAGGGCAGACTGGGGAGAGGGTAGTTAGAAGCAAATATTTTTGAAAAAGGATAGGGTCAAAAGAGAAAATAGAATAAGTGGAGCGTGGGATAGGATGGAGGGAAATATAGTTAGTCTTCCACAATATAACTACTCTGGAAAAGATTTAGGTAACATATACAATCTATATTGAATTGCTCATCTTCCCAGTGAAGGTGGGTGAGGAGGGAAGGAGGGAAAAAATCTGGAACTCAAAGTTTTAAAAAACAAATGTTTAAAAATGTTTTTTACATGCAGCTGGGAAAGGAGATATACAGGTACTGGGCTATAGAAACCTATCTTGCCCTACTAGAAAGTTAGTGGGGTAAATGGGGAACATATAAGAGAGAAGAGATTGGGGGAAGTGGTATTCAGTAGGCTTGTTATTTTGGGGTAGGAGTAGGGGAAAGACAGGGAGAGAAAAAATTGTAACTTAAAATTTTGTGGAAATGAATGTTAAAAACTATAAATAAATAAATTAAAACATAAAAAATAAAATATATATTTTAAAAGTTTTTGATAGAGCATGAAGTTAAATTATAATTAAAATAGGTAATGTCAAATAATATAGATGTAAATAAATAACATAATCAATAGAAAATATTAAATCTAATAAAACAGAAAGTCGAGATGTGATCTGAAATAAAAATATAGGATTTTGTTGCTAAAATCCATGAAAGGATCATGTGACATAAAGGCTGTGACATCAATGTCAGGGTTATGCATGGGAAGCATTGGACCTGAAAGACTTGCTCTACTATAGCTTTTTAGTTAATTTAAATCAAGGAATTTATGTACAAAGAATTTGCTTGAACTCCTAGGATATGTAGAAGGTTCAGTATAAAAATTCTACATCCTGTTTCCCTGCATTTTACTCTGAATCTAGCAATATTTTCTTTCATATTAAAACCAACTAGGTCTTTCCTTGTCCCCTCATTTTTCCTGCCTGTATTATTTCTCCTTTTGTGCATATTGAATTCAAACTAATTTAAATGTTTTTTGTCTACCCTATACTAACTTTTCAGTTCCTTTAGAGCAGGATTGTCCTTTTCTTTATGTCACTACCTCACACATAGCAGGCATTTTAGGGATAGAACTGTTTATTGAAACAAGCAAACACAAAGAACCATGAAATTGAGTAGGGCTACATTAAGTCCCTTGCTTCTAGTTTGGGAGTAGACATTTTGCCTTATTTCCAAGTTTCAGAGACAAAATGAGATTTCTTTTTTGTTTTCCTTGTACAATCAATGATTCAGAAGAGCAAAAGAGTTAATAATTTTTAATATTTTTTTCATTGACTTTCTGTCTCAAAAACTAATGTTTGGGTCATATGAATTATTTCACATTATTTGATTCTTTAAGCTTTAATTGATAGCAAAATTAGCAAAATATCTTTCCTTTCCAAATAATCAATATTAGGAACATTAGTAAATGTGCACATTAGATCAGATGACTTAATGTCCCTTTGAATTTTGACCATGACCAGGGTCCTAGTCTTGTGATTTTCACAAGAGTTTTAGAGCGAATAGACTAAATGTAGAAGTGGGAAAAATCAGTTTGTTTGACACACAGCAGAGACTTTCCTACATTACATGTGTGGAATTATTGTTTATAACTAAAGATAAGGGTTGTTGCAGAAACTAAAAACCTCAGTTCCCTCCTAGAGCTTTCTCCATAACAAAAACTTATTGTCTTGATACTGAAATTTAGTTCTGGAGGAACTGTTAGAAGAGACATTCTGAAGAATTTATCTCTTTTCCTATATGCACTGTTCTATGGTGCTTATTTTGTGCCACAGTACTGACAGTTTTTGCACTTTTACAATTGCAGAGGAAAATATACTTTTATGCTATTGACCAAATACGAGTAAAAATACTCTAAATAAGTTATAAGAATGAATAAAATATTAAAGTTTGTAAAAAAAAACTGTATTTTGTGTGGGTTACATTTATTTAGGGCCTTGCTTAGAAGCCATGACTGCTATTTGCTCATAGGTCTTCACATTAAATTGAATATTCTTACTAGAGAGACATATACTTGCACATTTTCTTTTAGTGGATTAGATTCTAATAAGAAATTTTTCTCATCCCTTCCCTTTCTCCTTCTTCTGGTTCTTGCAGATAGCTGGTCTGATTGGTCAGACTGGTCAGAGTGTGACTCTTCTGGAACTCAATTCCGGGTCCGTCAATGTATCATTTTGTTTCCTGTGGGTAACCAGTGTTCTGGAAATACCACAGAAAGTCGATCTTGTGTTTTTGATTCCAATTTCATTCCAGGTAAGATTAAGGATCTCTATCAAAGTAAACAAATAAATTGCAAAATAATTGTAATATGTAAAAAAAATCAAAACATTAAATGATTGCTAGGTCTGAAATCTCTTGTTTTTAGAGATATTAACACAACATAACAATGGTTCTGTCAACTTGTGGAGATAGATAAGATAGATTAGATGGATAGATAGATAGATAGAGGGGGGAGATGAATAGAAAGATCAAGTTAGGAAGGGAGAGATATTGTCACAGTTGGTATACATTTTCAATATATGTTATATCTATGTGTGTGATAGTATATATGTATATACTATCACACACATATATAGTTGGATATGTGCACAGTATTTTATAATATGACTTTAGTTCTTAATAAAGATAATCAATCTTGATTTAAAATAAGATTATTAAATGAGTCATTTATCTGTGCAACAAATATTTATTCATGTTAATCATTTAAATTATTACTAAGCTAAATATTTTAAATTGTAGAAGCTGGAAAAGCCCACTGCTATTTCTAGACAACATTAATAGGGTCAAAGAATTAGAGCTTAAGAGTTTCTAGTTCAACCTTCTTATTTTACAGATGAAGAAACCAATGCTTTTGGTGCTTAAATGATTAACCCAAAGTCAAAATAAAAGGCATTGCTTGGACCTTAAACCAGGGTTTACAAATTCAAATCTAGTTATCTTTTTCCTGTCCCATACTGCCCTCAAGGTATAGTAAAGCAATTGTATTAGAGAATAGGCTAAGTCCTTTTATACTGTTATACTGAGAGTAACACACACACACACACATACACACACACACGTTCATGTTTACCTATATATACATATGCCTTTATCCATAGGCACACATACATATGTATATGTTGTTTTTACCCAATATATAAGTAAAACTTTGTGATAAGAATGTGACATTTCAAGATTGCATTATATTAGTAAATCATGTTTCTGCTTTTTCTTTATGTATATAATTAAGATCATCCTATTTGGAAAAGAACTATGATTTTTAGCTCTTTTCAACAATTCAGTATGTTGTAGATGCAGAAGCACCACTCTTAATTTTAATATAATTAGAATTTTAATTTTAATTTCTAATGAATGAAAAAATAAATATGGAATATTCTAGAACTCCCTCAATAGCTTTGTCTCTTTGGGGTATTAAAACAGTGCAAGTAGCTTCTAATCCTATTGTTATCCCACTTGTGGTTCTGGATGTGACATAAAGGAGGAAATGAAAATGTTTCTCTCATAAACTTCTTTACTTGGGCTGGTAATGTCTTCCTTTGAACTTTGTCGATTGATTCCACACTACAGGAAATATGGCAATTTGGGTTTTATAAAACAGTGGAGATCTAACATAAGAAACTGACAGGCTATGACTATTCACAGTTTCACAGCTGGTGATGGACAGTTTAGCAGAAAAACCAAAAAAAGCTCTAGGATTGTTTTAAGGTTAATCTTGTATGTTCAGCCAAAGGGAAGGTACTTCAAGTATCTGATCTTTATGATGGAATGTTTTTTTTTCCAGTCAAGGGAATTAATTATTTATATTAATTCATTAATTATTCTTTGATGACCAAAGAATCCTTATACAAATCAAAACAATATCCAAAGTGCAAATATAATTTTCATTTAAAGCAAAGCTTGTGCATCCTCTCCATTATTCTCTCTATTAAGGA
This sequence comes from Pseudocheirus occidentalis, assembly GCA_028646575.1. Lineage (NCBI taxonomy): Eukaryota > Metazoa > Chordata > Mammalia > Diprotodontia > Pseudocheiridae > Pseudocheirus > Pseudocheirus occidentalis. The sequence continues at coordinate 257,624,283 of CM053594.1, read as the reverse complement.
TAGTTTTTATAATAATCAAAATTGTTAGGATTTCTCTTAAAATGTCTCTTATATGCAATAAAACACAACAGAAAAACATTATATATTGTTTGTTCTTTCAGAAATATCTGTAGCAAGATCCAGTAGTGTAGAAGAAAAAAGATGTGGTGGTAAGTTTTTACTCTTTGTCAATGTCAGATTTACTTATTTCTAGATTTTCTACCACACCAGTTTTCCTCCCATGGGCTTCATTTTGCTTTCTTTCCTATTGGCTAAGAAAGGCAAATTCTAAGTTACTAGAGACACTCTAGAGACCCCAGATTCCCTCTGAATCAGCAGTTGTATTAATGGGAAATAATTTCTGAATACATGATGCCTTCAGTTAGATTTCCCATGAGTGAAATGGAATTTAAATGATTTATTCAATTTGTGATCTCAGTCAGAGGCAGAAAGTCCCAAACCTCAAAACCTGATTGGAGGAAGATGGAACCATATACATTTCTATACCATATTTAGAATTCTCTTCCAAAACATGTTAGAAATTTCAGCAGGCCAGGAAAGGTCCAAGAATAAAATTAGGTTACCTGTTCTTATGTCTTAAAGCTGGTGGACTGCTGAGAGTCCAATGTTGAATCACTTTGGAAGGAAGAATAATGTAAGAAGGAATACATTAATGTTGAATCTGAAAGACTTTAGAAACAAGCTGGTTTGCTCCGATTTAAATAAGTTTCTTTCCTGGAAGATAGGTAAAAGAATACTGTTTTCCTTTTTGTCTAGAAAGTGAGGCTCAGAAAAGTTAAGGAACTTAGATATATACAAATAAGAATTAGATCTAGGGAATAGAACACAGTTCTAATAGCAAGTCTTATGTAACTGACTGGTTCTGGGGTGAAAACATAGCTTATTTCCTGAACTCCTGAGATCCTTGAAGACTTTTGCTCTGTTGGCAGGAGAGACAACTCAGATTCACTTCTAACATGAAAATTCCATATTTTCATCAATAAATTGATGACTCTAGAGGCTATCTGAAGTTGTTCTTGAAAGCAATTTAAGTGACAATGGCATAGTATTTAGAGTAGTTCTAGCTTCAAGAGTATCATGATAGCTCATTTTTATAGAACATTTGGGCCTTTACAAGGCACTTTCTCCAAAACAGTCTTCTGCAGTAGTGCAAGGATCTAATACTCACATCTACCCCCATTCCCCATTTGATAAATGAGGGAAATGGACTATAAAAATAATGACTTAAATAGGGTCATGAAATAAGGGTGAAGATCCAATGAAAATTTGATTCTTCCGAATCCAGAATTTAATCTTTTGCTGGGACAGTATTGTATTGATCCAATTTTAAATGTGAATTAAAAATTGGGAAGATTTAACCAAGGAATCAATTGTCAACAGTTTCCTGTTCCAGATAAACTGGGGTCTGTGCACATATGGTAGGGTGCAGCATTTTATTGCATGTAATATTCAGTTATCCAGTCTTCAGCTGAATAATGTTTTTAAAAGTTTTTCACCAGCTTGAAATCTAATAGACCCTTTAGTAGTATTAGCACTATTAATAAACTCTTTCAGAGAACTTGTTTTGTTATTTAACCATGATACAAAGCAATTCTAATACAGATATAAGGACAAGTGAGTTAATAACAGCAGAAACAGTTAATATTTATAATCCAAAGAATGTAACTCTTAAGAAAAAAAAATCAGGTAGTATTAGAAGGGATAAGATGCTGGAATCTATACAAACCTGTTGAAAATGTATTCTATATAAGTAGGTTTGGGCAGCTTTTTTTGGGGTGAATTTACATTAAAATACAAAAGTAAAAGGAGGCTCTTCATGAAAATTTAAATTCCTTTGTTCAATGTCATTGATGCATTTTCTTAACCAGATTTAATAAATGATACTTTGAAGAAAAAAAATCACATTTCTTAGAAGCTCTATAAATACAAAGTTATTACACTAGGAGAAAAAAAGGGAGTATTCTTTTATGAAGGCTACAAAAAGAGGGATTTTTGCTAGTCTGTTAAATATTAAATGGTGTATAAAAGGAAGATTATAATCCCTAAGAGCATTGGCTTGGAACATACTTGCTCTTGCAGGAAACAGTCTCAGTCAGCATGTCATTTTAAAGGAAGAGACTAATTTCTTTTATTTTGGGAGGGACTCAGGGCTTCTGTCATCTGAGGACTTTGAGCTTTTACACAACATATCTGCAAGAAATATAATATTGCTTTGGCTATATGCTTTTCAGAGTTCAACATGTTCCATATGATTGCAGTGGGATTAAGCAGCTCTATTCTTGGTTGCCTCCTTACTCTGCTCATCTACACATACTGCCAGAGATACCAGCAGCAGGCCCATGATGCTACTGTCATCCATCCAGTCTCACCAGCTCCTCTTAATACAAGCATAACTAACCACATCAACAAACTGGATAAATATGATTCTGTAGAAGCCATCAAGGTAAGAAATTGGCAAAGACATATACACATACACACATATACATATACATATATATATATATACACACATATATATATTCAATGTACCATGTTTGTGTTTATATCTATATCTATATATGGAAAATGAAAGATTGAGATAAGTATCTAGGGAATTCTCGTTTCAAGAATTCATGCTTTAAATATTTTACCGATTATATTGGATAGGAAGAGAGGAGGTGGGGAAAGAGAGGAAAGAGAGGAGACAGACTAAGAGAAAGAGAAGGAGAAAGAATAAGAGTATAGCATAAAGGCACAATAAGACAGCATTGAATGAAGACTTGGTAAACATTTGAAATCTTTGTGAAAGTCAGAAATTACCAAACCTTAGTAAAAATACTGTGCTTGTCACACTGAATTCTGTATCTCCTGTATCCCTAGAAATCCTTCTACATTCAGAGGTGGGTTACAGAATTAGAGCAAATACCCAGTTATGCAAAAATGAGGAAAATAAAACTATTGATAATTAGAGGTAACCAAAAAGGGAAAAAAAACATCCATGAATTCATGTCAGGAAAGAATACTTAGGTAGGATTTTGGCACACTTCAGAATTTCATAAAATAAATATTTCATGGGACTGTATTTACAGTTTTATCTTTCCTAATTACCTTTAAAAAACTTAATACTGTGTACTTTTCCATATCAAAAGAATGATACTTGGTATGGAGTCTAGGTGATAAAATTTTAACCTTTTCAAGGGCCTCTAGCCTCACTAGATTCATCTCCTCTTTATAACTGAAGGGATGGAGACATAGTGATTGACTTTATTTGCCATCCAACATAAGAGCTGCACAAGTCAGAAGGCCCTGGAGTCTATTAATGAGTTCTCTTTCCCACTATATCATATAATATAATTGAGGATAATTCCCTTTATTGAAGGAAATTAACCACGGACATTCCAAAAAGGTTCATTGCTTTCCTTTCAATCCTAGTGTTTCAGTTATTCATTCTCAGAAGTTTTTTTTCTTTCCCCCCTTCTACCTCTATTACTAAATGGCTTTCCACCATAGCTTGTTCCATGAGCACTTCTGTCTTAAGGATAATTTGAGTCTCTAAATCTTCATGTCATTGTTTCTTCAATTATCTTCTTTTCCCCTCCCTATTAGCAGCAGTTCCTTCTTACTTGAGCTAAGACTTTAGAAGTTTGCTCTTTCCATGGGTTCCTTAATATACTAGGAACCAGAATGAATGAAGTCAACTAAGTTAGGTTAAAAAAAACAAAAAGGCTGAATGACATGGCTATTTCTGAGCTGTGTCCCTGGAGAAAGATTGATGGGAGAATCAAGCTATGCTTTTATTCATATGTAACTGAGTCATAGATTTAGAATTGGAAGGGATTTCAGAGGTCATCTAACCTGATCTCAGTAAAATGAGGCCCACTCAGACTAAGTGAATTAAACAAGGTTACATAGAAAATAAGTGTAATAGACGGGATTTGAACCCTCTAATTCCCAAACTAGTGATGTTTTTATTCTGTCACACTGCTTATAAGAGGGAACTCTCATAAAAGTTTGACTTTAAGCTAGGGTCTGACATATCATTTAATGGTCATTGTTATTATGGGCATATAAAAGAGCTAGGATTAGGGCACAGAAGAACTAGAATTGTAATCAGTCAGCAGATTTCACCAGGAACTGACTACTTTCATATTGCTGATTAGGAATTCCATTTCTGTGAGGCATTTGCGTTGATTTCTTTCTGATATTTCACGAATCATCAGGTAGCTGTATATTGCATGGAATCAACAGGGACAAGAAACCAAATCCTAGCATCAATTCTTATCGCTTGGGGCTTCTAAATTCTGATTCTCTAGGAATAGTCACATTATATTAGAAAAGTGTGGAAGAACCATCTGATAGAGGACAACTGCAGAAAAGGCAAAGAAAAAACAGTGGAAAGATGAAGATTGAGGTTGCTTGGGAAAAGCTGAGCGGGTTATCACAAGCCTCTTCATATATGGTACTATGATGACCACTAAGCAGGTAAAGGATGAAGCGATGTTACACATTTCTGTTCTTCAGGACTCATTGGAGTTAGCTGAACATTAGTAGATTACCTCCATTCTCTTCCAAATAAAATAATATACTTTTCCTAATAGTTACTGAATTCAAGTGAAATCTCAAAAGGAGATTTTAAGAAATAGATCCCTACTAGATATTCTTTCTGACAGGTAAGTGTCCAGTGTTGCATATGATCTGGAAATAAAGAAGGTGGCAGAATGCTTTTTTATTATTATTATTATATTTCCCCTGTGAACGTATATGAGAACACAAGTTCTCATGTAAAGGGCTGTTCCTTATTATAATATCTTCCAGAAATATAACTTACTGGGTTTTTTTTTTATCCTTCTTACAGGCGTTTAACAAAAACAACTTGATCCTAGAGGAAAGAAACAAATACTTCAATCCACATCTCACTGCAAAGACCTATTCTAACGCCTATTTTACAGATCTCAATAATTATGATGAGTACTAATAGATCTTATATTTTTGGTCTCTTGTAATTCCCCAGTCCCCCAAGGCCTGTGCTACATGACTGCCCATGTGTTTGAGGCTTCAGAGATGAAGTTTGGAGACATTTCAAGCACACTTCAAGCCATCAGTGTCCCACTGCTGCCAAAAATACATACCCTATCACAACAAAAACTACATGTGACATCATGAAAATTTGGTCTCCAGTACCTGTTCATAGTTGAATGAGCCATGAGAAATACTGTTTGTCACTGTGTGTGAAGTTTTCTAATTGTGGTCAGTCAAATTTCTCTAACAAGTTGAGGATTATTTTCTTGAGGTTTTTTGTAATTATGCTACCTGCCTTTGGAGATTCCATTAAGTACAGTACCATTGGCTTCCTTTAGGCGTGTCCTTTCAAGATATTTTGGAAGAAGGAAATGAGTAATTCATGAGTCCCTCTAAATTGAAGTATTTAGCTCTACATAACACTGGATAAAATGCTGAAGAAAAGTTTTACTGTACAGATGTTCCACAGTGACCCCAGATGTTCCCCAATCTAAAGAATGTCCTGGCTGGAATGTTTGGAAGCAACCTCTCTTTTTTTTTTTTGGATTGGAAATGGAATCTAGCCCAAGTAAGCCAGGAAACATGGCTTATGTCTGCAAAGAAGATTACATGAACCCTTGAGACAACTCAAGATTTTATCTTGTCACATTAATTATTTTTGTTGTAAGTTGGGGAAAAAGGTGGAGGGATACGGTGCAGATTCAACTTGAAAGTTTCTGCATGTTACTGGTTAACTGGTCTTCTTGTAACTTTTGGTTGTGCATGGCATTCCAAAGTCCTTCCTTCAATGTTGTTTGCATAAGGGCTCCACACATCTGGTCCATTGAAACCCTCAAGGAGGCCAAAGCATGAACTAACCAACTGCATAATAATTGACTTACCACTCCTTCCTTGGCTGGCTTGGGAATAAATGGACAGCAAAGAACTGCTTTTCTGGTTACAAATCACTGTTTGCCAATGCCTGTTTTTGACAAATAGCCAGAGTTCAGTTGTGTTATGAAAGACTTTTGCCATCCTCCTGAAGTATTTTATATATGTTAATCAACCCCTGACAAGAGCATTAATGATGTTGTTTAAAGTGGGCTTCCTCTAAGCCAGATGCTGTAAATAGTTAACACTATGTAAGTTTTAAGCTGTCATTTTCTGCCTGTAACTTTGGGTAAGGGGACTGATAACTAGATAACTTTTGGTACCACTGCCCTTGTTCTCAGAATTGTTGCAGCATGTCAACCTATGTCTGAGGCAATTAACTTCAAGGATTGCCATACAGAGAAAAAGAAATGCCCATTAATTGGTCCTGAGGTTCTAAACAATGTTTATTGATAAAAGAACCATTTCAGTGCTTTAGTGTTTAGCACCATCCACAGACATTTCCCAAAAGGCTGAAAAAAGTCAAATTATTTGTGTGTAAACAGATGCTATACAACTGTTCTATTGTGTAATGGTTTTTGAACAATTTCTTTTAAAGTGAAAACAACAGTAAAACATCTTCACCTGAACAGCTATTGGCATTCTGACCAAAAAACAAACAAAAGCACACACACAAACTGATAAACATATGCAGAAGTTAATATCTTATAGAAATTCAGCCCTGATACTGGCAAAAACTGCACTGCAATGATATTGAATGATCTAGATTCTTTTCAAGGATGTGTGCATGGGAATGTCTTGCTCCATAAAGATCAAGGCCAAAAATTAAGATTAGAAAAAGTCCGTGATCTACCATGTAATGCTATTAATTGACTAAGTTTCCTCCTCTATGCATATTTTCAACAACTGCCCTGTAGCAAAGTTTTAAAAGGCAGATGATCTCTGGGAATCTGACGGCATCTGCGTGCAGTGCTTCTAGGATGCTTTTCTTGATGAGTTCATTTTGTACCATATTTGTTAATTGACTGCATCATCAGATTGTGTTGTGTGTATGTGGATTTACATTTAATGAATGAAAAAGTCAGAACAGCTTTCTCATTGTTTTTGCTATTTGTGGTGTTTGTTTTGATTCTTCACAGAAGACTTTACTTCTCCATTACTTCTCCAAAAGGACCAAGTACTTCTTTATTTCATTTTCCTCTCTGAGTGACTTTCTTGTCTGTAAAAGTGACACTATCTATTTTTTATGCCCTAGGAAAAAAGACAATGAATGCTTCAAGTTCAATAGACTAGTTGGAAAAAGCTTTTAGAATGATAGCCAATCTGCTATTATACTCAGTCTTCCATAGCATCTGGGGGAAAATAACAGAATTTTTACATAAATAACATACAATTCTAAAGATACCCACTGCTAAAAACACTTTACTCACTTCCTGCAGGCTATTCAAATGTGATTTTTCTGCATTGTGAATTTTACAAATTATAAATTGGAGCAATTAGGTTAGAAAAATATATCTGATTTTTTTCTTTTTTCCCAATTTATAGTCATGTCATATATGTGTGTGTATGTGTGTGTATACACTTTACATGTCATACATCTTGTTCCTACATCTCCACAATTTGTCTGCACAATAATAACTGAATACCACTAGCAGGAAGGACTTACATAAAATTGTTCTTTTTTTTTTAATTATAAAGCATTGAACTTCTGCAGAAACTTTGAGGAATAGCTTGATCCCTTTTTTCCTTATACAACTTGATTTTCTTTTTCCACTGGAATAAAAACTAGAGTCATAACCCACACCACCTTGATGCTTTGTAGTGTTTTGGATCTATGGAAGAAAGGGTGACATGAAAAGATTTTAATAATAAGCATTCTTATGATATTCAAATTGGCTAAAATGGAAGGTCAGATGTACTTCACTACAAAGCTGGCTTTTAGTCTTCCAATTTGGATTTTCTTGTAGTAATTCCTGCTAATGATCAAAGTTAGTTTCTCCTAAGATGATGTAGTGGAGTCTGGAAAACTTTGGCTCCAATCCCACTTTATCCATATACTAGGTGCGTGGCCCCATAGGAGTCACTTAATTTTATTGGGTCTCAGTTTTCTCATATGTAAAATGAAGAGTGGATCTTATGGTCTCTAAGATACTTTCCAGTTTTAAGGGTCCAATCCAAATCTGCATTGAATATCTATGCTAACAATTTGTAGAATAGATGAAAAACCAAATTCTAACATTATCTTAATATGTATATATTCCAAATAGCTCCAAGGATATGAATATAAAAAAAGTGGACATCCATTAGCAATTTAGGAGAGTAAAATGAAAAATGAGCTGGAGAGATCACCTCAGATGTCTGTTCCCCCTTCTTGCTAGATAAGGGATGGTCATATGGTAATTATACTTAACACATACATATATTTAATTGCATCCTAAGCACATGTCTGTTTTTATGCTTTTAAATATTATATTAGCCACCCACACTTCCCTAGCATTACAGAAATTGTTTAATAATTCTAATCAAATGCTTTTTAATTAGAATTATAGTTTTCACATTTAAGCAAGAGTATAGTGTTTGGTTTTATTATTACATTAAATATCGGTGAAATTCTAATGAAATTGATAATAGAAGGTGCAAAACATAATGTTAAAGACATCACATCATTGGAACAACATTTTGAGTAAGATATGTGAACACGTAAGTATACACACAGAAAGAAAACCCATTTTACTCATATATGAAAAGGAGTCATTAGGCCTATTGTATCCTAAAATCATGCAGAACAGAAAAGGAACAAGTGTAAAGCAAATGCTAATATTTTTTATTTTAACAATATATAATCCCATGGGAATATTTTTTTTCTCTGAAAAAAAAAAGTTCCGTGTTAACCCTGAAGAGAAATAGAAAGTATCATCATTTCAGTATGCCTTCAAGGGTGTCCTTAAATCATTAAATATGTGATATATGATAGCAAAATCATAATACTTTAAGTGGCAGTCATTCTTTCTTTCACTAGTTCTTTCACTAGTTGAGCTCCTAAACAATGGATAACAAGAGTATTCAAATATATTCAAGTAAAGATTTTGGGTCATTGATTATTTTATTTACATAACAAGTAAGACTTCAAACTTAACACTGTTAAAGGTCCTTTCTTGGTTTTCCAGATATCAGTGGAAGGGGACACATTACAGTAGAATTTATTTTAAAATACATATAAAAATTCATACATATATAAAGCAAAATGGATTATTTGGCCCAACTGTTTTGTTCACTACACACTACAAATTAATCACTTTCCCTTTTAAAGTTACCAAGACCTTAGCATACATAGAAGTGTTTCTCTATCTTTTTTTAGTTAATCAGAGCAGGAGAAAATTCCCCCAAAGCTTTCAAATAGCTTTTCACATCAGCTGCATACATACCGTAACTGCACAAATTTCTGTAGCCTCTGGATTTCACTTAACGCTTCATTGTGTTTCTTGTGTGTAAATTTTTTTTTTTACTGTACCATCACCTGTGTTTTAATGCAGTTTTTAATCTCTCTGCTGTTGCTGTTTACGAAGCCAGTGCCATAGAATCCTCTCATATAAGAAGGCTTTGGGCTAGATAACAGGTAGCAACAGCTGTGCTGGATGAAAGTGTTGATCTGTGCAAATCTAAAAGTTCTTAGTGTGGAAGACTTGCTATGCTATTCGTGTTACTTCATGAACAGTCAATGGAGAGAGAGAGGGGAGAAGAGAGAGAGAGAGAGAGAGAGAGAGAGAGAGAGAGAGAAGGAGGGAGGGAGAAAGGGAGAGAGACGGAGAGATGTTTATTTGCACAAATCACTGGCAGCTAAGGACACTAAAGCATTCCTATTCCTATTCATTTGTGGTTGGTGATTAATCAACTAAACAAAAAATGAGATTAAGAATTTTTAAGTAAAGGGAATAAGGGCACATTTTAAACAAAAGTTAAAAATATTGGAAATTCAATGACATCTGTTTGTCCTCACCAGAATTTTAAAGGAACTATGTTGGTAATAGAGTCAAGGCTCCCCATGATAATCATGCAGATAAAGAAAATAGACCATGTATGCTGATTTTCATTTGAAATAGACTCAAGCAATATAAATTAATTTAATATAAACCCACAGAAAACCAAACTAGGGAGGTAAACATGCTACTAAAATACATCCTATCCATTGTACTTTGATATGAGCAAAAAGGTTTTCTTTTAAAATATTGGGGGATTATACCCCACATAGAGGTCACCTGTACCTCCATTTGGGTCCATAAAAGAGAACTAACATAAGAATGATTCTTTAACTAAAAAGTTGTATAGTAGAGAGAGAGCTAGACTGGAAATCTGGATACTTTCAATTCCTATGTGTCATTAACTTAATGATATTGGGCATGTTACCTCACTTTTCTCAACATTCATTTTCAAATCTGCAAAGTTAGAGGGTTAGACTAGATGATCTTGAAGTCCTTTCCAGTCTGTTGCTATCCTTCAAAGAAATGTGTACATGAAGATGTAGTTTTCATTGAAATAGTTTTTAAATATTAAATTTTTCCTGTGTTCTGCTATAACACACACCCACACCCACACCCACAACTTTTTATGACTTCTTTTTTGCTTTGTGTTATGGAAATGCAATGAAAATGACCAAATTCTTCCATCTTATTTATTGAGTTTATAAATGATTTCTGAAAATAGGGAATTACTCCTCCTTTGTGTGTACATCTCAATGAGCAAAGTTGATATAATAATATATTGTAAAACTAACTAAAAAAATGAGGGCTATTCAAAATATTCACCCAATTTAACATGATAATTAACCAATAAAATGATAAAAATACAAATAAACCAAAATTTGGAGGACTCATATAAATCTCTGGATATTCATAGTTCTAAGGGAAAGAAGACTTTTTTAACTTCCAGAAAATTATACTGGTTTAATCACACCAAATGTTTAAATTCAGAGATAAGGGCTTGTGTCCAACTTGGACAAACAGTAGCACCTCTTTTATATAAGTTTCAAAAACAATTTTCTCAAAACAACGCTGTGGCAGCCCATTCTTACATGTGATAAAACAGAGGTTCAAAGAAGTTGTGCTGTTTGTCCAGTGTCACAAAACTAACATTTATTAGGTCTAGGGCTTTGAGAATATGTTTATTACACACACACACACATGCACACACACACACATGCACACACACACACATGCACACACACATGCACACACACACACCCTTCTATTTCCAAAAGCAGTCCATTTTCAAAAAAATCACAGTTTTACCAAGTTGAAATTGACATATAACTAGTATAAAATTTAAATGTAGAAGGAAAAACAGTAAAGTAGCCTTGAATATATATTCATAGTAATAGAATTCAACTCCTTTTGCTAAACCAAAAGGGTTAAGGGAGGCAAAAAAGAAAGAAAGAAATCATCCTTTGGTAACATCAGTCTCTTCTGTTGCAATTTAATGCTGTGATAGTTGAGACTGAAAATGATGCCATGTTCAGATAAAAGACTCACAGCTGGAAGGGAAATCCTGATCTTAGGCAATCCAAACTTCATCACTTTACAATTTCTCCAAGGCAAAACACCTTGCTGGACCATCTCTAGGATAGGTATTTAAACTATCCTTTGAAAACATGTGAGTTAGTGCCTTGAGGAAGGTCACCATTCATTTATTTCACCACAATATTTTTGTTCCAATTAGCAAAAGATAAAAAGATACTGGAAATATTTTTTTAAGAAATCATTTTCACATATCCCCTTGAACTCAAGAATGACAAAATATTAAGAACACTTCATTATCTAATGTTAATGTATCATCCCAGCAAGTGTTCTATAGAGGCTTCACCTTAAAGAATTTCATTGTTATCTTAATTTTTTAAACCTATTCCAAAGATCAATGAAAGGCATTTTCTATCTCAGCATTGTCATCCAGATGCCCACACACTTTAGAAGCTTTTGTTATTGTTCCTGCCTTGCCTCATCCATAGAAACAGGAAAGTTGGTCACAGGTCACTGACAGCTGTTGTACGCTTTGTTTGGATGGTAGAATGAAGGATGATTTTGGAGAGTAAGCCTGACTTCTGATTCTTTTTTTTTTCAGTTGATTTCAAAGCTACAAAACAGAATTACAAATTCAGGGCACTATTATCTCCCATTATAGGACAACTCCTATTTCTTTGAATCATAACTATGGATCTAAAAGGACCTCTTCCTATTGTACTGTGAAAGGCTTTGAATGAACCCAGCAGCCTATGCAACTTGAAATGGCATCATGTAAGAAAATGCTTATGCTCCGACCAATGCAGGATTTGTTTAGTACTTGTTGAAGTCAGTGTTTTTGCACCATTTAATCTGTGTGGGAAGCAGCTGCTCCTTCAGAATATGTCACGTCAATGTGTAAGCCCAACATTGCAACAAAGAACTCAGCAGCATCTCCTTGGGGGATTAAAAAAATGAGCATATGAAAAGATTATTTCTTCATTAAACCTTCTCCTTATTGTCAAACCTTATTGTTTGATGTCTTTTGCATGGCGTTACTATTGTCCTTAGAGCAAGCAGTTATTTTTGTTTTGTAATCCCTGATTCAGTCTCAATATGAGATAACTTGTTTTGTTGTTATTAATTTTTATGACAAAATGGAGTTCAGTTGTGCAATCCAGATGTTAAGGTTTTAGGGTTGCTCCTAACGCTGGTCTTTAAACATTCCACAACAGATCTGATCCCTCTCCTCATTTGCCACGTCATTCAACATGTACCATTCTTAAAACCATTTTGCTAGACATATCTAGCTTTAAGTTTCACTTTTGTCCTTGCTGTTTGTCACTCAAAGAGTCTTCAGTGTTTGCAGTAGTGCTAGTACTACAACTCAGATGAGTTTTTAATGAGAACTGAAAGACGGATAGTTAAAAACACAATCAGCTTTAAAACATTGATTGTGAATATAAATTGCCTCCAAAAGGTTCATTTGTTGGCAACTCAGCCATGGGGCTCATTACCTGTTGCCTTCATTCCATTGTTGTCTCTTCAAGAAACAGATAATAGATTGCCAAGCCAACCAGGGGAAACAAATTTTAACAGACATCTACCTTCAATTCTGAAGAAAATTACTAAATTTCGTAGAAGTGCAATTAGCCATTATTATGCAAGTGATACTGTTGTTTTCACTGCAGACTTGATTGCCAGTTTCTGTATCCAAAGTCAGTTTGTCATCAGAGACTTTGTAAATTGACAGACAGTAAATTTGGCAATCAATTCCAATGAAACATTTCTCCCTCTCCAGTCTCACCCCTATATCATCTCTGCCAAAATTTTTTGTTAAAAAAAAAATTAAAGAAGAAGAAAAGATGAATCCTGATCATGTACAGTATAAATTGTATTATATTTTTTGTACTTATGCTTTATGTAAATAGTTTGTTTCATTCAGTTGTTTCAATTGTATGTGAGCATTGAAAATAAATCCCTACCCTTTAGGAAATATCCTGGTAATTATTTCTGGAAGTGGTAATATTTTTCCCCAAATGAGTTGGAACAGGATTTCCATTTACAATACAAAATCATTATAGATTTAGAGTGGGAAGGGATCTTAGAGGACACCAAATATAGCCCCCCTAAAATTTGCAGATGAGGAACAGACCTTAAAGAGGTACTGTGACTTGATAAAAATCACATGAGTAGTAGGGGCAGAGGAAGGAACGCTGGGATTATTACACAGGTTAACTTGATTCCATGACTAATTGGTACTTCACTAACAAGAGCACCTTGATTGGGTCCAAGACACAACCATTCATCCTGAATGCTACTCCATAACAAAGTGGAAAAATCATATAGTCCTATCTATACCTGAACAAGAATCACCACTAATATATACAGAATATCTTGTGTTACAATGATCAGTGTACAATGTGGCCCACATTTATGTTGTGGGAAACTCTTAAATAAGGAAATAGATATTAATATATAACAAACCCCAGGAATTGTTGCGGGTCCCTTATGGTCATAGAGTCTATTCACATCAGAATCACCTCCATCTTCCAAGGTTCCATCCTCACTGCTGGACAACCTTCAATGTGCTTCAAGACCTAAAAACATGCACTTTGGGAACTATGCATATAGATGTTTATCCTAGAGCCTTGATATCTGGCTCTCATATCAACTGGAAAAGTAATTTGCTATTTGTTCCCCTAGAAATATATATTTCTCTGTGTGTTTCCCTCAAGGAAAATGTGCTGATAGCAAACATATACTTCGAGTAATCAAAAAAGGTCAGATGGCACCAATTATGAAAAGTAATTGTAATAAAGAATGTCCCCATAGTAACTGAAAAGGACTTTGAATTGGAAGAAACCACTAGAGATGTTCTAAAGTTCTACCTACTCAGCTTAAATGAGGAAGGCAAGACCCACAGATAAGAAATGATGCTCATCTTCTCACAGGTAGGACCATATGATCATAGATTGAGAGCTAGAAGATAATTGCAAGGTCATTTTGTCCAATTCCTTTATTGTATAAATGAGGAAACACTCCCAGAGACACTAAATGACTTTCTCAATGTTGTATAACTAACAGAGACAAGACTTGAACCTAGTTCTTCTGACACCAATTGTGATGTGTTCTTGCCTGTACACCAACCTGCTAAAGAATAGGCTGACTTGTATTCATTTTCAGAAAGAGACCTGGCTACCCCTGCTGGTGATAAAGAGACTAAAGGTACTCACACCAGAGGTTTGGGATTAGTAGTTGTTTGAAGGCTTGGGACTCAGAAATGGTCAGTGAGGGCAGCTGCTCTGCTATAATCAGAGACTATAGTACCAAGCTGATGGCAAAGCATTACCTTAACACATGGGTAATGTTTCACTTCCTGAATGCTGAATGCATTGAAAAAATCTTGGTAAGTACTAGAAAGTACTAGTTCAAAAAGAGTGGTAAATTGCAACTGTCTAGCAAATCTTATCCTTGCATGCTTATTTCAGAATTACCAATTTCAGTTGATCAGCTAGGCCTGTTGTGTACACTGGTCAATCACCAAGGTCAAATATCATGTCACCTGGAAATGGGGTCTGCTGATGAAGTATAGAGTTTCCACATGAATGGCTATTGGGGCGTGTAATAACTTCTGGCTCATGTTTATATATTTCTTAGAGAGTTACAAGGCACTCTCCTCAAAATTCTGTGAGTCAGATTGCACGGGTATTATTAGGGCCTTCCTTTTATAGATGAGTAAATAGACACAGAGAGGGTCAATGACTTGCCTAGAATCATTTAACCAGTAAGTATCTTTTCCAGAATTTGAATCCAGCTCACTTCATTCCAAGTCGAACCCTCTTTCTCTACCTCTTTTGGTGGACATGTCTAATGACTAACTGGGCCCAAAGAGAAGAAGCTCTTAGCAATAGTGTCAGTGCTTATAGGAAAGGCACAGCATTCACTGTGAACCCCTTATGATTGGAATAAAATGAACCCATAGAATTTCCCATAGAGTTTGCAAATGCCTTTATATGTGATATCCAATAATGAGAAGTACCACTGAGCACCACTAAAATGGACTTGTTGATGACCTGATGAGTGAGGGGTGGCTAAAAGAGAGGTAATTCTATCACCGTGGATATTTTTTCCATATTCCTTTTCATATTATTTCCACTACTTCTGACTTCAGAACAGGTCTGGTAGTCATAAAGTCTTCTGCCCAACTGCCAGACCCTGTGTAACCATAGTTTTATTCATTAAGCTGATAGGTATAGAGTGCACATTGTGACCCACTGGGCAAGAATACTGGACTTGGAATCAAAAAGACCTAAGATGTATAATGGTGTATGCCTGACGTTTGTCTTCGAAAGGGAGACTGACTAATGGAAGGAATTTCATGAGTTTGTCATTAAATCTTTGGTATTTTATTTCTAATTTATGGAATAAAACAAGCATTTCTATGACATAGTATGATAAAAAAAAAATTTGATTGTAAATGAAACTGCAAATCTGCTTTGTACAAACTATTCCTTTCAAATATATAACAAAATTATCATGTAAATTTCTTTTTTTCTTCCCTCTCCCCTGCCCTAGAGATAGCTACATTAGACACAAGTATATAACACAAACACACACACATTTTTGTATATATGTATACACACATATGTAAAATTATTCTATACATACTTCTATTTATCAATTCATTTATTAAATCCTTTGACAAATTGTCTCATTGAAACAGCTTTGTTCCAAACTAAATCCAGTCTCACTAGTCAGAAAACATTCTGGAGTTCATGATTGAGACCTGACCTTAGTTAGGTTGGCAGTTATTGCTCCTGTTGTATATCCTAACCATACCTCCACTCTCACCCATAAAGTCTGCCTTCTCTTGGGAGGTGTGTAGTGAAATGGATTGATTATAAGAGGAATTGTAGGGGAAAGCCTGTGAAATTACAAAAAAAAAGAGATTTTGAAAATTTTGCCACTATTTGAGGATGGCAAGATGGCACAAAGTCAATTTTTTTTAATGGAATATGATTTTGAAAGCTCTGATACTAAGGATATTCATGCTAAGGAAAATCAGAGAGGATTAAAACAGAAGAGCCAGCTAGCATTTATCAGGCAACTGGACTCATTGAGGAACATAGTGAAAATTAACTACTGAGAAACAGTTACAGAGTAGTTATGGAGTGGAATATATGACTAGTCAATGGGATATATGTTCTTGGCATCCAATGATCAATGACTATTCATATGCACTGATACTAGCAAACCTCAGCCATTCAACTATTAATACCCTTTATCTGTCCCAACTGAGACACGTAGAAGGCCATCAATCAGATTTTGGTAAGTGGGTAGTAGATAAACCAAATTTAGAGATAAACATTATGGGAGTGTTGGAGGAGCAGTGGGATTACTCAGTGGTAATTTTGCTTATTAAGTGGATTAGAGAAGCAGGAAGTACTAGAATGAGAATGATAGACCAGAAGAGTAAACAGTACTGGGATGACCAGAAGTAATGAAAATGGTCAGTTTAAGTATGAGTATGGGCTGAGAGAAATGGATCATAGTCAAAGTAGAAAATGTCAGGATACAACCCCTTCAAAAGCTGACCCTTAGTCATGGTCAGGTCTCAAGTCTTGTAAAACCAATCAGCAGTACATTCCTGAGAGAATGCTACTGTGAAGAACTTTTAAGATTCAGATTACACAGTATTAGTGAACACTCTGTTTATTCCATTACAAAATCAGATTCAGTACAATGTTCACAGTTTCAACAATTCACAATATTATATATAATCTTCAGAA
>CM053594.1:257570750-257606634 GCA_028646575.1 Pseudocheirus occidentalis | reverse complement strand
GTCCTTGTCAAGTCCTCAGGGCAATCCCCAGCACACACTGAAGTTCATAAGGTTCAGCACACCTCAAACCCTTCAGGACTTCTCTTGCCTGGAACTCAAGGGTCAGCCAGGCCACCAACAAACAAAGTCCCATCCTGTTTATGTCTTCAGTCAGCCACTGAGAAGCCAAATCCAAAATCTGTCTGTCTCTATAAAATTATTCCTTATAAGCGCTGGCCTTCTCCCAAGTCAACAGGGGAGTGTCTCAGCCAATAGCATTCTTCCAGTCAACAGGGGAATTCACACCTTTTCACCAATGGACAGAGTTCTATACTTAGCCCTAAGTTACTAGGATCTACTTAACCCTAAGTATATGATCTACTTAGCCCTAAATATCAAACAAATTGATTACCATTACAGTTGCCCAGCCCCCTCATTTTATAGATGAGGAAACCAAGACCCTGGGAGGCTATACAAATGTGAGAATCAGAGGTAGAATTTGAATTCAGTCCTCTTATTCTATAGCAAAGGTGCTTTTTTCAACTGCTTGTGATTCAGAGAAGCTATTTAGCTTGCCCAGGATATCATATCATATAATCTATAGGTAGGTTATGAAATTAGAATATCCTAATCCTGGATCATCACTCTCTCCATTATGCCAAACTATCTATTGCTCTGATGTCCCAAATTACCCCCCAAATTATGTCAGTTGTTATTTCATTTGATTCAATAGGAGAAAGAAAGAGAAAAACCTGCAAAACTAGATGAACCATCAAGGCTTACCACTGCTGAGAGTTAAACCATTTTTTAAAGCTAAGTAATAAACCAATGATAAAATTTAGCAGAACTGTATCTGTGAAAAGTACTTGATATTTGGTTTAAAAATAAGTTTGGTGGATAATTGTTTTCCTTTTAAACCTCCCACATAAAAGTAACACAATTTTGTTTCTAAATGCCATCATTTAGAGCAGTGGTTCTCAACCTTCCTAATGCCGCGACCCCTTAATACTAGTATGTGGGTGAATCTGCATGTGGGTGGACCCACCTAGAGAGGGATAGAGGAGCGGTGTCTTGGTTCCTAAGACCATTGGAAATATGTGTTTTCTGGTGGTCTTAGGCGATCCCCAAAGGAGTTCTGACTCATAGGTTGAGAACCACTGATTTAGAGTTTCTAGCCTCTTTTTGTAGTACTATTGTTACACTTGGTCTGAAAGGTTGAGCAAATGCTCATATACATCGATTCCTTCATAGATGATTGTTTCAAGAGCTCTAAATTAAACAAAAACTTAAAAATAATTAAATCTATCCTTTCCTAAAAAGACTTGAAAATTCCTTTTCGTTCTAATGGTTGATTCAAGCTTGGCTTGATGTAAATAACAAAAATGATTGAATGTACCTAAAACTGTACTGTAGATATTTGACTTGGGACCAACTTGTTCTTAATATGATGTTTAAAGCAAATTGATTAGTCTGTTTAAATGTCTTCCATTTTTCTCTCTCCACTGTTTGATTTTCACTTAAATATTTCATCATGAAAAATTCCATTTCAGACATATCCAGTTTGAAACTAGGCATAAAAACAAAATTTATATTTGCTTTCCTTAGTTGCATATTCTTCACGGTATATATTATTATAAGGGTAACAGAAACCATACCTCTGGAGTCCACTACCAACTCTTCAATAGCCTCATAGATAAGAGATAGTTTATGATTTCCATTACAAAGTTAGGAAGAAAACAATTACCATTAATCTAATTGGTATAAACATTCTGGACGAATCATTAGAATTTTTTACCTACTCTCGAAATTCAATTTAGACTTGTTAGATAGAAAACCATGAAGTAGTCACATAGAACAGGGATTGAATAAAGCATGGGTGGGGAACCTGCAACCTTGAAGTCATATTTGGCCCTCTAGGTCTTCAAGTGTGGCCCTTTGACTGAGTCCAAGTTTTATAGAACAAATCCTTTTATTAAGGGGATTTGTTCTGTGAAGGTGCTGAGGATGATATTCATGAAACAATAATAGACTCCAAAATGAAATATAATATATTTCAACAGAGAGAAAACAACTGTTGACTAACATGGGATTACTTTCCAAATGTGCTGATTGTGTGCAATCAAGCTGTCAAGCAGAGAAGAATTCAAAATCAATAAACTTTACAAGAAGAAGTAGGAATGAGAAGAAATAGCATGCAATTATAAATGACTCCAATATGACCTATTTTTAAAAGCTATTGCTTATGAAAAAAGGGAAAACAAATAAAAAAGAAAGACATATCCTCTGATTATTACCATTTCTTAAAGAAATTTAACTGATGAAAAACAGTCACTCCCTGAAAGAGCCAAGAAATAATGTTAGTCAGAAGATGTCCAATCCTCTTGCCAAAGAGAAATATAGAGCATCCAAGGATGATACTGAATTAAAGAAAAATCAAATGAGATCTTAAAAAAAAACATGCCTCTACAACACACAGGAACTTGAAGGTGTTATAAGTACCTAACAAAACAACTTTTGACTTCAAATAGATCTAAAGAATCACAAGTGACTCTGCCACCAATTCCTAGAACAGAGAAAATTCTGCTGAAATATTTGGTACTTAAATGTATGAGTTATATTTTCAAGCTATAAAGAAGTGCTTGGGTTTTTCTCTTGATATGATAAGGAGGTATGTTCAGAAGTCTGCCCTGCCTCTGTTATGAAGTATAGAAAAATTACGCACAACCTGTGTAGAAAATTAATGGAATACTTGTGTGAGACTGAGAGACAAAGGAAATGATTAGAGAATGGTTTGTGAAAGCTAAGAAATATTTGTTTAGAGAGGTAGATTATTCAAGTGTGTATTCTGGACACTTTTGAAATCTTTTGGCTATAAATCCACAGATGTTTATGTTTTTCTTAGATTGTGAGTCCCTGGATGTTTTTAGTCTCTCCACAGGGAGATGAAAAGGGACAGAATGAAGGCTTTGGGAGGAGATCCTAGTGCCATTTTCCCTGAAATTTTACCTGAGTTCTAGGAATAGTGATGATAATGCCTGAAAAAGAAAGTATATTTGAATGCATGGTATTGGGATGGGAGGAACACAGTCTGAGCATCAAACTGAGTATATGTGTGTCAGTTAAACATTCTACTTGCTCCATATGCTATGATAGAGCCAAACCTCTCAATCTGACTCAGTACTCTTTGTGTGCTTACGAGGTGAAGCTTAAATACTCAACAGATTTGTAACTTCTGTCATTTATGAGTCACCCTCAAGGACATAGAGTGTATGGATTGTAACATCCATTTTTAGTTTACCTTGGATGATATTTGTCCATTTTTTTCCCATATCTTCATTATAGGAAATCTAGCTAATGTGCTGGAGTTGAAATGATAGGAAACAAGGGATAAAGTGACCACTTCATCTTAGAATGTGAGTGAAGAGAGGAAAACTGAAGACAGATATGCATATTAGATTCGATGGGACAATTCGAAAGGTTTCAAAGAAAGAATGGGTAGGATTACATGGTTTATATGTTTTTGGATTAAATTCTGAATCAAAGAGAACCAAGCTAAGGAGAAAGAAAATGAGTAACTGTCTAATGAGAATGATAAAGATGCATAGGAAGGCGTTCAACCAACTTATATATGAAAAAAATATGTATGAACAGGATATGGGAGCAAGTGCAGATAATGGAATTTGAGTATAAAAATGTAGCAAGACAAGAATAGTGTGAGGTATGCTAAAGCTAAGAATGAACTGGGATTGTTGAGAGAAAAAAAAGCTAAGGTCAATCAAAATACTTTATTTTACCTTTGAGAAGAAAAAAAAAGGAAGATTAAATCTATAACAGATGGGATGATAATAGAGGACAGAGATATTTTGTTCGGTAATGACTTCATGACCCCTTTTGGACTTTCTTGGCAAAGATACTTAAGATGTTTGCCATTTCCTGCTCCAGCTCGTTTTACAGATAGGAAACTGTGACAAAGAGGGTTAAGTGACTTTCCCTGGGTCACACAGCTAGTAAGTGTCTGAGACAGGAGTTAATCTCAGGTCCTCCTGACACCAGGGCCTATACCCCATCCACTGGGCTCCCTAGCTGCCCAGATGGCAGAATTGCTCAAATATTTTCTTGTTTGTTTTTTTTAGCTTCTGTTTTCTCAGTCAAGGAGAATGATCTTTAGATTGCAAAGAAAAAAACGGTTAACAGAGACTTGATTTATAAGATAAGTTGGAAGATAATGAGAAAATGTCTAGTGAGTCTAAGTCACCAGGCTTACATGAAGTTCAACCATGCATAAGAAAATAACAGGCAGGTATGATTTCTGTCACTGAATGATCTTTAAAAATTAAGGAAAACAGAATGGTAACAAAAACTTAAAGAATGGCAAAAGTTATGAATAAAAGGGAGAACAGAGGATGTAGCCTGAGAATTATATACAGTCCAGTGAGTTTAATTTCCATTCCTAGGAATCTAGAAACTATTCTCTCTCAAATGAATGTGGGGTAGGAGGTGGTGGTAGGGATTTACTATCCAGGCCAGATACTGTGGTAAATGCTGGGATTAAAAAAAGAATAAAGAGGAGATAACTATTGACCACAAAGAACTTATATTCTAATAGAGAAACATAACACATATAAGGGAGAGGTGACCAGGGAAGGAAGTATGGACATCCAGCACATATAGTGAGTCAAGGGAACAAGTTTGTACATACTCAGTCACCAATCACCTGGGTGCCTAGATCAGGAGCACCAGAGATGAGTAGTTCAACTTCCCCAGGGACCAGATCATGGATTTAGAAAAACACAGTTTCAATGAAGAGAGAAGACAAGGATATAGGAAAATAGCAAAGGAATCTATGCTTATAATTTTCCTTCTTTCTCTAACTTCTCAGTTTTAATCACTTCCCTCGCTGCTTCTTTATCAGAAGCTCTAAAAACAAATTAACTCACTCTAAGGACAAAAATCTTGAATTCTTGTCTAGACGTTTAGACCCAACCTGGAGCTGACAGGTCTTCCTTAGGAAAAGTAAAGTTCATTCTCACTGGTTCTTCCTCTTTCAAAAATTCTACAAGTAATGAAAAAACTTCATTTGATCTAACTCTACAGATTTAGAATAGATGATAATAGAGACAGGAACATGCTTTACCTTTGTGCTATCTGGGAGGGAAAAGTTTTACAACCAAATTTGCTGGTATAAATAAAGGGAAATGTTAAAGTATAGTGGCTCAAAGTCGGTGGGGGGCAAATTTCTGACTACATAATTCATAAAATCAGGAATTTGGAAAAAAGAATTGAGCTTGAAGATGATGCCTCACTCTAGATTCATTTGGAGATTTTGTTCTTGTATTCCTCTTACTTTTTCATTTGTGTTGGAAGCTGAAGTGTCTTGGCTACTAAGAAAACTCACTGGAACTCATTTTCAGAAAGAGATTTCTGATTTGTTCATAGGAAGGCCTTAACAATGATTTTTAGGACACAGGTTGGGAATTAGAAATTGATGGGCCTTAAATATGTACTTTTTATCTTAAGTCATATAGAAACTTGGGACGGAGACATTCATCCTCTGACAGGTCTGTATTCCAAAAGGTTTGGCTCCTAGAAGTGAGGGCTATTCTTTTGAAGAGCCAAGTCACATATCACTAAGACTATTGAAACTGAGATCCTTCTTTTTATGGAGAAAAAGCATCTGAGAACTTTCCCCTATGTGATATCTAAGCATATGAGGAATGTACTTCTCTCATTGCAAAGAGTTTGAGATTAAGCCTCTGGTCTCCAAGATGTCTCATTGTATGGGAATGAGATAGTATTCCAGTAAAGAAAAGCTTCTGTACAAAGGGTTTTAGTGTGGTAATGCCTAGCTTTATACAACAAAAAAGAATATAGTGGTGAAAAAGAATGGAGAGTAGGCTTAATGGAAAGATCAGGATGATATTCCCAGGAGCAGTAGTGGTCCTGAAGCATCTGAAGCTTGAGTTGTCTATTCATGTAGGTACTCCCATTACACATATTCCCTCTATATGTAGCCTGGTCACATATAACATTCTCCATCTATGTGACCCTCCTCCATGTAATCATGTGTTCATTATCTGTTTACTCACCCACATACACTCTCTACGTAGGCCCACTTGTGAATGATGCTTTGTGTATTTGCAGCAGAAATGGCAAAACGATTCTTGCCAAAGTATAACCACTCAAAAAATTCCACTGGCTCCCTGTTGCTTCTAGGATCAACTATGAAGTCTTGTTTAGCACTCCAAGCTCTTCACAACCTGGGACCTTCCTACCTTTCTAGCCTTCTTCTACTTTACTCCCCTTTCTGCATTCTAAGATTCAGCCATACTGACTGATTTATTGTTCCTCCCTCATGAAGATCCATTCTCCATCTCTGTGCCTTTGGTTCATCTGTCTCTATACCTGTCACTATCTCCCATCTTATTTTTACATCTTAATTTCCTTGGATTTCTTTGAGACTGGCTCAAGTACCACCCCTTACCTGTCAGAGGTCCTTCCCCATCCTTCCAGCTGCTAGTGCCTCCCCCTTTAAGACAACCCATCAACTCTGTGTGTCCCTGGTAGGTGCCAATTTATTTAAATATTCTCTCCCCTATTTAAGTAAACTCCTTGATAACTGGTATACTTTCTATTGTTGCTTTTTACTTGTATACTCAGGAATTAGCATAATGCTGGGCAGAGAATAAAAGCTCAATAAATGTGCTTTGATTGGGAGATTGCACTAGGTATATCAAGAAATTGTTTTATTGCCCCTCACGCTATTTCATAAAAATGTCCACATTTAATAACTTATTATATCATCTGTCTGACTAGTAAAAGTACAGACATCAGTAGGGCTCATGGGCTATGACTTTTTATTGAATGTGGTCCTACAGTCAGTCAATAAACATTTAAGGAGGTAATAAACATAAGGAACTACTATGTGCCAGGTACTGCCTTTCAGGACCATGTGGTCAGTATTTTATTTTGGTATTAGATGTAGTTTTATTGAACCTTTTGCACATAGTTTATTTCTACTAAACCAGCCCTGCACAAGAGATGGACATTTGGCAACTTGCCACCAGCCAAAGGATTTCCCAGGGCAGAGGAAAGTGTAGAGTTGCCACCGCGCAGGCTCGATTGTTTGTCACGTGACCCGCGGCAACCAAACATCTTTAGTCTGTTTCTAGTCCAACCTATCTGGAGCCAGAAGAATTTTATCAAGTTGTGCAGGTCTGTGCCAGAAGATAACATTCTTATAGCTCCTAAGCCAAAGACCTCTAACTTGGCATTTTAAAAGCTTTCACATGTAGTGATTGTAAAATGCTGGAGATTGAAAGAAAGTTAAAAGACAGTTTCCTCCCTTTGGGAGTATATCATCTCTTGGCGGAAAGACAACACACAAAAGGAAGCTGAAAGCTGAGTTCTGGGAGAAGGTACCTGGGATATCCAAATGTGATTTGGAGAAGTACAGCCAGGTAGAAAATGAAGAGGGAGCTGGCCTTGGAACCCTTTTTAAGTGGAGGCTCTCGGAGAAGCTCTTCACATTTTCCACTCTGTAATCGGGAGGGAGGGAGGGAGGAAGGGACCCCAGGGACAGAGATTACTGAAGATGTGTCAGTTTCGGAACTAAAGTGATCTTTCAGGATGAAGAGGTTCCTGGGGCATGATGGAAAATTCCAGAGGAGTGTAGCCTGGTGGGAAATGATCAGTGCCCTGTTTTGTTACAGTTTGTAAGGGGAAGACCAGCAAGCTGTTCTCAATTACTATTTTAATCTCAGTATGCAAACAGTACTTGTACTCAATTCAAAAGAATATGTGGATGCCCTTACACTCATCCTAGCTGAAGCCAATTTTTATTTGAGATTAAAAGAATTTAAAACTTAGTAGATTAATAAACTTTTTTTTTAAAGTTTTATACCTCAGTCTTTTTATTTAGACTGAACAATAAGGGTCAGTGACAGAGATGGTATTGTACTATTTCCCAGGGAATGATATGTAATTTTTTTTCTTCTTTGTTGAGGCAATGGAGCATTATCCTTGTCCTTCAGGCTCAAAAGTTTGAGGAGAGCTCATGAAGTACAGATTATTGATAGTAATCAGAGACTGGAGAAAACCACAGAACCATGGAGGCCATCTCTGCATAAGCTGTACTGCTCACAAAATAAGAATTATTTTTTTTCCTGAGATCCTCACCTTTGCCTCTATCAGAAGAAAATAATTCCTTTATACCTATAATCAGCATTTGTCATGGAAAAATAATTTAAACCATTCAAATTCTGGGCAGTAATTAGTATGGTGGCTAGAATACCTTAATTCTCAGTTAATTCTTGCTAATACTGCCCTTATTTAAAAGGAAAACAAGCAGAACCTACCTGACAGAACCAAAGCAAAGACATAGTGACATGTTAATTAAATTATTCTTTTACATTGTCTCTGGGGAATACATGGGTTTGAAATATTGAATCAGGGTAATCTGGGGGCGGGGGAGAAAACACCTTGAGCTACAATGTTTTATATGAAAGGCTATTGCATTTCTTGTCATGGAATCTTTCTAAATTTGTTGACTCCCTTTTACTACCATTTTCTGGAAATAAGAGCCAATGCATATCAAATAATGATAAGATATATGACCAGATGAAAGTCTCCTTAATTTTTGGTTATGTATCTCATGGGTAGAGGGAGTCCTCCAAAACATGAACTCACAGATCTTTTGGAGAGGTAAAGATAAATAACATGTAAGTATCAATTTAGCCAAATTTTTAGATATATATTTGTTAGGGTGATAGGCAAACAATGTGTTTTTTATGGGAAATATATTTTAAATGCTTTGAATATTCAACCCTTCCACTAAAATAATACTTTGATGCTTCATTGTATGGAGAAGATCCAGGGTTCTTGAAGACTATTGGAACACAGAATCTGGGAGTTTCTACTGGACTGGAAAGGGTTGTAATACTTAGAATAGGGATGGATAGCATATTTTAGGGGCAGCCTAATGCCATCAGTGTCCTAGTTCATTTTTGGATGTTGAGACAAAATAAGATACTAGCAAACTATCAAACAAAACAAAAGGAGGTCTACTTTGTCCTAATATACCTAGGATATGCAACAAAGGTACTATCATACTTTGCTTTTCTGGGTGGTTCTTCCTCATTTCCATGACACAGCTAGTCAGCTAGGCAGGATGTGGTGATTGAAGACCAGAGTGTACTCTTCAGAAATTCTTCAAATTAGAGTGGCTCTTTGGGTGGCTCCTTTATGCCCTTAGGTGACCAGGAAGCTCTCTCTAGGAAGGCTGGGCCAGTCAAGTCCTCGGG
This sequence comes from Pseudocheirus occidentalis, assembly GCA_028646575.1. Taxonomy (NCBI): domain Eukaryota; kingdom Metazoa; phylum Chordata; class Mammalia; order Diprotodontia; family Pseudocheiridae; genus Pseudocheirus; species Pseudocheirus occidentalis. Next base: position 257,597,356 of record CM053594.1, on the reverse strand, counting down.
GCAGTATTATGGACTTTTAGGGGAAGCTAATTCCTGTCCCAAGAAAGAGGATTGAGCCTAAACTGTGCTGGGTTTGAAGGAGGAAGAGAGGCATAATTCTTACACATGTAGGGAAATCCTGGTAGAAATTAGCTTTACCACATCAAATCAGACTGACAACAAAGTAAGCAAACTTCAGGAAGTCTCATCCCCAGCTTGGTTTTGGGATGATGAATTCTTTCACTGAAACAACTTGCAGAGATAATTAAGTCACAGCGGAGTGATCATCTGCATTAGTGGAAGGACTGCCTTCAGTGATAGAAAGGATTGACACAATCAGTAAATATATAAAGTCTGACAATAGCCCAGTACTAGCAGGTTAGTTAATCACTCATGTCTACACAGTTTAAAGAGAAAAGATTTTGAGGAACAAAGATCAGTTTAGGTTTTATTTACAAATCCCAACTAATAAAGTTCATACATAATAGTACCACTTTCCCTTGGCCTGTCTTTATCTTTCTGGTCTTCTTTACCTTGTCCTGTGGATTCTGTGAACCAGTGACACTGGCCTCTTTCTGTTTCATCCACAAGACACTACATCTCCCAACTCTGGGCGTTTTCACTGACTCTTTCCCATCCCTCGTACCTGGAATGTGCTCCATTCCCAATCCATCTTAAACTCAATGTCTTCACTCTTAATTATTTGAAATTTATCCTCTGTAGAGGTCAAGTTGTACATAGTTGTTATAATTTTTGTCCCCTATCAGATTGTGATCTTAAGAGCAGGCTTTATCTTTACCATTTGTCATATTTCAGTACTTAGTAAACTGCCTGGCATATACTAAGTGTTAAATTAATGTTTATTGACTGACTAATACTCTCAGAAAGTACACTTGTTTTTGCTTCTCTTGATGGCTTATTGTGGTTTTATCGTCATGCCATTTTTTCATTATACTGGGTTTTTAAAAAATATTTTTGGTATTTTATTATGCTGTTATGCATAGTTTTATTGCACTTTTTTGTACAAGTCTTATCATTCCTGGTAGACTACAACAATCTTAGAGTTCCTAAACAAAAACCACCTTGGTCCAGTCTGGTTACATCCTACTGGCTAGCCACAGTTATTTCATATTACTCCCTTAATGACTCTCCTTACTAAAAGGGCCTGCTTGCCTACTTGGTGCTCCTTGCACTTGACATTTTGTCTTTCATCTCTATAACTTTCTGTCTTTAGTGTTAAGAATTAAACTGACTCTTCATTTCCACCTTGTAAAATCCTTTGCTTCTTTCAAGACTTGTTCAAGTCGTATCTCTTATAGAAAGCCTTTAATGACTCTGCAGTTAGAGTCTGATATCCTCTTCAAATTATCCTGTATCCACATCTTTTGTTTCTGTGCTACATCCCCATTAGAAAGGAAACTCTTAAGTGGGAAATGGGGTCACCCATCATCTGGTGAATGACTGAACAAATTATGGCATATGAATGCAATAGGACATTATTGCCCTGTAAGAAATATGTAGGGATAGTTTCAGAGAAACCTGAGAAAATTCTTTGATTCAAGTGATCAAAAGCAGAGATATCACTTACACAATAATGTAATGGAAAACAACTCTGAAAGATTTCAGATTGACTGATCAGTTCAAGAACTAATCATGACTTCAGAAGATTGATGATGAATCCCACTTCCCACAATCTGACAGTGAGATGATGAAATAGAGATTCAGAGTAAAACATACATTTTTTCCCAGACATAGCTAATGTGTTGCTTTCTTTGACTTGACTATAATTATTTGTTACAAAGGAGGTCTTTTGGGGAGAAGATAGAGATAGTGAAAAAAAATTAAATGAAAAAAGGAAAGAAAAGAGCTAATGAAGGTTTTTTTTTTTAGTGCACAGAAGAAAGCCGAAGAAAATTCAGAAAGGGACTCAGATATCTCTTAAGTATCAGTCTCTTGCTAGAATATAATAAGAGCTATTCATACTATTCATACAATGTACATGTATATAATAATATTATATATATATATATTTCATATTTCAAATCTTTGCCAATACCTCCTTAAGAATTTTTGTCATTATTTTTTGTTTTAAACATTTCTCTTATGTGGAAATACAGGTAACTCCCCCCATTTAATCTATATTTTACATTTAATGCCTTTCTGTTTCCTTTTGTAGAAACCTTATACATGAACCAAAACTTTCCTTTAAAGAATTTCCTCTAAAATTCTAAGGTTGAGACATACAGAGCCAGATATCGTGAATGTTCTCTTTTAGAGATCATACTCCCTAAGAATTGAATCTAGTACCCTCTGGAGCCCAAAGTTCAAGCTTCTTAATGGGAAAGGTTGTCCCCAACTGCTATTAGAAATACATGGACACACACACACATACACACACACATACACACATTAATCATGCATACTTATATATGTGTTTGTGTGTGTGTGTATTTATGTATGTAAAAGATTGCTCCTTTAGGAGACTTGCCTTATAATTGATACAAGTCTGCTTGTGCAAAATTTCAATCGTTCAGTTAAATCTGCCTTGGAAGTTCACTTCTCTGGGGTATGGGTCTGTTCACATTTGTAAGTAAAGCAGTGACTGTGACTTGAATGTGATAAGCTATAATGTACAGGAACAATAAGGAAACCAAAACTATTTTATAATTATGGGAAAATATAATATATTTTATGTTCAAAAGATGAACATTTACTTACTAAGCTTATGGTGGGGTTGCTCCTAGAAAATATGTAGTATTTAAACCCATAAAGACAAGAGATTTGAAAGGATAGATTTCAGAACTGTGTCAAGGAAGGCTGATGCTGAAAATGATGAATACTACAGTTGTAGTTGAGGAATGTATCCTGTTAAACAGAGGAAAAGGTTGAAAGCAAAGAATCAGAGAAGTTGCCCATCAAATAAAATGCATACCCATCCTCCCCCAGACATAATGAATACAGTGACATTAGAGAGTTGTTAACATTTATCTGGGGATTGTGACATACTTATTCTTTATGCATTTGATTATAAGCATATACATGTTTGTGTGTATATATATATATATGTGGGTGTCTGTGTGCATATATATATATATATATATATATATAATATATAGTCCTATAATGTTATTACTGTTAATTTAGTTTTATTGCTAAGCAAATGATGATATTTAAAATCTAAATATATTACTGTTGTGGGTGACTCGTTTGTGTAAATGGAAGTACATGGTGGTTCTCAAAGGCTCAGTTGGTGAATAGGGAAAATATTATCAACAAAATAAGCACTAGGACCCTGAGAGAATTTGAGCATAGTTATGTGGTTCCATTACTCCTCTGGAAGTTAGAATTTTAGTAAAAGAACAGGTTGGAGTGAGGGAGCCAGCATAAAGAGGGATTTGGAATCCATATGTCCTGTGTGAGAAATGTGAGAGGCTATTTACACATGTACATTGCACTGAAGTAAGCAAATTTTATCTTTTTTTCTAATTTATGCCTCATGCACAGTTTACTTTCCATGAATAATAAATAAGAACCCACTGAACATCACAATGAGCTTTTTATGCATCCACATGTAAAAACTTAGGTCTTCTCAATATGCCTCCTTGAAGAAGTTCTTGTTATCGATATTTTGTATGCCACAGGGCTAAAAGAGCTGCACATGACCCATATCCCCTATCAGACAGTCTTAGAGCTACAGAGAACACGAGAAATCATTCAGTTTGATAACTTTCCTAACTGTACAAATGAAGTAATGAGGCCCAAAAAGATTCAGTAGCTTGCTCAAGGTTACAGAGTTTCTTGGTAGCAAAAGCAGGACTGTAACGTTGGTCTTTCCCACCTTTCTCAGCGAAAGAAACGTGGATAGTGCTAGACTGAATTCTCAGGTAATCCAAGATTTAGTGATGTCCAGGCTTTTATTATGCTGAAACAGAATTAAATAAGGTTAATATTATAATTTCTAGCATTTTGTTTGAATCTTTCTTTTGAAAGTATTCTTTTTAGTTGAAAGATCTCCAAAAATTCAAGTAATTTTAAAAAATCCATGATTCTTATGACACTCTAACTTCCATTTCCAAAAAATACAAAACACAGAAAAATAAACTCTTAATTAGATATCTCCAATATACAGTGCCGACACATGGGAATTAATATATTTCTCACTTTGTTTTCTATCTCTCTTCATAAGCCAAGATATGGAGAAGCACTCCTTCATTTTCCCTCCTCTAGCATTCTAAATAACACAAGTACACTGTTTGAAAAAAAATGCTAAGAAAATGAGGAGTCTGACAATTACAGAAATATTTCAAAACAGACATGAATTTCTTCCAGATTTTGAAACAAGTAATTCTAAAACGCTTTTGACATTCAGTTTCAGTTTTAGAATATTTAAGACATTTTTGAATTTGTTTTTTTTTCAAAGTTATGGCGCTCTGATGCCCTGGATCAGATACTTTTTGAAGGACATCCCACAACAAGTAATATTAACTAATTGATTAAATGCTCTAGGCAGTGGTTCTCAACCTTCCTAATGCTGTGACCCTGTAGTACTCATATGTGGCTGTATCTGCATGTGGGCGGACCCATCTGGAGATGGATAGAGGAGCGGTGTCTTGGTTACTAAGACCATCAGAAATCTATGTTTTCCCATGGTCTTAGGCGACCCCTGTGAAAGGGTTGTTTGACAGGGGTTATGACGCAAAAGTTGAGAACTGCTGCTGGAGACTGAAACCCAACTTCATCTAGTCTCTTCTGACTGACCAGGTGTTGCAAGATCAGCATGACAATATTGATATAATCTCTGGAAGTCAAGTAAGACACTAGAGGGACCTAGTGGGCTAGTCCAGGTCTGAGACTATTTTAGTGAATAAGGTTTAAGTGACTATTAAAAATCTGATTTGGTACAAGAACTTTTAGATCACAATATGTCCACTTAAAAATAGCCTTGGACCTCTAATGTAGCTCCACCTCTCTGAGACCTTCTAGACTAAGGTGAAATTGAGAAAGAACTGCAATATATCTACTCCTGTCCCTCATCTCACATTCCTTCCCCCACCCCCGTCACAAAACATAAACAAACAACAACAAAAAACAATAAACATAAAAAAATGACTCAGTACAAATTCCCATTTGATCTCGAATCTTTCAAAGATCCTGCTTTATTGCTGGCAATTCCAAAGTCCAAAAGTTAAGCGGTAGGCCCTAATGAAGGCTACTTGATTTGCTCTTGTGGCTGGACCCTAAATATTATATTAGCACAACAAAGAAAAAGAGGAAGCTAGTACCATGAGCCATATCATGGAGAAATTTATTGGACACCACTCCTGGTATGGAAGACACAAGGCACTTTTGACAAGAATCATCACTTTAGGGTCATCTGTATAATATAATATAGCTCAATTGGAACCACTGCAGGAGCTCATCAAAAATATCAAATACCAGAAAACCAAAAGTAAATAATTTATTTACCACGGTTCCATAGAAGGACATCCTTTCCCCTAAAACCATGTCACATGTAGCTCACAAGGCAATCTCCTCATTAGCCAATCAAGTCCCAATTCATTTGCATCCAAGCTAGTCTATAGCCATCCTGTAGATTAATTATCATTAGGAATATACCCCTTCTTTTATTTTTTAATTTAGTTCCAATATTACAGATTCTCTCAGATGAACATCTGACCTAGCTTTTCTAACTGTTTTCAGACACCTACTCAGATTCATCTACTTCAACTTATAAATTACTAGATCATAGACATCTTGCTTGAAAAATCTTAGAGATTATTTAGCCCAAGCTCCCCCATTTTACAAATGATATAACTGAGGCCCAAAGCCCCAGAATAATTGACAGAGGCAGTATTGGAGTGCTTCAGGGCGCTATGACTTAAAACCCAGAGCTGTTTTCACTGTACCGTACAAACTCCCCCTGAGAATGCTTTTACACTTTCTTGTATCTTTTCCCAAGTCTTCTCTAACTGTGATACAAGTACTAATCAAGTATGCTAATGTGCCCAGAAACAGAGGCTGAGCTTGTCAAAGGACTTTTCTTCACTTGGAATCATAATGGGCAGCTCCAGGTGAAAACATATTGATAGCTGGATGTTCTTGCATGACAAGCAGCCATGGAGAGAATTTAATTTTAGCTTTGGTTAATGGAGATTTTATAATCTAGTAACCCACCGTTTTTCATTTTCCTTAGTATAATGTGCAGCTCATATCCTGGAATAAGAAATTGAAAGGTAGGTTCTTTAATTTGCCTCTAGTAGTGTTCTTCATTACTGCAGATGCAATCAACCTTAAGAGCAAGGCTGTAAAATACCCCATTTTGTGTATGCCTAGGGTGACAAGACGTCCATTTCAAGTACAGGTGTTCATTTATGAATGAGCTGTAAAGATTCACATGAACATCTTCATAATTACTCTGTAGATAATATGAAGGACAGTCAAAGATGTGGCTTGCAGATTTTTGTGTAAGAAGTATATTTTTGACAGACTGAATGTTTAAAAGAAAGGATCATAGATATGAACCTGTATTCAGTTCATATGATGACATCCGTGTATAATTTCCTAATGTGTTAAATCAAAGAGAAAATGCATGAACTCCTAAAAAACCTGGAATTTAAGGAGTATAGTAGAAGATAGCGGATTTTTCTAAAATGAATGGAGTATTGAAGTGTGGGGGTTGATATAGTCATTCCTAAAAGAAACCTGCTCAACATAATTTATTTAGATGTTAAATAGGTTAAAGATTCAAAGGACTCTAGATTAATCCTTCACAAGTGATGATTAAAGAAGAATCTGTCTGTGAAAATCATATACAAGAACTATCATTAATAAAAAAATCACAAAGATCTGTGAAAAAGGAATCAGTTCAAATGAATGACAGTTCTTAGTATAGAAAAGATTAATAGTTAGGAGCCTCTGGGATAAGCAAGTCAAGGAGTGTCAAATGCAATATTTATTGAATTAGAAGTGGAGATTCATTATAAGATGGCAAAATATCATGATGATCCAAGACTGTTTAAGCCAATGAATATATTGGGAGGCAGTACAGAAAGACCAAATGAAAGCAAACTGGGTTAATTCAGGAAAAGAATAAGAGATGTAATTCACTATAGACAAGTTCAAGTTGATGCCAATAAGATGGAGAAGTTTAAGTGAAACTGAACTACTTTAACCTCTCAGAAAAGATCTGGGCAGCATTTTGGGCAGCATAACAGTGGTGTTCAGTGTGTATCAATGCTCAACGATAGAAGGAAAATCATTAGACTATAATAAGAATAGAATCATATGGAGAAAAGGTCTAACACTGAGGAAATCTGACAAGAAATAATGAATTATGAATTCTGTTACTACCTATGCCTTTAAGCCAAATGGTTTCTACAAGGTCATGGACATGACTGATAAAAATGCAAACATGTTTCCTTTTGAATGGCAAGTGATAGTTTGCAGTTCCTTAGCCTTTGTGATGGATGCCAGGAAAAAAAATTCCAATTCCTTATATTCTTTTAAAATCTGAGGTTTCCCAGATGCCGACCAAGTTTTTCACTATTTTTGGTTTTCTTGCTTGCATTTGTCAAATCCTATGATCTCATGGGTATAGGGAAATCTTGCGGAACCCCTGTCTTCCAATGTACATTAGTAACCAAAGTACAATCCCTAAAACTTTCAATTTTATTGACAAATGCACACACGTGTATACGTATATATGCATGCATACATACATACATATACATGCATATGGCTAAGCTTTTGAAACTGAAAACATTCCACATATTAAGATGAATAAGATGTTAGGTTATTTATTAATTTTTTTTTTACTTAGGTCACAGAATGATTTCCACCTCAGTAGAGTTTCCATTTAACATTGCTTCCATCATGAATTGATGTTTCTATGAGTCAGAAAACAATTGAAATATGTGCAAAGATCTACACATGAAAGTAACAGTGAAATTAGATAGAAGGAGGAGGAGACATCTGAGACTCTAAATGCAGTATCTGCATAATCAACATAGATAAAGCTACATACCAAAGGAAAGTCCACGGGTTGGAAAAGACAACCCAGAGTAAAAGAAATGGGTAAATAACAAAGGGGCAGGTGAAGTAAATGAAAATTCCTTAGAAAGGAGTGTTACAGAAGAAGGTTATTAAAATTAAAATGTTGATGTGGGAGAAGAAAAGATTTTGAACGACATGCTTAGTTGAGAATGGAAAGCAAAAAGTTGGGAGAAAAACATACATGCAGAAAGGAAGAAAATGAGCAGGCTGTACAAATTTGTGGAACTTGGGATGGGAGAACAGGAGCAGGAAGCAGCAGGAGGCAAAAGAGTCTCCAGGAATAAACTAGCACCAAAGCAACAAAAACAAAACTAATCCCAGGAACAACGCTCTTTTTTTAAAGGAAAGGGAATAATGACAGTTATTAGTATTAATAATAACAAAGTATCATATATATAGCACATTATCTCATTTTATTCTCTCAAGAGAGGTAGGTGGTATTATTGTCTCCATATTACAGATGATGAAACTGAGGCAGAGAGAGATTAGGTGATTTGCCTATGGTCACACAACTAATAAGTTTTGGGCTGGATTTTGAACATAGGTCCTTCTCACATTCAGTCTACTCTATTCATGGTACCACCTAGCTAAAAAGAATTAAGGAGAAGAACACTCAGCCCTATCAATAACAACCTTAATGTGACTCAATTAAATAATCCAATAAAATGAAAGAATGGCAAAATGGGAAGGAAAGAGAACCTAATAATTGTATACAAAAAAACCCATATAAAATAAAGACATATATAGATTAAAATGAGAGGCAGGAATGAAATGTAATGTACTATGCATCAGATAATTTTAAAAAAATCAGTTCCCCATAAATTAATAAAGATGACAAAAAATTAGAAGAATTCATGTTAGAGGTGCTATTAAAACACAATCGTATTAAAACAGCGTTGGTGGAGCTTTAAATTTGTCTAAACACTCTGGAAAGCCATTTGTAATTATACTAAAAAAAGTGATTAAATATCTATAATCTTTTATTCAGAGATCCCACTGCTAGACATAATACCTTTGGAGTTCAAAGACAAATATGACTCTTATTTCAGTCAAATATGCATCAGATATTAATAGCAGCAGTTTTATGGTAGCAGAAACTAGAAACAAAGTAAGTTCCAATTAACAGAAAATTCACTAAATCGACACACATAAGTTGAGGTGCTATCGACTATGTTCTTAGGAACAATGGATATGAAGAATTCAGAGAAGCATAGGGAAATGTCTGTGAAGATGAAAAGTAAAGCAGATGTAACCAGGAAAATACTCTGGACAGTGACTACATCACTGTAAGTGGAAAGAACAGCAACAATGAAACTGGATGGTTTGTAATGATAATGATTAAATTTGACATTAGAGAGATGAGAAAAATGTTCCCTTTTCAGTGCAGGTGAGGGACTGTGGCAGTGGTTCTCAACCTTCCTAATGCCACGACTCTTTAATACAGTTCCTCATGTTGTAGTGACCCCCAACCATAAAATTATTTTCATTGCTACTTCATAACTCTAATTTTGCTCCAGTTATGAATCATAATGAAAATATCTGATATGCAAGATATATTTTCATTGTTATAAATTGAACATAACCTACAGATTGAGAATCACTGGACTGTGGTCATGGAACATTGTATATATGGTCAGTCTTAGTTGCTATGTCAATCAGTTTTGCTGAAAATATTTTTTTCTTTTTCTTTTCTATTGTTTGTTACAAGAAAGTTCTATGGGTAGAGAAAAAAAAGGCAGAGTATATTTTAAAATGAAGGTAAATCTTGTTTGTCATTGAATGTTCCTCATAACCCAGCTTCCTACTACTTATCCTAGGCCTTTTACACCTTACCCCACCATCCTTCATTTTTTTTGATCTAGTGACACTGGCCTCTTTGCTGTTCCTCCCATTAGATGCTCCATCTCCCACCTCTGTGCATTCTCACTGACTGTTCCACATAAACAGAATATTCTTCCTCTTCGTCTTAACCTCCTGGCTTCCTTGACTTCCTTCAAGTTCATGCTAAAATCCCATCTTTCACAAGTAGTCTTTATTTTATCCCCCTTAATTCTAGTGCCTCCCCTCTGCTGATTATTCCATCTTTATCCTATTTGTTGTTGTTTTTTATCCTTCATTTTTGAAAAGGACCGATGACATCACAGGATGATATCTTGACTTGTATGTCAGTTGGATTTAAGTAAGGCAGAGTTGCAAAAAGTTGTCAGTCTCACCCTTTCTTCCATAGTCATCAAAATTCAGTAGTAAGAGAAAAGTCAGGATGACTGGTGATAGCCTGGGATGTCTTCATTGGTGTCTGATCAAACTCTAAATATGCGTCAGCTGCCTTGATGGCTATTTGAACAAACTGTTCTTATCTGCCCATTTTGCTAAGGAAATTCTTCTCATATTTTGGGTAGACAGTCACCTAACTCACCTCTGGGTTAGAAGCCTGTCATTTACCTTCCACCTGGTTTAGTTTATCTGCCAGGGTGGTATTAATGGGGTGTGTCAACTTTGCATGCTGTTTCTTGGAACCACAGGTGACAGTCGGGTGATAGGTGGATACCAAAGATGAATGAGCAGCCCTGCAAAGGGCTCAGCACGTCCTCATTGAATACCCCATGTACTCCTATCTAACTAGATGGCACAGTAGATAGAATTCCAGGCCTGAAGGCAGGAAGACTCATCTTCCTAAGTTCCAATTTGATCCCAGACACTTAGTAGTTATATGACCCTGGGCAAGTCACTCAATCCTGTCTGCCTTAAGTTTCCTCATTTGTAAAATGAGCTGGAGGAGAATTTGATAAACTACTCTAGCATCTTTGTGAGAAAAACTCAAATGGGCCCATAAAGTCAGGTATAACTGGAAATGACCATCCTGTAACATAGCTTGTTTGCAGATATTTGTGTTCTGTCTTTCTCATTACACTAGGAACTTCTTAAGGGCAGGAATTGTCTTCTGCCTTTCTTTGTAGGCTCAGTGCTTTGCAGAGTAACGGAAACATGGTTGGCACTTAATAAATCCTTACTGACTGAATGAGTTTAATGTTTTAAAATGCTTTATATATGCAACTGCATTTAATCCTTGGTATTCAATAAAAAGAAAGAAAGATTCAAAACATCAGACAGTAATGTGCTTGTGGCAGAGAAAACAATTTTCCATATCAAAGACAAATTCTTTGGAATTCAAAAAATATACTCAAAAAACCCCAAGATCATGATTTGGGTCATTATGATTATGATGCATCAAAGATGCTTGGTATAAAAGGACATCATTTGATCTTTTCTTTCTTTTTAAGAAAGAATTTTATTAATATATTTTTGTTTTTCTATTATATACATATACCAGTGTTCCCTTCCTCTCTTTCCCTCTCAGATGGTTATCTGTTATAGCAAAGAATTTTTTAAAAGCAAAGAAAAAAATGTCTGTCTTCTCATATCTCTTCTAGAGGGCCATCCTTGTTTTTGTAATTCTGCAACATTCACTTTTGTGTTTTTTTTTCATTCAAGGTTTTTTTTTCCATTTAAATTGTTGCTGTCATTATGTGTATTGTTTTCTGGGACTACTTCACCATGTAGATGAATTCATGTAGATGAAGCATTACATGCTTCTCTATATTTTTCACACGCATCATTTCTTAAATAATGGTTCATACATTCAATAATGAATTGTTTTGTTAATAGTTTTTTTAATAAAAAGTGCTGCTATAAATATTTTTTATATTGTACCTTTTTGTCATTGACTTCCATAGTGTATGTGCCTAGTATTCAAATATCTAGGTAAAAACAATATGGGCATCTTAATCACTTACATTGAATAATTCAAAATTATTATCTATAATTGTTGGATTAATTTATGTTGGCCTATCAATAAACAACTCCTCCAACATTTATTATTCCAATCTTTTATCATTTTTGACAATTTGCTGAGTGTTAGGTGAAACCATAAGATTTCTTTAATTTGTGTTTTCTCTATATTAATGATTGGGGCATTTGTTACATAGTTATTAATGACTTGTAATAAAAAAACTTATTTGTTCACATAGTATGACCACTTACCTGGTGAGGCATGACTTTTGATGTTAAGTATTTCTAGTTACTGCATGCTTTTTCTATACAACAGACCCTAATTGGAGAGGTTTAATAAAAAGATATTTTCTTTGTTGATGTGTTCTGTTTTTATCCTAGTTGCATACATTTTATTCATGCAAAATCTTTACAATAATCAAAATACCATTCTTGGTTAAGAATTAATTGCCTTGTCTTATCCAGTCTCTCTTAAAAATGTTTGTGTGTGTGTGCCTGTAAATTGCAATTAATATTCAGATCCTGTATTCATTTTGTGTTTTTGTGATACAGATGATGAAATGTTGGCTGTTATTTTATCTGATGTGTGCAGTTGTGAGTAATCAGTTAGAGTGGAGCTGCTTCTTACCCTTAAATTAGGATTGTAGAGTTTATAGAAAATATTATGATTTTTGAGCTGTTAAAAGGAAAGATTTATATCCACAGTGATATTCTTGTTATTAATAGCAGGTGTACTTCAAGATATAAATGTAAACTCACGATTCTCTGAAGAATTACCAAAGACAGAGATAGCGAGTGTCTAATAATTGAGAGATAATGCAGGTGAAATGTAGTGACTGGTGGAACTGGAGTCAAGATGAGCTGAACCTGCATCTTTCCTCAGAAACTCAGCTTTGTGTTCACAGGGCAAGTCTTTTAAACTGCCTTAGCCTCAGCTTCTTCTTCTGTAAAATGGGAATAATAATTCTGTAGCACTTAATTAATAGGGGTGCAGTAAGGATTAAATGAGAAGCATTATATAATGCAAGCCATAAAGTATTAGCTAAATGGGAGCTGCTATTATTAATACTTGGCTTTTCTTCATTGCCTTTGGACCCCATGCTCCCACGGCAACCAAAAAAACATGCAGATCCAGCAGTCTAAAACATCTAAGAAGAGTTGTAAAAGCCAAGTAGTTTCTATATTTTGTTTTCCTTTTGGCACAGGAGACACACTGACGAGAGCCCAAAAGGATTGGAAGAACTCTTATCTAAGATCTGAATTTTACCTCAGAAACCTGAAACTGAGGTCATCATCAAAACAATCCATGTTACACAAGAGTGCACTAGAAAAAACTGCCAAGGAAGACAGTTTCTGACCAGCTTACAAATACCCTCCTTGAATGATTCTGTTTGATTTTTTCTTTGCCCTTGTTTCTCTTGTCAAATGTCTATGGAAATCAGGAGAGGAATATAGACTGAAAAGCACACCAAAAGGTGAGCCTGGCGAAGGCCCAAAGTTTCCAAATGATGATTTGCTAAAACAGAAACTAAAAAGAAAGCACCTGCAGGGCTGAGGGCTGCAAGATTGATTCATGATAGATCTAGAGGCATTTGGGGGGATTTGGACTATATAACCTGACAAACTATAGAACAGCCTTTGCCAAGGTAATCGAAGTGCTAAGCTTTGACAGTAATGGAAAAAAGAAAATCTCTTCAAAATGCCAAAAACTGTGGACATGTATCCTTACCCATCCCTATTTAATCCTCCCAAATAAATCAGGGTGTTTTTCTGGAGAGCCCTATACAGTATGAGGATTAGCTGGTTCACTTATTAGGTGTGATAGAGTCTTGCATTGCCCTCCCCCAATCCCCACTGCCACCAGCAAAAGGAGACTATTAATATATTCAATCAGGAAGCAATAGATCTAATTGACAATTTTCAAAATAGCATCTTGTCCATTTAACATTAGCATGTTTTAATGATCCAGGATGGAGATTTTAAATCTCCATCATGTGATAACAGTGTAAAACAAAATTATTGAAGCAGGTGTTCGTTCCTTATTTATGTTTTTTAAACTAATGCCTTCAGGAATAATTTTAATTAAATACTTTGTTTTGGACTTACTGTTAAAGAACAAAATCCACTTAAGATTTTGTTTTGTTTTTGTTTAATAACTTGGAAGTTATGTTATTTTATTAGGTCATATGACTTATGAGGGAGGGGGGCAGAGGAGGGACACTAATTCTGGCAGAGTTGAGAACACACTGGAGAAAGGAAAGACTGGAAGCAAAATAAACCAGTAGGAGTTTCTTCCATTATCCAGGACAGTGGTTCTCCACCTTCCTAATGTCGCGACCCTTGAATACAGTTCCTTGTGTTGTGGTGACCCCCCCAACCATGTTTTTGTTGCTACTTCATAACTGTAATTTTGCTGATATTATGAATCGTCATGTAAATATCTGATATGCAGGATATATTTGCATTGTTACAAATTGAACATGACCCATAGGTTGAGAACTGCTGATCTAGGAAATGACGATGAAGTTCTAATCTAAATGGGCATTATGTGGAAAGTGCACAGGTGGGGACCCTGTGACTTTGAGGCCACAGGTTCCCTACCCCTGGGGTAGTGGAAACAATTCTGGGCCATGAATCAAATGATGTCACTTCCAATCTAGAGTCATGGTATCGAAGCTTTACAGCTAGAAAGGGATTTTCAGGGTGAATCCCTGCATTTCATAGATGAGGAAACTAAAGCACAGAGAGATTGAGTGACTTGCCCAGTCCCACACAGCTAATATCTGAAGAATCTTACCAGCAATAGCTTAGTTATAGCAAGATATAGCTAAACTGTAAAAGAGACAACTTCATTTTCAGTGTTCCTCTATAATGTATCTGCAGCTCATTGTAATTTATAGTCTATCTTTCCTCAGGGTTCTTCATCTAGAACTGTATGTCTGCCTTCACCAGCTGGGTCTCCATTGTTCCAGAATACTTTGGATCCCATAGGTTCTTCAAAAGGAATAATAAATGGTGGGGAAATTGGGAAATCAGGAAATCAGATGAGGGAGGATTTTTGAGTTAGCAGGACACTTCAAGGTCCTTCAAATTTCCTAGCTGACTACATATTCCAAAACCCAGATCAGTTACCTTGTTGTTCCCTACCAATACTTTATCCCTATTCCTCCTTTGCCAAGAAAGTGAGCCATTTCAGAATTACCAGGCATTGGGCACTAGATTTTAAAACTAAAAAGTTTACAGGGAGGAAGATGTTATAAGGGTTATAAACAAGGTACTGTAGATGCAGTGGACCTATCTGTATATTTTGTGGAAGTGAAAGCGGGGAGCGCATCTAATCCTCGGACACTTTTTGTAGACTTTTATATACTATCATTTACTTCATAGTGGAGAAGTATTGAAAGAAATTCCTTCTCACAATGCAGCCTCATGGGACATTTCTGCTCTGTGAAGAAGGAGCACAAAGATAACACAGAGATATTTCAATAAGTTTAACCATTGCCTGCAATAAGCATTAAAGAATGACCGTGTCAGGCCTCTCTCTAATTGCCTCATCTCATTCTCTATATCCTCCTTCTCCTTTTCCCTTCCTCTCCCTCTCTTTCTCCTCCCCTTTCTTCTCTCTCTTTCTCACTCTGCCATCTCTCTTACCCTAGTTTCCTTTTTCCACACTCTGACATTTTCTCTTTCTTGGTTTATCAGTATTTTTCTGCCTACGTCTCTGTCTCTGTCTCCTCTCTCCTGTTTTCCTCCTACTGCCTTTTCTGTCTTTTTCTTCCTCTGTTCTCTTTATCGCTTTCTTACCCCTTTCCTTCATTCTATCTTCCTCTCTCCTTTCTTCCTCCATTCATACACAGTACCTCTCCAGTGATTTTCTACTTTTATGAAATGAAGGCTGCCTGCCAAACATATCAGCACTGGTGACATTCAAATGCTTCATCACTGGAGATAGAAGGTGGGTTGTGGAAAACCTGCTGAATGGGTTGGGAAAAGACATCACAATATTTAACAAAACTCAGCACTTTGGAATTAACTGGATCTTGATAGAAATAATGGGTTGAATATGTGGCTATCCCTTCTGAAAACCATAAGCAACCAAGTAAGCAGTGACCTTTCTGGCAAATCAAGTCTTCATCCACACTTATGAGAAAGGACATGGACTTGTAGAGAAATCACGAAAACAAGTGTGGGTTGAATGGTGATTAAACTTTCAGCACAAGAGGAGTTTGAAGTCCTGTAGGAGCCCAGGAAACAGAAAACAATGCAAGATAATATAAAAAGCAACCTCATTTGGCGGAAGAATCTTGGATTTGATTTCAGGGAATCTATATTCTTGGTTCATCATGTTCTTGGGTAAAGCATTTTCCTCTAGTTCTCAGCTTTTTCGTATGGGAAATGGAAGAAGGGGTTGGGATATCATAGGACATCTAGCCCAACCCTCTTGTACAGATGAGGAAGCTGATATCCAGAGAAAATAGCTAATCTGTCCAAAGTCATGTAGGAAGTAAATTTGAAAAGTCAGGGATCAAAATCCATGTCCTGTGACACCAAATCCAGGAGTGTTTACATAGCCCTACAGTACCTTGGCCAGGTAGGTGGATAGCCATCCAGTTAAAATTAAAATATTAGTAGAAATATACTCCAGCCCTCTCTCTCACATCTAGGGTTTCAGATTATTACCTTTAACTGAACCTCCCATTGGCTCCATTCTACTCACCGGTAGTTGCTAGTGGCTAGGGAATATTTAATTCAAAGATATAGCAAGAACAATTTACCCCAATTCCCTTGGAACATGTTCTCCTCAATCTCTGATGAGTACGGCTCAGTTGAGTTTAGGCTCAGTTAAGATTAGTTTCTAGATAGCATTACTCCCATTAAGATCACTTCCAAAGATGGTATAAATCTGTTTCACCTACCACTGGGCTAGAGGCCTTACTAAATCCAACTCCTAGATTTCTGTGGCTTTGTTTTCCTGACCTCCAGAATAATCTCACCCAGAGCAGAAAAAGGACAAATATAGGGTCCAAGAACTAAGGACTTTTTCACAGGGTCATATGGCTTCAGACGAGATAAGAACCCAAGGCCTCTCTCCTTATAGCATCATCTGTCACCAGACCTCTTGATTGTTTGAGTTACCAGGACCTTCCAAGAACAAACAGAAATAACAAGAAGACAAAGAAAGATGTCTGCTGCTTCATAGGCTCTCCAAAGCTGTATCTTGACGTCATCATGGCTCTCCTAAAATTAGTCCCCTCAGTATCCTCAGATTAGGAAATGCTTTACCTAGAGCTGTGCATATATTAACCTTCCCATTAAATGCAAATGCTAAAATAGTTTGGGTTAGGAGAGAAGGGCTAAAGAGCCCATAGAAGAAGAACTCAGTGGCTAAGGGTAATTTCTCCATTTTCCTCCCACCATTTTGTCTGGCTATCTCTTTTGTCTTTGCCCCATTCTACACTGCATTTATGTCCCTATCCCCGAGAATTATGTTCTTATATCTTTGTCTTCCTCACTTACAGGTATCCAAACACATGACACAGTGCATCTTATATATCAGGAAATAAATGGAAGGTTGCTGGATAGAATTGTATTTAATTTGTGGAGGAGAAAGCATTAAAATGTGACCTGAGAAAGGTTTGATGAGAATGAAGAGCTTGATGGTGGAAGTAGGGGTGGATTTGGAATGGGGATAAGTCTGAGGCAATGAAGAGGTAAGTCTAAGTGGCACAGAGGATATGTGCTGGGAAGTAAAGAGATTTGTTTGGGAAGCTAAAGCAGGTCTAGATTGTGGAGAGCTTTGAATATTAGGGTGAAGTTTTGGGACTTTATGCTATAAGGCCTTTGGATTGGGAAGAATGAACTGATGAAAGCAGTGCTTCAGGAAAATTATTTTTAGCATCAAGTGCGTGTGAAGAACTGGAGAACTGGCTCAGGAAGAATCTTTAGAGAAGGACACAAATGAAGAGGCTACTGTAGGCATTCGGTTCGAAGGTTATGACAGCTTAGAGTGTTGTGTACACACAAGGGATGGGCAGGTAGAGAGGTATGAAATACATTAACGCATGAAATTGAAAGGATTTGTGACAAATCCTTAATAATATGGTGGCAAAACACAATTCCAAAGGGCTCATGAAGTAAAATGTTATTCCCCTTCAGATGGAGAACTGGTGGACTCAGTGCAGAGTGAGACATACTTTTTTTCTTTCTTTCTTTTCCCAGAACATAGCTAATGCAGAAATGTACTTTTATGTATGTGTATGAAATATGTATAATAGATATCATATTTATTGTCTTCTCAATGAATGGAAGATAGGGTAGAAGAGAGTTTGTCTTTGAAAACTAAAAAAAATAAAACTTAAAAAATAAATATGGTTAAAATAACAGTACAGAAACATAAGGTTATCTGTGAAGCATACTCTTTGTATGACTGGTAAGTTACTTAGCGTCCCTAGGCCTCAGTTTACTCATCTGTAAAATGAAGGGATTGAAATAGGTGGTCTTTGCAGTCACTTTCATTTTAGATCTATCATTTTACAGTCAGATAAGTAATAAGATGAAGAAACTCAAAGTGTTCCTCCTTCTTTGCACCACTGATCCTAGCTCATTAGCACTTTGCCCTACTCTAAGCCTTCAGGATAGGCACTTGAATGGGAAAGAAAACTCTAAAATTTGACTCATTCATAGTTATTGACACAATAAAGAACAGCTAGGTGAAGAGGTTTCTGGAACAACAGAACTAGAAGGAGAGAGATGATTGGTGGAGCATGACTGTGAAAAGCCCTTTGGGCAGTGACCCCATTATCTTCTATCACATGCAGAAAGGGTCTGCTATTGGAGAGTCAGCAAGTGAGAACTTGTAATAGCTAGAGGTCATGGTGTTAAAGTGAGTTCCCACCAGCTTAGAAAACCTATACCAGACCTGATTATCTTTCAAGAAATTAATATTTCTAAATTCACAGTGAGCGTGTCATGTCTTCTACAAGTTTTTCAGAAAACAAAAATTTCTCCAGGTAATTGAAATCAAAGCTGGTTTGAAATAACACAGTGTTACCCTATTTTTTTTTGTTGAGGTATTTTGAGAACTTGCAAAGTACAACCTTTCTGAAACATCCTCAAGGACAATTAAAACTGATGGCAAGTTGTTATCCAAATGTGGAGGAGGCTGGAGACCTTTTCATTTCCTAGGCTTCAATTCCAAATATATATTTAAGTGTCTTAACTTGTCTCATTTTGCCTAGGATTAATGTTGAAAGGGGGGGGGGGAAGAATTAAATGATTTGGAACAATGAAGAGAGGGAAATAATTAGGAAATGACCCAAGGCATTCTGTGAGCCTAGGTTCAAGCTGTAGCCTGGGCCTAGTAGGCAACCAGATCTAAACAGAATACTTTCCAAGAATGTGGAAACAAGGTAATACCACTCTTTGAAACTGAATTTACTGTGAATCAATGTAATATGAGTAAGATCGGCTCATGATGTCATAAAAGAACACTAAATTTAAATCTGGAATTGGTTCCAATTCTTGCTCTGAAACTTCTGGTCTTAACCTTGGATCATTCTGAGGAGAGACATACTCTCCCCAACTATAAAATGGTGATGACCAGCCAGGTTGACTCATAGGGTTATTGTGAGTGAAGTACTTTTGTATACCTTAAGTCCTCACTTCCAGTAAATGTGGTCACTTAGGAAAAAGAGCCAGAGAAAGCATTTGCCACTGTGTCCCCGTCATCAGTGTTCATGAGAGAATGTATTCTGATTGTAAAGAAAAAGTATTCTAGACAGAAAAAAAATCCCAAGAGCAAAGAAGAGAAATTTACCTAGCTGACTTAACTGGATAGAAATATTCCTTAAAACATATTATTTCCGATATCTTCATGTTATATTCATTAAACAATTTTCTTAAATTTTATTTTTCTGTGATTTTTAACAGACTTTTTTGCAGTTGCAGATTGTCTCTGTCCTCCACCTAATGAAAAGGAAAGAAATACAAAACTCATTGCAAATATGTACAGTCATGCTAGAACACATTTCTATAGTAGCCATGTCCCTTCCTGACCTACACATACACACACACACACACACACACACACACACAATATACTTCATTCTGCATCTGTTAACTCTCTAGCAGGAGGTGAATAGCATATGTCATCCTGAATCCTTTTGAAATTTAGTGATCATAGTATTTATTTAAATGACTAAATCTCTCAGATGGTTATGATTTTGTTGCTACTCTATAAATTGTTCTCCTGCTTTTGCTCGTTTTACTTTGTATCAGTTCATACAAGGTCTTCCTATGTTTTTCTGAAACCATTTCCTTCATAATTTCTTACAACATATATTATTACATAACATTCATGTAACATAATATTGTTAACCATTCCTTAGTTGATTACCCCTGTTTCCAATTATTTTCCACCAAAAAAAAGTTACTATAAACATATATATTTTGTGTGTTTATAGGGTCTTTTCCTTCCTTTTGGTTGACTTTCTTAGCTTTGTTTTGGTGTCTTCAGTGGATCTATCTAATCAGAGAGAGTACCCTGTGCAAATAAATTAAATCTACCATTCCACCAGATATAATGTTCCCATAAGAAATTAATTGGTATTACAGTTTTAATTTTTTTTTTGCCTCAGTATCTTATGCCTTTGGCTAGTGTGAATGAATTTCCCAGAGCCTGATCATTTCAATGTAAACTGATAAAGTTGAGTTCATAAATCTAAACAAAGCTAAGGACCAAACTGTTGCCAGCCTCAACAAGCAGACACCCATTGTGATCTTTCTTGAACATCTAGCTTGACTACTCTTTCTACATGCTCACAACCATGCCTAAAGCATGTTTGCAAAATCCAGACAATCAAATCTTTGAAAGAAAAACTTTTAAATGCCTAACCTAGGAATGAAGGTGATAGGGAATTCTTGGAATTCAGTTCAATTCAATTCAATCCAATGGGCATAAGTATTCTTGTTACTACATAGGAATACAAAGGCAATGTGAAAAACTGTCTGTATTCTTGAGGAATTTTTTAAGTGGAGTGATTCATCATGAAAACAAGAAGCTGGGGAATGATGTAATAGATCTCAAAACCTATATCCAGTCTTTATAGAGCAGCGGTCTTCAACCTTTTGTGTCCCCTTCGACAGTCTGGTAAAGCCTACAGATATCTTTTCAGAATAATGTGTTTACATTCACAAAACAAAATATTTGGGATAACAATTGTATCAAAATGCATTTATCAAAATAATAACTTTTAACATTTCATAGATCCTAGGTGCCTATTTTAGAGTCTGGGAAATTAGTAGAGGGACGTAACAGCAGGAATAACATTGATAATGTACCAATACCTTTTGCAGCATAGATTCTTCAAATGTGTTCAACTGTGGACTTGAACCAGGGTTAGAGTGCAGGTAAGGCTAAGCATATGTGTGAGGGAAAAGAGAGACCCACCTGATTAGCATAGACGTGAGCAAGTACTGAGAGCCAGGTAACTATTAACTTTAAGGATTAGTACAGCCTAGGTCTTATAGTAATGAAGGTACTCCCTGTTGGTTGTACATTGGTCATTCTTGTGGGTCAGACCTCCGCTGACTCTGGCAATAGCCAACAACCACTAGCTGGTTTCTTATCTATATCAAATTCTGCATGTGGATAAACTAGTTTCAAAGTCTGTCCTCTATTACCTGAATAATGGTTTAGATCTTTGGCTGCAATATTATAAGTTGCACATTTGAACCCAGAGCTCATGAAAATGCTGAGTTGTATTTGGATTCAAAGTCCCTGAATGCTTTTGGGGGAAAACAAAAACAAAAGCAAAACACGAAAAAAACAAAACACAAACAAAAACCTAATGAAAAAGCTCAGAGTACCATGATTGTCTGCAAAGGTATATGATAAAATGTGAAGAATGAATCTCACTTCATCTTTTCTTTATTTTAAGCCTGTAACATGCAAGCATTTGACTATTTTGCTGTTCTTTCCTCCACATATGAGGGGAAGAATTCTTTTAGGGCCACTGCTTATTCTATAAGAGCCTTCTGTTATAACAGAAACATTAGAGTCAAGCAAATTTACAAACAGCTGTTGCTCAATAAAGGCACTCTGGATGCACTGAAAGCACCTTTTCCAAATGGATCTGGGAAAGATCAAAGCATTTTACAAGGAAATGCATATTACTTCCTTGAGGAGATAGCCAATCTATCAAACATGTGTTTGACCTATCCAAGCTTAGGGACTTTAGAAGGAATCCAAATATTCTCAGCACCCAAATCTAGGCTTCAAACACATTTCTATACTGTTGGATCCTGAAAAAAAATAAATAGACTTTCTTAATGAATTTTTTTGAGCATGGCTTGGCTTTTTCCCCAAGAAGAAAGAAATGCCATGGGCTATAACATGGTATATGAACGTTGATTGAGGGTTCTAAATCTTGGTTAGTTAGTAAGACTGCTTTAAGATACATTCTATTTTATTCATAAGAAAACTTATGGGTGGTTAAAGATATTTTATTCAGATTTCAAGAATTATATTTATTAGTACATTTGTTGAGCTTCAGCATGGTAGAACTGATGCTAATCGTTAACTGCTTCCTAGAAGAGGCCAAGATAAGCATCCCTAGAAAGGTATTAAAGCCACTATCAATATCCAGTATGCCTTCCTTTGACTTTCTTGTGGGCAGCTTTGTATAAAATGGTACTAAATTCTGCAGATAGGACACAAAACCAGAAAAAAGGTTAAGAGTACAAAGGAGGAAAAAGAAGAGTTCAAACACTGTGGCATAGTAGAAATATCCTTAGCTTGTCAAATTATGGTCCAAAACACTGAAAATGAGACCTTGGATGGGTCACCTAGCTTGTGCTCTCCTTTCTTTATCTGTGAAATTCACTCATGTAAGCTTTCAATTAATATTTATTAAGCAGCTAATACTGGTTTTTAGTGAAGAGGTGGCTCTTCTCCTTGCAAAGGTCAGTGCCTCTAAATGTACCCTTGGTCCCATTCCCTCCTATCTTTTCCAACAGATTATCCCTACTATCTTCCTTAGTATCTCTCTTATCTTCAGTCTCTACCTCTATCCCTCTTTCCTTCTACCAACATACTCAGGTCTCCCTCATCCTTTAAAAACATTTTCTTGATTCAGCTATCCATGTTAGCTCCCATATCATGTCTCTGCTGTTCTACAAGTCTCCCATTATTACTGTATCATTCTTGTGTCAGACTTGTGATCTGTTTCTGAATCCCTCATATCTTTTTCTTTCTATCCAAGTGGGTATATAGTATACCGTATTCTAGTGCCAAAAAGATCACTTCTTTTCTCCCTTCATTTATTTTTATCCAAATGCTTCTGCCTCCTGGTTCCTGGATTTTCTTATATGCATTAATGTATTTTCTTAATAAATAATACTATTCCCTATATCTCCACCCCACTTCCATGCCCCTTGCTTATGCTATTCATAGGTATATCCATCCAGAATACAACAAAATTGTGGGTTTCATCCTACTAAGACTCAGTCATACTTTTAAGATCATATTCTCTTTCTAGTATGATTAGAGACTCTTGTATGTTGACTAAAATTTGAGTACTCATGTACATACACTCTGGGCCATGATTTCTTTTTTTTTTAACCACTGGTTCACTCTTTGAATTTGTTTTCCTATCATCTTCTGCTTGAGTTGACTACTATTTTTCTACCTTTGTTGAAGTTAAATTCTCTGGGATCTAATTGTTTTTTTCATATACAAAGTAGTATTCCTCTTCTCTCATCCTTTTTAGTTTAACACTTTAGTGTTAGTTTAGTAAACACTTTAGTTTAACATCCTTTTAGTTACACTTGCAAGGAACCAAACAAAGGAATTCTTATCAGAAGCACATGACAAGAGAAAAAAAATTCTGGACTTGGAATTAAAGGCCAGTGTTTTAAATACTGGTTCTGACCTTCACAGACTGTCATTTTGGAAAAGTAGCTTACCATCTCTGTATCTCTCTTTATTTTCTATTTTTTTTACATGTCTTTCATTTGTTGATTTTTAGATTGATTGGACATGACCTGGCTGAGAAAAAAAAAAAACAAACAAAAAAAGTGGTTCAGGATTTAAAAAGTCTTCTATCCCTAAGAATCTGCTAACTGAAAAGAGTTAACACTGAAAACCTTAAAAAGCACAATATAAATGCTAAGGATGATGATGATGACGACAGCTCAACAGCCTGGAGCCTTTCAAAACTGGAAGCCTTAACCTCAAGGGCCTCAGCACTGATACCTTTGAGTTTGGCTTCCTTAGGCTTAGTGGACCAACTTTTGTGTCAGTGAAACTAGAAGCCTTAGAATCGGTGGGGTGTTTGAGTCAGACATTAAACTTGGCTTTGGTCTTGGTGACTTTGGCATCAGACTTGTTAACTTTGGGACTAGACTTTGGAACCAATAGACTTAGTACCCTTTAATTTAGTGGGCTTGAAATTCTTAGCTTCAATGGGCTTGGAAGCCTTAGGGTCAGAAGTTTTAACAACCTTAAAGTCAATCTTAGTGATCTTGGAGACTAGATGTCAAGTATTGACTTTTCGGCCTGGACATTTAGTAATAGTCTTAGGGATGATGCATCAGGTGTTGGCCTGAGCCTGTGGGCTTGGACATCATTGGACTGAGGTGCTCAGACTTGGGGACCTCAGTGCGAAAGGTATTAATGTCTTCTGTTGTGGCAATACTAATTTTGATGTTGTTGGCCTGCAACTTTTTAAAGTTCCTGTCTTTATGTTCTTCTTAGCAAAATACATGTTCTCAGAAACTTGGAGGTAACTGCTTTCACTCATATTTCTGTGTCCTGAGTTTGTTGATGCCATTTCTATGCCATAATGAAGAATTGTTGTGGATGGTATGGTTCTAAGAACTGGTCATCTTTATACTGCCACCTGAGCTACCAGGCATTCCATGTACTGGAAGATTATGAGAGAGCAAGGAAGAACTATGCTTCTATTTCCTCAAATGTCATATGGTGGAGTTGGAATAGATAATTTTTAAAGTCCCTTCCATCATTAAATCTATGATCTATGATAAGTTCATTCTAGTGCTACGGAGGAATATGTAATCCTATATTTTAAGTTGTCATCCACAAATCCAAATTCCCCTCTTAGATATGACCTTCTTATCCAGCTGTCCAGTCCCCAAGTGAGTTTTTATTCTCTGCTTCCTTTGCCTTCAATGGGCAGCAGTAAAGAACATGTAATATGTACCCCTATGGGTTTCAGTTTTTTGCCTAAGACTTTTTGCAATAACTTGGTTTGCTTCCAGAAATATTATTTTTGCCCACGTGAATGAAGAGAATTGATTAGTAAACATGGGTTTTTATAAGTCCTGGGGCATTCTCTCATGTTTTGGATGTACGCCCCAGGAAGACAGTATATCTTTGTCATGCTGCTCCCTGGTTGAAGAATAGCCATGTTGGTACCCATAAGTAGAGACTCAACAACTACTACTATTCCCTTCTTTTCTTTTTCTGACTATTACTGGATGACCTCTCATTTTTAGGTGGTCTTATTTTCTCCTTCTTTGGAAGACAAGCATCTGGGTTTCTTCAAGATAATCTATTCTGTTCTCTTCTGGCAAAACTTCAAACCTGTTTTTTAACCTCAGATAGACAGTTGTCCTTTTCTGCTCCTCCTTTGGCTGTGTGGCACTCTTCTACTCTTCAAAATCTTGAAAAATTTAGGCATGTTTCCCCTCAATTATGTGAGATCCTACTTCTCCCCTTCGCTAAAACGCTGCTTCTATTTTATCGTTGTTTTTAGGACGCTGCGTTGCCCCTAAGATGTTCAAGTAAGAAGACATTTTCTCTGGTCCTTTCATCTTCTCTTTTTGAATCTGAGCAGTCTAAATTTAGGGTATAGATAGCCATTTCTAGGCCATGGTAGACATACAAACATCATGTATTCAAATATTTTAAAAATTCACCGTATTTTCCATATTGGTTGAGATTCACTGTGTTGTTTTTCTGTTTTACTGGGTTACAAGCTGATAAATAATAAAAGCTGTATTTTTATTCAGGTATCATAAAGATGATTCAAAGTGACTAGTAGCAGAAAACAATTCTGTTTTTAGGACAAAGTAGGGAATTTTACCACTTTTCTAATAAGCTGGACTTTATTCTGAGTGAGTAAATGAATAAAGAGTGTTTGCTAGGCACTGGAGATAAAAAGGCAGAAGTGAAATAAATCCTGCATTCAAAAAACTTAAATTTTTACTGTAAATTATGATGCAACACAAATAGGGGAGTGTTAGAAGTCATTTGGGTCTAGGAAGTTGCAATTGTTGCTCTTTGTTCTTCATTCTTTTTTTTTAATTTTAATTTATTTTCTTGATTACATCATTCATTTCCACAAGGTTTTGAGTTACAAATTTTCTTCCCTTCTTTCCCCTACCCCCAAGCCCAAAACAGTGGTCCCATCCTAAAGCTCCTCCCACAATCTGTTCTCTTTTATGTCCTCCTCCAATTCCTCTCTAACTTTCTAGTAGGGCAGGGAGGGTCTCACTACCCCAGTCCTTGTATGTTTTATTTCCCAGTAGCATTTGATTTTATACCTTTAATTCTAGATTCTCTCAATTCCTCCCTTGTCACCAACTCCCATTTCTAGGTGTTTTCTTTTGGGGTTTTTTTTGGAGAGGTGATTGGTGAATTCTTTCAAGTTCTATTTTGCCCTCTGATTCTAAAACATCAGGGCAATTTTCTTTGAAGATTTCTTGAAGGATGCTTTCCAAGTTCTTTTTCTGGTCATGGGATTCAGGTAGACCAGTAATTTTCA
>CM053594.1:257548315-257570250 GCA_028646575.1 Pseudocheirus occidentalis | reverse complement strand
ATTTTTTCCTAGGTAGCTCTTTGATAGCTTGTTCAATTTCATTTTCTGAGATGGGGTTGTTTAAGTAATTTACTTCCTCTTCAGTTAGTTTGGGCAACTTGTGCTTTTGTAAATATTCATCCATTTCACTAAGGTTGTCAAATTTATGTACATACAGTTGGGTAAAGTAATTCCTAATTATTTGGGATCTTTTTGAAGAAGTGATTGGTCAAGAAAATGGCAGGGTATATTAACCCCATTCCTAGAGCTCTTTCTCCTTGTCTCTACTTCCTAGCTTCCCTGGGTTTTCTTCATGTCTCAGCTAAGGTCTCATCTTCTACAAATTACTGATTTTTCTTCTTCAAAATGAATTTTTTATTCTAATTAAGTAATTTTTTTTTTTTGGAATTCTAACTCTAGTGGCCTTGAATATATAAATTAGTTTAAGTAAAATTATCATTTTATTTGTATTGGCCCTGCTTACCCTTGAAAAGTTAATATTTCTCCAGTTATTTAAATCTGTCTTTATTTGTACAAAAATTTTTTAATATGATTTTGTTCATGTAGTTCCTGGGTTTGTTTTGGCAGGCATACTCCTAGGTGTTTTATATTATTTTGAGGTTTTTTTATATGTAATATCTTTTACTCTTTCTTCTTGCAGAGTTTTGTTTGTGATATTAGGAATGCTGATGATTTATGTGGATTTATTTTTTATTCTGCAATTTTACTGAAATTACATTTTGTTTGAATTAACTTTTTAGTTGAGTTTTTGGGATTTTCCAAGTACCTCATTATATCATCTGTAAAAAGATACAGTATTATTACCTCATTATTTATTCTTATTCTTTCTATTTATCTTTCTTTTCTTATTGCTATAGCTAGGATTTAAACTAGAAAGAGTAAAAACAGAAAGAAAATTATAGGCCAACTTCATTAACGAATATGGATGAAAAAATCCTAAATAAAACACTAACAGATCACAACAATATATTGTGAAGATTATACATTATGACAAAGTGAGATTTATGCTAGGAATGTAGGACTGGTTTTACATAAGGAAATCTAGTAACATAATTGATCAGAGCAATAATAAAAGTGAAACATAAAATGATTTTATCAATAGATGCAGAAAAAGCTTTGATAAAGCTTTTTATTTCATTTCTATTTAAAAATACTTGAAAGTGTTTGTGCAGATAGTTTTTTCTTTAAATTGATAAAAAAAAGCCTTTATATAAAACCATTAGTAAACTTTATTTGTAATCAGGATAAGCTATTAGCTTTCCCATTAAGATCAGGTATGAGACAAAGTCTCTCTAGATATGGATATGCATGTGTGTGTGTGTGTGTGTGTGTGTGTGTGTGTGTGTGTGTGTGTATGTGTGGTATGTCTCCTGTTTCCAGATCATTGCCTGAATGTTGTCTCTTCCAGTAAATTATGAGCTCCTTGAGAGCAGGGGATACTTTCCCACCTCTTTCTTTGTATTCCCATCACTTATAATGACTGTCATGTAATGAAAGCTTAATACCAACTTGTAGACTATAAATTTCACTGGTACTTAAGATAAAATTGCAGATAATATAATTGTAGATATGTAGATATATGTCTACCAACACATATAAATATTATATAGGGCAGAATACATAATCAATGCAAAAGACAGGTTGAAAGTTAGTATTACAAAAAAAAATCCTCATATGAAGGGAATATATAGGGCATATGTGTTCTTGGGACATTTATTGGCAAATTTGTGTCACTTGTTTATTCGTAAACTCTTCCCTTATTCATAGGTCTGGCAGATAAAATTTACCATACTCCCCTAATTTACTTGTGATATCACCATTTATTTCTAAATTACTTATGCATATTCACTTTATCTTGGTATACAATATGAGATGTTGGTCTATGACTAGTTTTTTCCAAACTGCTTTCCAGTTTTCCCAGCATGTTTTGTCAAATGGTGAGTTTTTACCCCAAAAGATTATGATCATTTACTGTTGTATATTGTGTACATAATCAATTCTACTGCTCCATGACTCTTTTGCTTAACCAGTACCAGAATGTTTTGATGATTTCCATTAAAAAATAATAGTTTGAAATTTGGTATTGCTGGCCAACTTCCTTCACATTTCTTTTTTCATCGATTCCTTTGATAGTCTTGACCTTTTGTTCTTCTGGATGAATTTAGCTATTAATTTTTCTAGCCCTGTAAAATAATTCTTTCATATTTTGATTGGTATGACATTAAATGAACTAACTGAGGTAGGATTGTCGTGAATATTATCAACTATGTTCTTAAGTATACTACTTACACATACCCATGAGCAATTATATAATCTCTTTCTATAATAGCTGGAATTTATAGAGCACTCTACAGTTTGCAAAATGCTTTACAAATATTATTTTATCCACACAATGCTGGGAGGTAGGTGCTCTTATTATTCTGTGGTTGTTTTTGTTTTTGTTTTTGTTTTCTACTGTTGAGGAACTGAGGGGAATGGAATTTAAATGACTTACGTAGGGTCACAGATCTCGTAAGTGTCTAAAGTTGGACTTGAACTCAGATTTACCTGACCCCAGACCTAGTGCTTTATCTACTGTGCCACTTAATGTATATTCACAGATGACTACTTTTTAAGCTTTTCAATAGTGGTCCATTAACATAGAAAGCTTGAAATGATCTTCCATTCCAAATCCAGTAGTTATAAAATACTTCATAAATAATTTTCATTACTTTCTGGTTAATGATTTCTTGGCTTTCATTCAACAGACTTTGTTGATGAAATATCAGAAAAATCAACTGAATTTTTTTAACTGAAAAGTTATTCTAAAGCAAAACCTTCACTTCACATAATTTGATTTGTAAGAATTTGACAGACAAGCATGTCCAAAAAGCTGCTCTACATGAATCAATTACTTTGATATTGAGCGAACTAGGTCCCCAATTATATTTAATATTCATTCAAGCATGTAAATAGACGGCCATGCCCTAAGGGCTGTCCATAAATTCCAATTATTCCTTGAAGCGCAAATTAATGTTTAAGCCTCTGTTTAATTGCACAGTTGTAGTGTTATGCTGTTCTAGTTACTCACTATATTGCAGGGTTAGCCTGTATATTTTTTTAAGTAAATGTTAATGTGTTTGGAGCAAAGACATTTCATGGTTTTAAATATAACAAACACATTCAAATATGTGTACTCAACCTTTAAGAGTTCAATAGAGATGGATTCTTTAAAAAATAATCTGAGTTACTTTAGAATATACTATGATAAAATTATATAATCATAGAGTCTAGGAGTTGAAAGACATCTCAGAGGACATCTAGTTCAACCTATATCAGAACAAGAATCCTTCCTACGAATATAACTATCATCAAAAGGCTATTTAATAAGGATAATATGACAATTAGTTCAAGTAGACAAGGATCTCTTGTATTCTTATTGAAATGCTTGGCCAGGAGGTCAGAGATCAGTGACTTAGAAGCCCTGTTAATTCTGACCCATATTGAATGCATCCTGGCATTCCCTGATGTGATAAAGAAGTTAATTTATTGCTTCCAGGGCCCACCAGAATATAGCCCAACCAATATTTAGGGTAAGGGAAGAACCTTACAAGACAATTATCCCATCACAATATTCATCTAATGTAACTTCTTTTGAGCTTCTGCTAAAAGATCTCCAATAAAGATGTACTCCCTAACTCCTAAGAACATCCATTATAGAAATAATTAATAGGAACTTATTCCTTTTAAAAATCATAAATTTTTCTTTACAACCTTTACCTTCCCTTCCTATTTCTGCTGCCTGAGGCTTAGAAGAACAAGTCCAATCCCTTTTCCACATGAAAAAACCTTACAATACTTAAAGACAGCTTTCTTTAAATCTTCACTTAAGGGTCTATTATGTTCTCCACCCCTGCCCTACCTTGTTCCTTCACCCAAACAGAAAACAGCAGATTTCCTAGTACTTTCACTATATCTATCACTTTTTTTCTTAAAAGTTCATCATTTGTCCAGTTTTCAGACTAATGCCCAGAACCAAACATAGATCTCTGGTTCTCTGCCACACAAAGTATGTGATCTACAACCCTGTCTTTCTGAATATTCTGAACCCTGTCTTTCATAATCCAGACATGGGGTGAAAACTACTTGTAAATTGTAATTTCTCCTGACCCCACAGTGGCCTTTTTAGTTGTCACATGCAATTGAGCTTGGGTCAGATCTATGACTGAACTTGTGGTAATATATAACTATATATGTACACACAGACATATACCTAAACACATACACATAGACCTGGCAAAATAAAGCAATCCAAAATACAAGTACCCCTGGGAATATGGTTTATAAGGAAATAGGAAACCATTCTAGTATCTTGCCCAAGAAAACCCCAAGTATTGTCACAAGGATATAGATATATACAAATATGTATCTTTACATATGTATATATGCATGTATAACTTGTATTAATATGTTCTAAGAAAAGACATGTTTCAAAACTACAAAATACATTAGAAGAGACTTGTTCATACTTTAGGTATTTATTAAGGATGATTTCTTTCAAAAACAAAGTCTCTTGAGAATATATCTTCAAAAAAGAATGTAATCTTAGGATCTAAATTCTGGAAAGGTCCTCAAAGGTCATCTTGTTCAACATGTATTAGAACAAGAACCTCTTCTACAACATTCCTATCAGAGAAAGAATGTTGAGCAAAGATACTATAGGACTTATTTCAGGTAGACCTAGCCCTTTTTCATACACAGATAGTAGATAGAAAGATAGATGTCTCTATATGTATATAACTATATATGTATATAGATACATACATATACATATACATATATTGTGTTTAGTTTTAACATGTTTTCCCATTTTGTGAAGTGCTGTCTTTAGAACTTAGGTCTGTATAATCAAAGTTATTGTTTTTCCAATAGCAATGTATGGATGTGAGATTTTGTCTCTAAGGAAAGCTGAGCACCACAGAATTGACAGTTTTGTATTGTGGTGATGGAAAATATTTTTGATATTGTCCTGGACAGCAAAGAGCTCAGATCAATCAATATTTAAAGAAATTAATTCAGGCTTTTCACTGGAAAGCCAAATACTGAAGCTGAAGCTTAAATACTTGGGCCACATGAGAAGGTAGGACACATTGGAAAAGCCCCTGATATTGAGAAAGATTTTGAAGGCAAAATGAAAAATGGATGACAGAGGATGAGACAGATAGTATCATGGAAACCCAACATAAATTTGAACAGACTTTGCGAAATAGTGGAGAGAAGGGCCTGGTGTGTTATAGATGGAGTCATGAAGAATTGGACATGACTAACAATAAGTAGAACTTCTTATCTATCCATATAGAATTTTATCTTATTCAATTTGTCTGAATATTCTAAGCTGTTAAGGTCATTTTGTATCTATTTTCTGAATTCATATATGTTAATTATCTCTCCAAGCTCATGTCATATGCATATTTGACAAGCATACTATTCATGCCTCTGTGCAAGACATTCATAAAAATGTTGAATTGTGCAAGCACAAAGATAGATTCTTGAAGTACTCCATTAAGGGTCTCCGACTAATGATGGTTCTTTGGGTCCTGTAATTCAACCAATTCCAAATCCATTTAACTGTACTATTAGCTAGCCCATATCTTGCCATCTTATCCACAACCAAAGTGTGAAAGACTTTATGAAAGGCTTTGTAAATATTGAGCTATTTAATGTTTAGAGCATTTCAGAGGCCCAACGGGATTCTTAATAAAGTAAATGAGCTTAGTCTAACATAATCTGTTCTTGATAAGACCAAGCTGCTTTTTATTGATTGCTGCTTCCCTTTCTAGGTACTTAAGGCCATTACCCTCATACTGTGTTTTAATATTTTACCTGAAAAAGACAGCAAAGTTAATGTTCTAGTTTTTAGGTTCTATCCTAATCTTTTTTTTGAAAGTTGAAACATTTGCCCTTCTCTAGTCTTTAAGCACTTCTTATATCTTCAAAATCTTTTTTTTTACAGAAGAATATTATTTTATTTTATTTCTATTTTATTTTTTTCTTTCATTTGATTTTTTTTGGGAAATATCACAAAACACATCAGTAAAAAAGCCCTGAAATGACATTGATTCCTTTATTCCAGGCCTTGTTCAACTTCCCTTGGGATACCAGATTAATTTAATTAGTTTTATTGAACTGTCTAGTTGCTTTTATTGGCAAGTTCACTCATATGACACCTTCTACAAATTTCTCCTGGGGTTAACACTATTCCATCAGTCTATTTCTTTTTTTATCTTCTTATAGCACTTTATTTTTTTAAATTTGATTTCTTTATTTACTTTTAGTTTATAAGATTCAGTTCCATAATCTCTTGAGTTTCAAATTTTCTCCCCTTCCTCTCCCCCCACCATGGTGGCATGCAATCAAGTATTGGATCTGCAAATATTTTCAAATTGGACATTAGTCTGCTTGTATAAAAGGGTTGTGAGCAATGGAAGTGAACAATGAGAAAAAGAAAGATCTTTAAGATCTTTTATAACAAGTAGCTCAATGTTATCTCATCTTCTTTTGGCTTGTCTTCACTTTTCATGGCCCACTAAGTATTTTTTTAAACATTCATCTAAGTCTAAAGATTATTTTTCTTGGATGAGAAAACAAAACAAAATAAGAGATGATTTGTTCAGCATTTGTTTCCTTTTCTCTTATCATTCCATTCTCTCCTAGCTTTGCCCCTATCCCTTCCTTGATAGCTATTGAAAACAAACTGTTTGCCAAATACTCTTTCAGTTATTTTTATCTTTATATTGACCACTAGCTTCATCTGTCCAGGTGTTAGTATTCCAGATGCTAACTTCCAAGTATCTTTAATAATACATGTGACAAAAAAGAGCAATGATTTTATGTCTGAATCGTTAGTGAGCAAAAACATTTTGTTAAAGTGTTTCCATTTATTAGACAAAATTTAAATTATTTATGTATATTATTTAGCAATAATAAAATGATGACAGGATGACTGACAATTACCTAGTACTTACTATATGCTACATGTTTTACAATTATTATCTCAATGGATCCTCATAAGTACCCTGGGATATAGGTACTGTTATTATCCACACTTGTAGATGAGAAAGTAAAAGTATATAGGAAAAAAATTTAAAAAATCATTCAAAGTACATCTAAAATTAATAGCCTAGCTGGTCACTCTATAAAACATAGTATCCCATGGCAAATCATTTTTCTAATGTACATTATCTAGTCTGGACACTGAATTTTCCCCTATACTGCTAGCCAAGGAATACTGTCATAAGGTAATAATACAGCAGTTCTCAACCTGTGGGTTATGTTCAATTTAAACACATCCTGCATATCAGATATTTACATTGCAATTCATAAAAGTAACAAAATTACAGTTATGAAGTAGCAACAAAAATAATTTTATGTTTTGGGGCCACCACAACATGAGGAACTGTATTAAAGGGTGACGGCATTAGGAAAGTTGAGAACCACTAAATTAACAATCACTTATTATTGAACTAGAATGTAACGTAGAGAGCCTCTACTGCATTCTTTTCACCCTTAATTTGAGGAAGCTGAAGGCCAAAGAGATGACTTGAACTAAATAAGCTGTCTGCCTAGAAAAGATCTTAGAGATTATATTTTCTAATCTCCTCTTTTAAAGAAGCAGAAACAAACTTAGAGAGATATGATATGCTTACAGTCATGTATTTAGCAACTTAGTCTGGTCTTGAATTGAGATCTTCATGACTGAATAACTTGCTTAGAATACAACAGAATGAAGAAAATGAGAGGGAAGCATAAGCCTTTGTATGTATATGCTCACTCTAAGCTTTCTTCCCTGCTTTGTCTGATAGATAACTTGTGATAGATTGCAATAGACTTATCTTGTGGAAGAAAGTTCACTAAATATATATATTTTCAGTGTCATCCATGCTGACTAGTTCTTGGATGAGAGGTCATTAATTTTCAATTGAAATTTTAAGTTAGTTGCATGCTTACATGATGTCAATATGTAAAAATATGAGGAAAAAATTGTGCAAATGTTTATTATTCAGTGACTTTAATTCTACTTGACCTTCATTTATTACATTAGTCCAACCCTTTGTTTACCATTACATGAATTCATTTTTTCCTTTTTTAAAAAAATGAGCAGCACAGTCACACTGAAGCTCTGAGCACATAGGGATAATGTGAAGTAGTGTGGTCATGGCTAAATCACCCCCAGGCTTTTCAAGGTAGTGTAGAAATGAGGAGAAATTAATACTGCTTCCAGGGAGCCCTGTTCTCCAATGCCGTGACTTGTCTCAAATAACATATAGATTATACTTTTTTCTTATGCAATCTATTAGTTTAAAAAGTTAAAAATGAATGCATTTATTTGAAACATTTTTTCATAAAAATATGCTTGACAAAATTTTAAAGGAAAGTAATGGATAAAAGGAATTCATTTCATGGTAAAACAACAACAACAACAACAACAACATATAACATAACATATAACATAAACAACAACAACAAATAACATAAACCCAAACCCTAAGCTTTCATTTTGGCTATGGGGGCTTTTCCCCCTTCTTTTAATTTTGTTTAACATAATTGAAATATGGGCTGGAAATCCTAGATCATCTTTGTTGACAAAATCCAAACATAAAGAAAAACCATTTTCTATCACAACAGATACTAAGCATGGTTCCCCAAGTCTCATATCTTTCTCTCAGACACTGGTGAGCTGAGAGGTGGGTGAAGTGAACATTAGTAATATATGCCATCACACTTATAACCTCATCATCATAGAAGCTGTCCAAGGGTCTAAGATTGTTTAGTCAAACTAATTGGCAGTGTCCCTTTGCTATCAGAGAACAATGCCATGTAACCCTGCTGAAATTTATGGCATTTATCTGCTTCAGTGTCTTTTGCATTCACTTATTCTCTAAGCATCCTCCTGAATATAAAATTTGTTAGTGTGTGATGTAATTTGGTTCTTTATAGAAGATGATGTAAGTCAGCTATTTCTTATCCTTGCATATATCAAGTTGAGGAGCATCATTTTAAATATTCCTTATGCTAGTTGTGTAGTTAATAGAAAGACTCAATTCATTTCCTTTAAGATTGATAGAATATTGAAGAGGAAATATAGCTGATTATGAGTTTGTTAGTTATTGTTGATTTGTGAATATTTTTTCACTTTTAAATCAATGTTTCCTAGGGATTCTTTTTTTTCTGTAAAGAAAATAGGTACTTCTCATTCTAATCAAATAATTAAGATTCTTTTTTTTTATGTTTTCTCCAATTTTGATCAAATCCATTCTAGGATATATTTGACAATGTGAACACTACAAGTTAACTGTATTTTTACTCTGCTTTTTCAAGTCTATTTCCAACTTTTATTTACTATTTCTTTCAATATATCCTAGTAAGGCAGGTCACTGGTGTTATCCCTCTCTTAGAGACAGAAAAAAATGGAATGCTAAGAGATTAAACAACTCTCTATGACAACTGAGTAAGACAGCAATGGTGAAGAAATTTAAGTTGAAATTATATTTCAAGAAGCTAGCACTTATATTTCTGAACTCATCAGCTTCTCAAATTAGGATATTAATATGTTCATTATTTTAAAATCTTACAGATGTGACCTCCTAAATGTATGTGTGTGTATATGTGTGTATATTTTCACATAGTACATTTCCACTGCAGTAGGATTTGTACATGCCAGAGTAATTGGGACAGTATTATTTTTTGTATTATTTGAAAAGTATTTTAAAGTAGCAAGATAGAAAGCTCTGTACTTGTTTAAAATTCAGCAAAATAATAACACATTTATAAAATTATTATGCTTTAGCATTAGGTTTATTTCTGAGAAAAAATCCATAGACACTCCATGAATGAATGAATGAATGAAAAAATCATTTATTAAGCACTTAATATATCAGATACTGTACTAAGGTTGGAGATACAAATGTGAGCAAGCTGAACAGTTCCTGCCCTTAAGGAGTTCATATTCTAATAGTTGAAGATTGTGTATAAGAGGGAACTAGAAATTGGGAGAAGCAGGGGAACAATATACCAAATGTTATGATTTGGGAATACACAGGAAATGACATTCTGGGTACAAGGTGAAAGATCATCACACAGAGGCTAGGATCCTAAGGTAGAGTTCACAATTCTTGTGGAAGGGAGATGAAAAATATAAAGCCAGTTCAGTTTCCATTCCACCAAAACAAACCCAGCTCTTCCCCTGATAGCAAGAAACCAGTATGTTCAGTAGAGCTTTACAAACATGGAAGGCTTCTGCTACTATTTGGGAATATTTTGTATCCTATGAGTAGGAGTTGAGATTTCTTAACCTGTTTTGGGGAAGTCAAAGGTTTCAGATAATCACCAGCAAATTCAGGAGCTCCCTGTTGCTCCAAATATGGAAATGGGATTCATAAATCTGTCAGATCTTGTCAGATAAGAGGATTCCCATGAGATCATCCTAGATGGTATGATCACCCCTTACTATCATCAAATAACCTATTAATATTTGCCCAGATTCTCCCCATGAACAAAATGGAATAATCCATGTATGTTTGGAAAATGCTATTCACATATCATGTAATCATTGGCATAGTTATCCAATAATAGGAAGAATTTATTATATCATGATAATTTTAAGCACCAATGTGTGTTTGGTTTTATACTTTTCAAAACGTACTGAAATGACCATTTCTGCCCTTTGAAAGCATATAATTTAAAACATCCCATTGCATTTTTTCTTTCAAATATTTTGAATTTATATTTTAAGGTGTTGCTTTGTAAGGAAAATTTCTTCAAATACATTTGACCAAATTAGGCCAGATCTAACATACTATAATGAAAATTCAAATTTTACTTTCACTTGCTTTTTTAAAAAAACCTTTTTACTTTTATTTTTTTGAAGGGGGAATACAAAACATTTGGGGTTAAGTGAATTGCCCAGGGTCACACAGCTTGGTTTAGTGTCAAGTGTCTGAGGGCAGATTTGAATTCAGGTCCTCTTGACTTCAGGGCCAGTGCTCTATTCACTCACTTGCTTCTTAATGAAGATATTATGCATAAAGTACACTGACTAAAGAGGCATATCATTAAAAAAAAGTCCTGAGTAGATAGAAACAGAATTAATTATCTACAAATTTAATATGGCTATTAAGAAGGGGAAAAAGTAGAAGTTCAGTAAAAGTTTTCTTTTTCAATCAAATATGAAAAAAAGGTGCAGGGGAAAGATTGGATGTAAAGGGATAAAATGATCAATTAATCAAAATGTTGCCTTGAGTTTATATAAATAAAAGTATATTTTGCAGGGATTGTACTTGGTAGTTTATATCTGGAATCAATTACAAGGACATTATATTTACAACACAGAAATGATCTGCAGCATAGATTTATTCCCTTTTAAACCAAAATCTTGTCTCTTTGTTTTCTTGCCTGTCTCAAGAAATTAGCTTCAATGACTACAAATTTAATTGAAATGAGATGCATTCTAGAAAGTAGGCTTTCTGCTGTGAAATGACTCCCACACATTCCCTTTGTATTTCACTGTAAATACTTTTTTTTAAAAGACTCTTTGCTAGTCAGCACTACAGTTTTTAAAAAATGGTTAAGAAAACATTTTTTTTCCTCAACTATGATGTTTTAAGTTAAACAATCATTCATTTTAACATCTGTTTTATGGACCTGTGAGAAAAACAAATCCCACCCATCACAAGCCTGTGATATTTGATGGTTGAAATAAATGACAGGTTTACTTGATTTGGAAATAGAACAAGTAAACAGTTTACTCAAAATGTATGCAGTTTATTTATTAGAAATTATATGGATAATGTTGATTATCTAAGAATGGAAGGACTGATAGAAACTACTTGGGGAAGTGGAGGGGGGAATCATATGAAGACACAGGCCATTACTAATTAAGAATCCTGCAGAGTACATCTATTCTGCACATCTGTGTACTTAATTTCATTTAAGAAGTTGGAAATTATATAATCATTTGTTTATTGGGTTTTTTTTCATAAAATTCTTGAACACATTTACTCAGTGTTATCCCTGATTTAATATGATATTTAGCAGAGAACTTGTTCAGAGGACTGATACTTTTATATATAATAACAAGATTAGTGGTATTTGTCAGTATAGTCAATGCTTTGTAGTATCTTTATAATTCTATCCTTTGAAGAATGACTATCCCAAACAGACCTCACATATGTGTACCAATTCATTTAACCTATGTGGTTCCCATTTCCTTGACAAGGATTATTCTTATGCTATTAACCTCATAGGGTCATTGTGAGTTTTAAATGATGAGAGAATATATTCAAAGTGATTTGAAGCAAAAAAAAAGTGCAGTGTAAGCTATCATTAACTTTTGCATGGCATCATCTTGCTCCATGCTCTGGTTTTAGTATTGTGAAATCATTGTTTTGTTTTGTTTTGATTTGTAGTAAAATTTAATTCTATCTCACTGTGCTTTTTCAAACCTGGAGCCCAGTGATCCTAGATCAGTGATTCTCAACCTTCCTAATGCCTCAACCCTTTAATACAGTTCCTCATGTTGTGGTGACCCCCAACCATAAAATTATTTTTGTTGCTACTTCATAACTATAATTTTGCTACTGTTAGGAATCTATCTGATATACAGGATGTATTTTCATTGTTACAAATTGAACATAATCCACAGATTGAGAACTGCTGGAATCAACCACAGCTTGAGAACCACTGATATTAAAAGAGTCAGTAATAGATTAATATTTGTAAGGTATCACAGGGAATGAAAAGTTGTATAAGACTATCTTCAAGGAGATTGTTATCTATATGTAGAAAAAAATAGAATTATACACATATTTAAAATGTAGCTAAGAATAGAATAAAATGTTTTAAATCTGTGTATCTTTTCTTTTCAAAATAATTGCTTTTCTTTTACAAAGACGAGCATAGAGTTTAAAGTCATGCTCATCAAAGGAAAAGACAATGCTTAAGTAAAAGTTTAGTGGCTTTTGGGAATCAGCTTGGCATCATGTACCTCATACTCTATAATTTAATTGGAGAGATCAAACACTTTTTATAAGAGACAAAGTGATCCATCTTTCTGACACCCCCCCATATTAACTCATATTGGAAACTTTTTTTGTGTGTTTTACTTTAGCTTAAGAGTTTTGACAGGTTCTACCATTTCTTGTCATTTCAACCTGGTATTTCCACTGGTATTACTCTACTCTTCTAATTTTAGTTGCTAAAACATTTCATAGGCAATAATAATTTTCAAAGCAATGAGGAATCTGACTACAGAAAGAGTAGCAGATGTTGGGAAATGCAAAATGTTTTTAAAACACAGAATTTTCATCACAGATGCTTCAGTTTTTTCCCCTCCCAAGTGTTCTTGGCATGAACAGAGTTTGCTATTCTTTCAGTAATGAGTTAGCTAAAACATTATGAAAAGTAAGACTACTTTCAGAGATATTTGTGACTCTAAGAATGAAGAGAATCTATTTCTATAATTAACTTAAAATTGAAAATCTACCAATGGAATCATGTCTGTATTCAATTTTTTTTATTAATGTAGTTAACAAGAATGCTTAACCACAATCAAAACATAATTCACAATACCCGATAAAGCAAAAACATAGTAATGGTTGCATTTCAGCATATAGAATACATACTTATTTTATCATGGCTGCTACAACCAATTTTGCTTTCAATATCGCAAGAAATTCACTTTGGAAGGAAGTGGGTGTGGCATCTGAGAATCTTGAGGACAAGATTGACTCCAATTATATTTTGACTTACAATGCATGAGCAAAGAACATCAACATACTATTATTTGACATCTTGTAACTAAAAAGAGAAACGTTTTTGTACATCTGTATATCCTAATCCTATCAAGTTTGTCCCTTAAGCAACTTAAGTGTCATATTATTTAAGAGCATTATAGAGGCAGAAAGATGGAAATTGTTAAGTCATTCAGTCTCTGCATCTGGTGCTGCTAGCCTATTGAAATGGGAAAAGACAAAGAAAAGAAAGAGGGACTGTGAGACAGCTGGAAAACAGATGTCAGCAAGGAATACTTTGATCATTCACAGACAACTCTGAATACATGTTTTATCTAATTGATTCTCTTTCACTTATTACAATTGTTAGGTTGCTGTATCATTCTTAGGTAATTAAAAAATGGAAAAATTCCTTTTGATCAAAAGTTGGGAAGGAACACTTTAATCACTTTATGGAACTTCATTTGATTTTCTGAGTTAAAATGAATAAATTTTATTATCAACTGAAGAAAATGAAATTTTCAGTTACTCTTTGTAGAAATTTTTGAAGCATTTGAGGAGTAAAAGAATAAAAGTTTGGAGGAGGAAGGATTTGAGGAATAAAGTTATTGTTTTATTTTAGAAAAGGATTAATAAGGAATTCATTAGAGGATTATATGATGGTCTAAAAATCTATTTCAATGTACTAGGTAATAAGTTTGCTCACCCACTTATTATCTCCTCATAGCAATTCACTGAAAACAATTGGGAAGATAATTTATCCTAAATGTATGTATTAAAATCAGAATGATTTTGTGTTAAAATTATATATATATATATATATATATATATATATATACATATATGCTACAATACTCTCACAGAATAAATAAAATATACTTCACCAATATGCTTTATTTTTTTACATCTATCTATCTATCTATCTATCTATCTATCTATCTATCTATCTATCTATCTATCTATCTATCTCTGTCTACATTTCTCCCCAGTCAAGGCAAAAATAGCCCTCTGTACTTTATTATCCTTTGTCATTCTTTTCCATGTCCTCCCCCCCCCAATTCCTCCATGAAGGTTTTCCTGATACTCTAGAGCCTTTTCTCTGGTTCTTTTTAGTATTCAAGTCTTTGATTCTAAGAGATGCCAGTTTACTCCCTCAGAGTGTCTGTCTATTGTTTATCATTCTCATTAAATGATTGTAGAATCACTTTTTTTTCAGTCATGTCTTCAATAGTGTTTTAAAAAGCATTTTATATGAACAAGTCATTATTCTTAACATGCTCATTCCTACTTGTGTCTACTATTCAACTTTCTATTGTCCTTTGGGTTACTTATATTTTTAAATCTCTAAAGATCATAGTGCTTTGGATACAGATTCAGAGCACTATAGAGTTACCAGAAAAATACTGCTTTTTAAAGAGATAGATTTCTAGCAGTGGGCAATTTGAGATAATTAAAAGTACTACACAGATTCTCAAATGTGATCCATCACAGTCCCCTCCTTCTATTCAATTTTAGGTCCAGCTCATTATCCATTTCAATGTTTATCCAAGATACACATATTGCTGGGATAGTTTGGTGAACCATAATGTATAACATCAATTTTCTAGTTTTTCTCTTTGGCATTAATGTGGATTTAATTGAGAGTGTTTTAGGGACTGGTGAAATTAATTTTATATAATCCATTAATAGAAACCATATAACCATAGGAAAGCCTTATTTTATTTGTGTCTTGCATAAAACATCTTCCTTCTGATTGGTGAACTCCTTGGGCAAACATTGGAACAGCTCAGGTGCTATCAATTGTAAATGCATTATTGAAAAATGATTCTAGTTACTTTTCTTATGATCATATAGGATTTGGACTTTTATTCTGCAAGATTTTGTCTAAGAACAGCATATGTGACTGCATTTTATTCTCCCAATACATTTTCGTAAATTCAATACATTTTATTCATTCAGTAACTTTAGGGATATGAACAATTGTCAAAAAAAATTCCTAGAGAGAATGCATGTTTTTGTTGAATGCTCTCTAAATATTTTATTTCTGAATTAACAGGCATCAGGTTTGCTAAGTGTTGATGTTTTCTTGGCCATTTATTTTTATAAGTATACTGTGTGCAATATTTTTTTTTCATTTTGGAACCATCCTATCTTCTCCAAGATATCTAAAGAACCAAAGTGGATGATCTATAAGACACTGTCATCTCCTCTGAAGATCTCTTCAATAAGTACTATTTGATCATTCCAATCAGTACTCTTGATTTTATCTTCCTAAGTCAAATTTCCATTCTTTCTCAAAGTACATTGTGTACAGACAGTGATGGGAAAATCCAAATGTGGTGGTTCCACTAGCATTGATAATGAGAATAAATAGGCCTAAAAAGGACCCTTAGCAGATCCGTTTCATTTCACATCTGCTTATTGTCTATTTCCTAATTTATTTTTCCTTATCTGTAAAGTGAGAGGGCAACTAACTGCTTTCTAAGTTCTGTCCAACTCGAAATTCTTTAATCCCATAATCATCAACAAATGATCTCAGCATGAACTGATTTAGCTGAACATTATACCAGGCTTTCTTCTGGCTTGTTTTCTCCTGAATTATTATTTGTTACTGTTTTGTTTTATGGATAATATTAATAATCTTCCAAAAGATTATTCAAGCAAAAATGTTACAGAATTTATGCATTAAGAAACCATTTAAAATGTATTGCTTGAATATATTCTTTATAGAATGTTCCAATTTCTTTAGCCATGTTTTCCAATAAGAGAACCCTTTTGTTTATCACTTATTATTCCATTTTGGCTTCTTGCTTTGGTTAAATCTACTTCCCACATCAACATATTCTGTGATATATAAACTAAAGAGAAATGACCAAGTGATAAATTACAATATTTGGACAATTAAAGATTGTCATAGTAGTTAGATAATATGTTATACTTGATATTACTGATGGAGTTTTCAAAGCTAGTTTTTTCAGTTCACTTTTACAATTAATATTTAATTAAAAAAAGATTTGAACCTGGTAAGTGCTCACAGCTATAGTAGAAATGTGTTCCTATAAATGGTAAAGGGATATGAACAGGCAGTTTTCAGAGGTATAAATTAAACATATCTATAAGCACAGAAAAAAATGCTCTAAATTGCTATTGATTAGAGAAATGCAAATCAAAATAACTCTGAAGTACCACATCTCACCAGTCAGATTGGCTAAGATGACAAAACAGGAAAATGACAAATGCTGCAGAGGATGTGGAAAAATTGGAGCACTAATGCATTGTTGGTGAACTGATTCAACCATTCTGGAGAGCAATCTGGAACTATTCCCAAAGGGCTATGAATAATTGCATACCCTTTGACCCAATGATACCACTTCTAGGGTTGTATCCCAAAGAGATCATAGAAGTGGGAGGAAGACCCACATGTAAAAAAATATATATATTTATTGCAGCTTTTTTGTGGTGGCAAAAAATTGGAAATTAAGGAGATGCCCATCAATTGGGGAATGGCTAAACAAGTTGTGGCATATGAATATAATGGAATTCTATTGTACTATAAGAAAAGAGGATCAGATAGACTTCATATTTACCTGGAGAGGCTTATTCAAACTG
The DNA here is from genome assembly GCA_028646575.1 of Pseudocheirus occidentalis. Taxonomy (NCBI): domain Eukaryota; kingdom Metazoa; phylum Chordata; class Mammalia; order Diprotodontia; family Pseudocheiridae; genus Pseudocheirus; species Pseudocheirus occidentalis. The sequence goes on along the minus strand of CM053594.1, from coordinate 257,552,875 downwards.
ATGCTAAGTAAGAAGAGCAGAAACAGGAGAAATTTGTACACAATGACAGACACAATGTGTGTGTGAAGACCAACTTTGATAGACTGAACTCTTCTCAGCAACTCAAGGACATAAGACAACTCCAAAAGACTCAGAATAGAAAGAGATGTCAACATTCAGAGAAAGATCTAGAAAGAACAGAGTTTACATGCAGAATGAAGCAAACCACCTGCTGTCTTTCTTTTTCATATTTGATTTTGTTTCCTCATTCCCACTGTTCATTCCATCAGTTACACCCCTTGTTTACAACCGGACTAATGTCTAATGTGAAAGTATTTACAGATCCTATACTCCATTGCCTGTTGCCATGAGGGATGTAGTAGAAGAGAAAATTTGAAACTCAGGGAATTGTGGAACTGAATCTTGTAAACTAAAAGTAAACAAACAAATCAATAAAAAATAAATAAATAAATAAATTTGTTCCTAATTTGGTGCTATTATGTCCTGTCTTCTCACCTAAGTTCACTGCATCTCTACTCTGTGTGAGATATATTAAAATATATAACCCATCAAAAGAGAATTATTCTTTTATGGGAAAATGGCTGCCTATAAGTTAAACGGATTTTATTTGACTTTATAAAGAATTATAGGATCTGTCATAGTATTAAAGTAAAGCCTTCTGGGTTTTAGTTTATTGAATTCTTTGTAGTTTGAGAAAATAAAATAGCTTGTGTAGGATGAAATTTAGAATTTGGCATAACAGGGATATAGAATAAATGGGATATTAACAAATTCATTCTTTCTATGAGAATTATGATCATTTCAAGTTTTTCATAATTTTATCCATCAAACTTTTACATCTGTATGTCATTTTTATATCTATATATCTTTTATATCTGTATATCACTTTCAGGGTGAGATTTGATCCTTCATTGGAGGGAATAAATGGAGGATTAAAAAAAAGTAAGTTCCTTCACTTAAAAACTATAGGTGTAATTATATTAATTAAGCATATATGCAGAAGTCTTACCTTACTCTTCCCAATATTAACATAAATAAACCAAAGCTTGAATACCTAGGTCAACTAAAATTTAGGCTTAAAAAAAAAAGACAAGCAAGCTAGGTGTCTTTTTGTTTTCACACAGGAGTAACAGAAGATGTATCATATAGGTATCTGAAAGACTTATTCAATTTATCTCTTAAAATTCATGAAAAATCCCCCAAATTCTTGGAGGTGGGAATAAGTTACCTGTACTCAAATGATTACTTTTTAAAACCTCCAATTAAACTATGATTGAGAAAATAAATTATTTTACCTAGTTGACATGTCTAAGATACAAGATAATAAACTTGTCAGTCAGTAGACTGACCTGTCAGCTAAATGTTCTTCTAAACCAGCAGTTTGCAAGCTGTGGGTTATGTTCAGTTTGTAACAATGAAAACACATCCTGCATATCAGGTATTTACATTATGATTCATAACAGTAGCAAAATTACAGTTATGAAGTAGCAACAAAAATAATCTTATGGTTGGGGGTCACTACCACATCTACCACATGAAGAACTGTATTAAAGGGTCACAGCATTAGGAAGGTTGAGAACCATTGTTAAACTCTTTACTCTCAAAATGTGTTCTAACAACCCCTAGGGGTCCTTCCCCAGGGGACAACAAAGTCAAGATTATTTTCATAATATTGCTAAGATTTTTCATTGCTAAAGTGGTAAATAGAAATAGATAAACCTTTATATGCAAAAACTTTAGAGGGTCCTCAATAATTTTTTACTTTGTAAAGAGGTCTTGAGACCAAACAATTTAGAAGCTGGCAGTCTATAAAATAGACATTTTTACATGCATTTTTTCCCATTGAGAGCATCAGTTAAAAGAAATGAGGATGTTTATTCTGGAGAACAGAAGAGTATAATGTCTGTTCAGGTTTTTGAAGAGAATAGACTTTGATTCTTAGTTCAAGAAGGCAGAACTAAGAATAATCTGTGGAAATGGAAAAAAAAAGAAAAAGAGGAAAATGTAGGCCTGCTATGAGGAAGAAATTCTAACAAAGCATTACAAAAGCGGAATGTTCTGCTGCTAGAGGTGCTTAGTTTCTAGTCCCTTCCAGGGATGTATGTTAACTTGTTAACTAAATTATTGAACGAATTGTCATTAGATGTGCACTCTACTAGATGCTATTTAGGGACATTACAACCAGTTGTGACTTTTGTTCGGCCTAGGGCCCCTTGCCCTGTTCTCTATGTCTCTGCATTTCCTTGAAATCTCTTTTAAAGTGATCTTCAAATGCTTTCAGAATTGTATTGTCTCTAGTTCGTGTTTCCTTTTTCTGTTTCTGATCTAACTTAACTATTCTTTCTAGGTTAAGTGACATTTCTATTTCTTCACATTGGATACTGGAGATAAAGGTGCTAAATCCCAAAAGGACTCTTAGTAATAATAGAAATAGATCCTTTTAGAAATATTAAGAAGTCAGTTTCATTTCATATCTTTTTTTGTCTTCATGCTTCTTCTTGTTCTGTCATGTCCTACTCTTTGTAACCCCATTTGGAGTTTTCTTGGTAAAGATAATGGGGTGGTTTGCCATTTTTCTTCTCTTGATCATTTTACAGATGAGGAAACTGAGCCAAGCAGAGACAAAATTTTAAATGACTTGCCCAGGGTCACTTAGCTAATGAGTGACTAAGTTTAAATTTGAAATCAAGTTTTTTTCTGATTCCAGACCCAAAGCTATATCAACTGAGGCACCTTGCAGTTGGCTACATCTAAAGATTCTAGGTATAATTTCAACTCGTACAAACTTTCCAAAGACTGATTTTTGCATCTGCTGCTTTTCACTGCACTATGAAGCAATATTTTTCCTAATCTTCCATAATCCTCCTCCACAGTACTTAACAAAGGCATTTATATTCTAAATGAAACTAACTGTTGTCTGCCTTATAAGCTATGTGTTTCAACTACTTTGTTTTATAGATGGGTAAACTTAAGTCCTAGGATGGGGGATGAATTTTTTCATAGTAGCAGAGCTAGGATTTCAAATTGCATATTTTATCTACAACTTCAGTGCTCTTTCTACTAAGCCACATGGCCGCTTTGTGAAGGAGTGGTGCATTTGTTTTCCTTAGAGCTATTTTCTTGTGTTTGTGTGTGCATGTGTGTATACACACAAACATAGCACACATACACGTATGTTTGCATATGCTTACACATACAAAATACACTTGTATTTATCCATCTATCTCTCTATTTTGACTGTGTATCCAACTGGAAAAATGTGAATATTTCAATGTATTAAGATGCATTTAAGTGCTTAAATTATGAATCTTGTGCTTGAATTACTTATTAACTCCTTGAGTGATGAATATAGTTTTGTAAGCCTGCTGTCATCAAGCAGTTTGGTGAAACTTCTACAATATGGGGTGGCTATCAGTTGCTGAATGTTCAATAAATATATAGCTCATTAATTTTCTTTACATAACTACTTGTCTTGCATTTGCAGTGTTGAGTGTTCATCCCTTTAGTCCCATTAAATTTCAATGGAAAATTTGCTGTTGGAAGAACTTCACAAAACCTTATTAGAATAATACAAAAAGAGCGAAAGAAACCCTTATTCATTTTTTATCATAGAATATTATTTTTAAGACTAAGAATTTGATTTCTCCTGTGTATCTACTTCTGTACACATTACCCTTTGTTTGAAATTACAGTTGTAGAAGGTCACAGATGTTCACAATAAATACTGTATCATACCCTTAATGTTGTTTGCAAAAGACAAGTTGCCTTTCATTAACATCAGAACTTTCAGCAATGGAAATCTCCTGTTCATGAGTATTTACTGGAGGTTTATTAACAAAATCGTCTTTTGTTGCCTCATTCGTTTTGGAGTATTCTGCATTAATTTCCTGAATAACAACTCTAAGGCAAAAGAAGGTTTTTCATGTAAATATTTACAACATGAACAGCATTACTCTGTTTAACACAAAAGGAACTTTTACAATCTTGGCACCTTACAGACTTATTTACATCTCAGTAGAAGACAGCTGTTTGTTTGATACAGATTTAAAGTGTAAATCATGTGGTTGTTGTTTAATCACCCAGAATGCTTTTCTTTGTCATACACACACACACACACTCATACATACACACATAATGATGAAGGTAAAGCTAAAAATAAGTTCACAAGGCTCCTTCTGGGAAAGAATTGAATTTTGGTCATAATGGTTCCATGTAGCTCTCTTCAACGAATACATGAAGAGGCCCAAAGTAATTCTGCTGATTCCTACAGGGCAAAGGACATTTAAAATCATTGACACTATTGAAGAAAAGTTGAGAGAAGACCACTTTCAGAAAGACTCTTAAATTGTCTTTTCAGGTATCAGATACGTGTAATACTTGTAAGGAAATTTGTTTTCAGAAGAGGTCTGAATATGTTTTTTTTTATTTTTTTATTTGTTTTCTTGTTTACATCATTCATTTTCATGACATTTTTGAATTACAAATTTTCTCCCCATCTTTCCCCTGCCCCAACCCTAAAACAGCAATACCACTGTAAAGCCCCTCCCCTGCTCTGCTCTC
>CM053594.1:257503257-257547815 GCA_028646575.1 Pseudocheirus occidentalis | reverse complement strand
ACCAGGAAAAATTTGTACACAGTCACAGATACATCATATGTGTGACAACCAATTTTGAAAAACTATACTCTTCTCAGCATCGCACAGTTAAAAGACAACTCTACAAGTCTCAGGATGGAAGGAGATGTATACATTCAGAGAAAGATCCAGAAAGAGCAGAGTTTAAATGGAGACTGAAGCAATGCATGCTATCATTCTTTTCTGTTTGGCTTTTGTTTCTCTTTTCTCACTGTTGACTCCATTGGCTATAACACCTATACAACCAGACTATTGTACAATGTGAAAGAGTTTGCAGATCCTATACATGATTGCATGCCACTGTGGTGGGGGTGGGGGTTGGCGAGTAAGGGGAGAAAAATATGAAACTCAAATGACTCTGGAACTGAATCTTGTAATCTAAAAGTAAACAAATAAGTAAATAAAATACATTTAAAAAAAGAAAAAGATCCCCAAAAGAAAACTCCTAGGAATATTATAGCCAGGTTGTGGAGTGCTCAGATCAAGGAGAAAATATTACAAGCTGCCAAGAAGAAACAATTTGAATACTGTGAAAACACAATTAGGATAACCCAAGATCTGGTAGCTTCAATACTGAGGGATCAAAGGGCCTGGAATATGATATTCTGGAGATCAAGGGAGCTAAGATTAAAACCAAGAATCACCTAGCCAGCAAAACTGAGTATAATGTTCCAGAGGAAAATATGGTCACTCAGTGAGGTGGAAGACTTTCAAACACTCTTGTTGAAAAAACCAGAACTGAAATGAAAATTTGACACTCAAATATAAGAAGCATGAGAAGATAAACATGGGAAAGAAATCATAAGGAATTTATCAAAGTTGAGCTATTTACATGCCAATATGGAAAAATGACAATAGTAACTTATGAAACCTTTCTCAGTATGAGGATAGGTGAAGTGAACACAAATACACACACGTATATGTACACATATACACATTTCTATATAGGAGGGTGTATATATATATATATATATATGCATATGAATACATATCTGAGTATGTGTATCTAGGAGTTCATAGAGGGCACAGGATCAATTGAATAGGAAGGGATCATACTTTAAATGGTGAAATTCTGAGGTGGGAGAGGATTAGAATGAGAGGAGACAGGAAGAGACAGAATGGGGTTAATCATATATAGAAGAGGCAAGGGATAACTGTTACAATGAAGGGGAAGAACAGGAAAGTAAAATGGAAAGAGTCAACTTTACTCTCATTGAATTTGGCTTAGGGAAGGAAGGACATAAACTCTAAACTGGGTATCTTGCCACACAGGAGAGTAGGGGGGATGGGGATTAGAGGTGGGATGAAGGAAGGGAGAGCAGGGGGGGGAGGGTTGCTGGAAGCATACACTTTTATAAAGGGACAGGGACAGGGTAGAGAATAGAACAAGAGGGGGGGTGGGATAGGAAGGAGGGACATATAATCAGTCTAGCACAATATGTCCACTTTGGAGATGTTTTGCGTAATTACACACATACATCCTGTATTGAATTGCTTGTCCTTCCAGTGGGGATGGGGGACAAGGGAGGAAGGGAAAGAATCTAGAATTTAAAGTTCTATAATCAAATGTCAAAAATATGTGTGTGTGTGTGTGTGTGTGTGTATACACATAAATATAAAATTAACATGCAACTGGGAATTAAGATATACAGGCCCTGGGGTATGGAGACCCATCCTGCCCTACCAGAAAGTTAGAGAGGTGATGGGGAGGACATAGGAGAGAGCATTTGGGGGGAGGGGCTTTACAGTGAGAACACTGCTTTGGGGTTGTGGGTAGGGGAAAGACGGGGAGAAAGTTTGTTTCTCATGAAAATGAGTGACGCAAACAAGAAAATAAATAAATTATTTCAAATGAATTTTTTTAAAAAAGAAAGCTCTTGCCACCAGAGCCCTTGGCTCTGTCAGATGATTCATCATTAGAAACTGGCATCATTTTATTAGTGGAAATAACATTAAAGAAGAGGCATTGACTTCTACTTCACTGTTGTACCCTAAAGACTATGGGACTTTTCAATCTGACTATTATCAGAAACTTTTCATGGATGCTGTCTTTCTCATTAGAATGTGAGATTCTTGAGATCAAGGAATGTATTGCACAATAATTTGAACATGGCAAATACTTAATATTTCATTCATTATTTTAAAAATGCCCTGAGTCATTTGAAAATAGACTGGAAAAAAGATCATAGAAGGATTTATGGAGACGGAAGTACCTGAGATAAGCCTTACACATCATAACTATTTTGATAGGCAGAAGTAAGGAGAGATGGCCTTCTTTTGGAATCCCTACCATATAGCATTATTCCTTACACAGAATAAATTTTTAATAAATGCTTGTTGAATTGACCTGCACTGAATTGTCAATTCTCCATCTAATGCTGCTAGAGTACAAAATATTTCACTGGGGAAGTAAGAGAAACATGGAATTGTCTGTCACTTAACATAGCATCTCTCCCCCATTCCTATATTATAACAATAGAAGGGAATCTCTAGAAGGTGATGAGTGGCAAGGATGGTAGGATAGTGGTTTTGAAATCATGCAAGATTTAATGCTCAAAGTGAAGAGAAATAAAATTATGGATTTTAACCTTAAATAGTTTCAGTGATACATTCCTACTTGTAAAAAAATCATTATAATGAATATTTCACAACCCTTAAGGGATTATTAAGAGGTAGTATTAAAAGAGTAATAGTAGAAGAGATGATGTTAGAACTTTGTGCTTGGAGTCAGAAAAATATGGATTCAAGTCCTGCTTAAGACTCTAGCTTTGTGATTCTTAACTTCTCCATGTTTCACTTTCTTCATCTGTAAAAAAGGACATTGAAATCAATGACCTATAAGGTCCATCCAGCTCTCAGTATGTGATTCATGCATATAATAACTAATTTCAATACTTTGAATTAATCTAATTTAAAAGATTCTCAAATACTTAGAGAAATAAATTATAGGCAGAATTTTAAATTCTATATGGAAAATAGCTTTACTTCCACTTCTCAAATATATATGAGGTAGACAAAGTTTAATCATTTCAGGTAAGTCAACAAAGAAAATGCCATTCCATTTTTCTGTTCATCAAATGCAGTGTTAGATATCAAAATATTTTATATTGTTGTTTAGGAGGAAGTGGCTGGTAATATTTTGCTCTTTTAAGCCAAGGGTGTGGGTGTAAATTACCTCTCCCTGGGCATCAAATTAATCCATTTTAGATTTAAATTTTGAAAAAAAATTCCCCACATAATCCATTTATTTGAAAATATTAGTCAGTGCTGTCAAAGGCGATACTTTTTATTAAAGATGTTATTATACTTTTGAAAAGACAAAAAGAAGCAACTATAAGATCAGGCATTACATAAAAAACTGGAAAAACCTATTCCATGGAAACATAAATATCAGAATTTGAGTTTCAAACTAAAATTGAAAATGTAATCCTTAATAAATTAAAATTGTGTACTTATGTTTACTGTATGAAACTCAGACCATCTGAAAAAAGAGCATTTCTGTTTGCTTGTTTTATCCAAAAAGACAAAATCATCTCATAGGAAAAGTCTAAATTTAATTTCAGATCTCTAATTCATTATTCACATAGTTATGAAGTAAAATGAAGAATATTTGACAGCCTTTTTCATTTTTCCCCCTCTGGTTGAGTGATGGGGAATGGACCTATAATTTCATTGCTGTGGCAAAATCTTAAGAATGTAAACATTTTTCAGCCAATACAAATTGGTAACTCTTCAGCAAATACAGATTTAATGAGTTTCTTGGGTCATTAATAAAGTGGCTTGTCCAAAGTCTTATATACTAAGATGCATTATAAGGAGGACTTGACTGTGCTTTGGGACTTCAACAGTGGTCTAAATTCCACTAGGCTATACTATTACAGCAAGCTTAAAATTCGTAAATTATATCAACGACCTCAACTTAATTCACAGGCTTTATTCTATTAGAATGTTTTTTTCCAGAAGCATGCTATTTAATGTGTTATTACTTACTTGAGGACAGTTCTGCTTTGAATATGCATACCTTTCAGTGACTGCAATTGAGCTTTAAGGCAACTAAACAGCTTAAATGATTGGACATTTTAATATCTGTCTTTTGTATGATTCACTGACCACTAATTTCTGCAATCCATGCTCACAAATCCTGCCCCCCCTTACATTATACTGTATTTGACTTGTAATTAGCTTGAGCTCTCTATTGCCAGGCTTGAGTGCATTTGAAATTTAACCACAGAAGCACTTTCTGGTGAGGCAATTTTAAGCTCACTATACTAACTTTGATTAACCTTCATGGAATCTCTTTGGTTCAATGTATTGATTTTAAGGTTTTTCTTCTTGACCTTTAAGAGTCCCTATGAAATGTTTCTCTCATATCATGAAGATTTAGATTTAACTTGAACTCCATGTGGATGCCTTTGATTATAGCCTTCAGTTATGTATTTTCACAGTTTGTGTGAAATTACAGAAACAGATACAGCTTTTGCAATACAAAGCTATGTTTCCCTTTTTGGCATATACTTGATGTATCTGTGTCAGCAAGGGACTCTATTATTTTCTAAATTTGCCGAACCCTGGTGGAAAACTTTGACATGGCTCTCTGTATTCAGAAGCAAGTTTGTTTATATGGAATAATTTTTAGTGTTTTTCTTCCCATTGCTATCTTATAACTTTCGACAAATTTTCAGAAATAAAGTCTTTTTCCTTATTTCTTTTTCTTATTCTTATTGCTGTATTTATCTACGAATTATTTTCTAAATCATGGTTGGCAGTTTTTTCATTGCTGACAGAGTGACCCTTATCGAAATAATATAACAATTTGAGGATCTGAATGAGTAACCAGTAATGTAAGAGAAACAAGGCCTTTCACTGAAATATCCTTTGTGATAAACGGACAGAAGAAAAATAAAGATTTTAATTTGGAATATATTGCCCTGAGCAATGTGCTTCAAAATGCTTTCACTTTAAAAGAATATTATTTCTAATTAAACCTCTCAAGTTTGTTATGGTTTAAGTTTGGCACTAGCCTACGATTAAGATATCCAATCATACACCTAACAAAATAATGAATACATAGAAGCCAAGAAATAAGTAAAAAAAAAAATATATATATATATATATATTTAGGTTCTGTCAAGTTATTTAAATTTGAAGGGAAAATAAAAACAAACTAGCTCAACTTTGTCAATCAACTATTTCCCCATCCGTTAAAGGAAGAGATTTGAAGAAATGATTGTCAAAATATCTTCCAGCTTATAAATTCTATGCCTAGGTAATCTTACTATTTTTGAAACAACTATTAAAGGGAGTCGATCATTCTTTACTACCTACATAAACCCATATAGGCACGAAATGGGTTAATTGGGAAGCTATATTTACTTTTATTTAAAAATAAAAATGGAAAACTAAAAAATAATCACAAAATTTGGTTGGTGTATAGAATCAATCCTAAAAAACTAAGTCCTCTATTTTTCCCTTCCCCCAACATACATTTCAGGTATATAATTCCTTTAAAATCTCTGTTACATTTTACCTATTGAAGTAATAAAATGTTTTAAATCTACAGGATTCATTTTCACAAATTTGTTTTAATCCCACATTGACCAAATATAAAAATTTTAAAGGAAAATATTTGGTAAAAATTTAGAAATCAGTAAGACATCACAAATTTAGGTTAACTATAGACTTTTCTGTCTCCAGAAGCATGGCAAGAGTTGTGCACAGTAAGGATGAGTGAAAGCGATTGTCTCCCCTAGTGGACTGAAAACTCTCATATCAGTTTATATTAATTAATATATAATAAATAAATAAATAAATAATAAAACTCTCATATCAGTTCATATTAATGCTGCCAAGCATTAATTTTAAGCACCAGAGAGAATGAAAGTTCTTAGTAATCCATGTTATTTGCTAAGGTTTGCAGCAGCTTATGGTTAACCAGCATAGTATAAATGAAGAGGTGGTCACACCACCTTCCATATTGTCACCATATAATACTTCTCCTCCATTTTTGATCTCTCCTAGATTTCACAATGGCATAGAGGAGACTCTGGGTTCTTGAAGACTGACTTTGGAGCACAAGCTTGGTAGGTCCTAATTATCTGGAAAGTCTTTTTCAGTAAAGATTGTTAATCAATCTGGTGTAGGGGATTTTTTTCTTAGGGAGATGGTGGATGGTTGGTTTAATTCTTTTCCTAAGACTGAGTTATTAAAGTATACAATTTCCCCTTCTGTTAATCTGGGCAGTTTATATATTTTTTTAATAAATATTCACACATTCTACTTAGATTGTCAGTTTTACAGGCATATAATTAGGAAAAGTAATGCCTAATAATTGCTTTAATTTTATCTTCATTCAACATTAGTGTTGCATTCACCTTTTTTCATTTTTGATACCAATGATTTAAACAGTTTTATCTATTTTATTTTTCCCCATAAAATCACCCCCTAACTTTATTAGTTCAATGTTTTTATTTTACTTTCAATTTTATTATTTTCTTCTGTGATTTTCAGAATTTCCATTTTGGTTTTTAATTGGGGATTTTCTATTTTTTTATCTTTCCTAGGTTTTTCAAAAATTTATATGCCTAATTCATGGATCTATTCTTTCCTTCTTTTATTAACATATGCATTAAGAGATATGCTTTCCTTTACATACTGCTTTGGCTGCATCCCACAAATTTTGAAATGTTGACTGATTATTGTCATTTTCTTTAATGGAATCATTGATTGTTTCTATGATTTGTTTTTTAACCTATCCATTCTTTAGGATGACATTGTTTAATTTTCCAATTAGTTTTTAATCTAGCTTTTTAATCTTCTATGCCCCTTTATTGAACTTTATTTTTATTGCATTGTGGCCTGAAAAGTCTTCATTTAATGTTTCTGCTTTTCTGTATTTGTTTGTTAGGATTTTATGCATGAATACATTAACCAATTTTTGTAAAGGTGCTATGTACAGCTGAGAAAAAAAGCATACTTCTTTCTATTCCCATTCTATTTTCACGAGAGGTCTACCATATGTAACTTTTCTAATATTCTACTCACCTCCTAGATATTTTTCTTGTTTACTTTTTTAGTTAGATTTATCTAACTTTTAGGTTGAAAAACTGAGAACCTCCACTAGTATAGTTTTATTCTTGACTTCCTCTGGTACTTCATTTAACTTTTATTTTAAGAATTTGGATATTATAACATTTGGCTCATATATGTTTAGTATTGATGTTACTTCATTGCTTATAGTTCCTTTTTAACAAGATGTAGTTTCTCTGCTGATTCCTTTTAATTATGCTATTTTTGTTTTTCTTTGTCTGAGATCCATGATTATTACCCTCCATTTGTTTGTTTTTTCCCTTCAAATGAAGCATATTAGATTCTGTTCAACTTCTGATTTTCTGTGTGTGTGTGTGTGTGTGTGTGTGTGTGTGTGTGTGTGTTTCAAGAGTGCTTCTTGTAAAAAAAATATTGTTGGATTCTGGTGTCTAATCTATTCTGCTACACACTCCTGTTTTATGGGTGAATTCATCCTATTCACATTTGTAATTGTTATAATACTTATTATATTATGGTTATTCACTTTGCATTTCCCTGCATCCTATTTTTTTTTCTGTTTATCTTTCTCTTTTTATCCTGTCCATCCTCCAAAATCTCTTTTGCCTCTGAGTACTTTTCTTTTATCAGCTTGTCCTTTTATCATCTCCTCTTCTTTTATCCCCTTCCAGTCTTTACTTCCCTGTTGAATGAAATATTTCTATTACCAATAGAGTTTGTATGTATATGTATATGTGTATGTATGAATGTATGTATGTATATATGTATGTATGTATATCTATCAAGATCTCTTTTTACACCTGTTTAGATGTGAGGTTCAACCATTGCCCATCCACTCCACCCAACCCCATTTTCTCCTCCACTATAGAAAATCTTTGTTTTTACCTCTTTTATGTGAAATAATTTTCCCCTTTCTTCATCTCCCTTCCCTCATCTTCCAGGGCAAAGTCTCTTTTTCACCAATTTTTAAAAAATATTATCCCAACATGACTCATTAATGCCTACACTCTCTTTCTATGTAGAATCTCTCTAACTGCCCTAAAATAATAATTCTTAGATGACACATGTATCAACATCCCATATTGAAAAGTAAATATTTTAACCTTACTGAATCTCTTATGATTCCTCTTTCATGTTTACCTTTTTATGCTTCACTTGAATCTTATGTTTGAAAACCAAATTTTCTATTCACTTTAGGTGTTTTCATCAGGAATACTCAAAAGTTCTGTATTTCATTAAGTATCTTTTTCCCCCTTGAAGCATTATCCTCAGTTGTACTGGATAGGTTATTTTCTGTTGTAAACCTTGTAAACCTGTCTTCTGGAATATCATATTCTAGATGTTCTACTCCTTTAACCTGGTAGCTGCTAAATCTTTTGTGATCCTGACTGTGGTTCTATGCTATTTGAATGGTATCTTTCTAGATGCTTGAAGTATCTTCTCTTGGACCTGGAAACTCTGGCATTCTCTTATAATATTGCTGGCAGTTTTCAATTTGTTATTGATTTTTACATGGTATTTGATGGCTTCTTTCAATTTCTGTTTTATCCTTTATTTTAGGCTACTGGGGCAGTTTTTCTTGCTAATTTCTTGAAAAATGATGTCTCTACATTCTTTACTTGATTATGACTTTCAGTTAATCAGATGATAATTAAGTTATCTCTTCTCAATCTATTTTCCAAGTCAATTTTTTAATGAGATAATTATTTTTTTTCTATTTTTTCATTCTTTTGACTTTGTTTTATTGTTTTGTCATGTCTCGTGGAGTCATCAGGTTCTATTTGCCCAAATTTAATTATTAAGGAATATTTTAATGGAATTATTTTCTTCAGTGAACTTTTGTATCTCTTTTTCCATTCAGCAAATTCCATTTTTTAAAGATTTTTTTTTGGTATTTTTGTTTCTTTTTTATATCAATATATTAATTGCTTTTTCATGATTTACTTCCTTTTTTCATTTCTTTACTTATTTGTTCCTCCACTCTTATTTGATTAAAAAAATATTTTAGCTCTTCCAGGTATTCTTATTGGTCCTGCATCTGTCCAATTCACATTTTTCTTTGGGGGGTTGCGGGGGGGGGGTCTGCTTGTAGCTTTTGATTTCATTGTCTTCTGAGTTTATGTCATCATAGTAGATTTTTCTGATCAGGCTCTTTTTTGTTATTTGCTAATTTTACTGTCCTATTTCTTCATGGAACTTTATATTAATGTTGGGCTGTGTTCTTGGTGTTAGGGAGAAAATCTCTGTGTCAAGTTTTGAGCTTTCTCACACTCCTGCTTTTACAGCTATTTCTGAGGCTTTGGAAATTTTCAGTGCTTCCCAGACGGTGTGATCTGGTAAGTGGTGTGATCACTGCTGTCTTAGTCTGCACTCTAGTCCTTTCCCAGGAATGGCTCCTGATCTGGTGAGATTACAATAGATAGTATTACTAAAGGCACCTCCTCCTTTGGGACTAGAGGCACTATGCTTCCTCTGAGTCCCTGATCCCTTAGTGACAGAAGTGATACAGCCACTTCAGGCTTCTGCTTCCTCTTCACTAAAAGTGTTTTTCTTTACCCTTGAACTATGACCCAAAGGTAGGTAAAGGAAATAGAAATGCCAAATAGCATTTGGTCCTGCATCAGGTCTTAGCACTGAGGTATCTCTTTCTGAAGAGTTGCCAGTTGCCCTTACCATTTCTGTCTTGGGAGATCCTGAAACTGCTGCTGCTTCTGTTACCACCACTTTTCCCACAACTGGTATTTAATCCACCTAAGTCCTGTTCTAGCCTCACCCCCATATCATAAACCTCTCTTCCCAACATCCTAAACTGTTTGGGGCTTAAAGAATGCTTGACCTGACGTTTTGTTGACTCTGCCACTCCAGAATTTTATTTGAGGCATTATTTTAAAGCTGTTTGGAGAGGAATGTTCAGAGAGCTCAGGTGAGGGCTTCTTTACCATCTTGGCTTTTTCCCCAGAAGTCTGGAAATCTTTTGTTCTTTCTTTGAGAATAAATCTTTTTCATTCAAAAATTTTCAAGAAGGGATTTTAGTTTCTGGGCTATATCAGCAATTGTTGACCACCCCCCCCCACACACACCTTATTTTGGTGAAAATGTTGGGGAAAGGGTTTCAAAATCTATGATTTTATTGATACAGAGGACTTCCAGCGGGGGAAATTTTTCTACAAATGCAGTTAGACAACTCTTCTCCAATGTATAGTCTAATGAGGGTTGCCTAAAGTTCTGAGACATAGATACCTTTTTCTGGGTCACACAGTCAGACTTTTTCAGAGGCAGAATTTGAACTAACACCTTCCAGACTCTACTACATCAAAGATATCTCTTAAACATGCATTTTTTTTTAATTATGAAGTCATATTGTGGTAGTAAATAGCTATTTTTTTTGAAACTCAGTTACCTCATTCTCAACACACTATATTAAATAAAGAGAACTTTAATACACATTTCTCAGCTCAAGGAAAAAGATGAGTCATAGGTAGTGCAAGAAGATTTCTTTAAATGGCATGCCAAGAGCCCTGGAGTCCAAAGAAGTTGTAATCAAGTCACAGAATCACAACATTTCAAGCTATAAGGAATTTCACAAATATATTTGAAAATACACTTTATCTTGCAATTGAGAAAAGTCAGGTCTAGAAAGGTTAGAAGATGTGCCCAAATTGATACCATTAATTGGAAGCATAGTTCCCCCTAGAATCCAGGCAGTTTGTTTTGACTTTCAGAATGAATTTCTTAACATAATGTCTCCAAGATTCCATTGTTTGCTAATGAAAAAAAGTACTCTTAAGTCAGAACTTGAACATCCAGGCCACAATTATCTTACTAATATTCTTTAATCAGAACTCTTATATGCTACTTAGTAGAGCAGATGGAGTGGTGGGCTTAGAGTCAGGAAGATCTGAATTAAAAGGCTGCCTCAGATACTTATTTGCTATATGACTGAAGAGCTTAACCCATCTAAGTCTGTTTCCTTGTCTATAAAATGGAATAATGATGGTTTCTATTTCTAAGCGTTATGAGAATCAAATGAAAGATATATGTGTATGTTGTGTATATGCATATATGTATATATAAAATATATGTAAACGGGTACACAAGACATATACATATATACATATGCATATATACTTTGATACACATATGTTTTGAAAATATTAAGATGCTATATAAATGCTAAAAACTATTATTTTGTTGTAACAAAAATTAACTTAATTGTACAGTTTTCAATAAAAACAAAAAAGATGATTTATCCAAATGTTGGAAGAGGATTTATTTTAATAATTCTTATTAATGGTAATGATTTCATGAACACTAAAAAAACAGCTTTCTATATTTTAATCACAACAACCCAATAATAACAAAAGAACTAAATGTTTTCAACTTAACATGGGAACATGTGGAAATTGAAAGTTATGGTATTTTTATTTATACCATCAAAGTCATGAAGAAATCTATTTTTCCTAGAATCTTGCTATACTACTATGGTACAAATCTTCAAAATATTGTAACATTTGCATGATATTACATTAGCATGCTTTTTACCTAGTCTGAACTCAGAAAGAAAAACAGTTAAAATTCAATATTTTGCAATTAATCAATAAGCAATATTATACAGTGGTAAGAGTAATCAATTTAGAGGCAAAGGACCCAAATTCAAATGCCAGCTTGCTACTTCACTGACCGTGGGCACAGCATGTTAATTCTTTAGACTTCAGTTTACTCACATTTAAAATTAGAGGGGTATATCTGAGGACCTTCTAAGGTTTCTTCCATGTCTAAATCTATTTTCCTGTCTTGATTAGAAACAAAAACAAAACACCACCTTAATTTGAACTGACATCCAATTCAATTGAACTAACTTTTTTCTCTCCTTTCTCTGTCTCTCTCTGTCACACACACACACACACACACACACACATACACAAATACCTGTATATGTGAATACAGGCACATATACATTTACACGTATGTAGAAATTTAACTGAAATGACCCATTTTTCAACCACCCCTAAAGAATTTAAAAAACAAAACTCATCCTCTGTACATATCTCAGAATGCCAGAATCAGCATTCCAACCTCAGTAGAGACAGAAATTAGAATAAATAGACCCAAATATCTTCTGAAATAAATTACATTTGTTTCTCCTCTGGAAAAATATAGGTTGCTTGTAATAATAAAATAATCAATAACTACGTTTAAAATTCTTTTTGGAAAAGTTTCAGTGTTTACATGTATAATCAAACAGAAGGGAAAACTATATTCATATGAATCCTACTGATCACAAAGGACAGGCTGCACTCTTCCTTTAATAGAAACGTTCTTAGATTCATTATAATATTTTATGAATATAATTGTAGAAGTCAATAAGCAATTAGAAGCCATCCTAAAGTGCTCTTTAGTTTGTTCATTTCCCTTTGATGCAAACCTCTCAAAACAAACGTGGAAGCAAATCAGCTTGGCCCTACCACTGTCCTCACTGCTCTCTTCTGGTGAGGAAAGCTGATATTTACCTGCTAAGCTCCCATGCTCAGACCCCAAGTCACTGAGGTTAATAAATAACATACTTTGTTACCACACTTAAATCTTCTACCAAGAACACAATGAAAGCACTTTATTTTTAAAAATGGTTTTAAGTGAAATTGGAGCATTTGAAAAGCCAACAAACACAGTGATATAAGAAATGGCCTCTCCTACGAATAGCTAAAGATGAGGATTAACTGAATCCAAGACTGTTATAGCCAGACACAGGAGTAACTGTCTGTATATTCAGTGTTAGAAACTGATAATATTACTACAATATCTTTGCCAAGGTGAAGGAGAAGAAATCTAATCACATATCCCAGAAACAAAATCTCATTGGGTCAGGTGTAATATCTGACAAAGCACCTCATAACACTTTCTGTCTTGGAGAATTCCCCAAGGCTACCTGGGATGTGTAATTTTTACTCCAGCCTGAGAATACATCTCATAGAAGCACAGAAATATTGCTCAGCCTTACAAACCAAGGAATGTAAGTATTATATGATTAACTGAAAAGATCAATGTGGAAAAATTCCAAGTTCCATTCTTGTTTAACTTCTTCACCTCAGAGAATTTTAAACACAGACTCTCTGCCATGCATTTTCTTTGGTGAATGGCACCACAGAAAGGCAAATATTTTGAAAGATCAGCAGGCCTTGGATTTGCTCAATACATTCTGTGAGTTTCATCAGGAAGAGGGAAAAAAGTGTTTGAAGTGCGTTTTTTAGAAGGAGGATTTAATTTGTGGGTTTAGAGCATTAAAGGAAATAGAGCTCTGCCACAATAAAGAAAAAACAAAACCATAGGTTGCCTTTTATTCATTAAGAATTGGCATCCATGTGTGCTAACATAAAGGACCATAGATTTTAACAAACCTCAGAAAGACAAATTTTATCCTTTACTAAGAAATTTAGTATGTGTCCAACATGTGAAAAATTCCTCCCATTTTCCCAAAATTTAATGTGTTGACTCAAAGTAAGTGTACTGTATTTTCTGTTAGCACTGAAATCAGAACTGTCTACAAACATTTCATCCCATATGTTGATATTTAGTTGAAGAAGGTCCCAATTAACACCATAATATTCTCTCAATACTAATTTTTTTAAAAAGAGAAAAATGTGTGATTCACATAGCATTTGCATGTTTTTGTGCATGCAATGGACTTTTCTGGGAAAATGGAGGTGGGGAGGGAGCTACTCACCACATTGCAGCCTGGGCAATCAGGCCCATTCTCACAGGTCCTTCTCCGAGCTTGGATCCCGCCCCCACACTGGGCAGTGCAACGCTCCCATGGACCCCAGCCTGTCCAAAACATGTGTGGGGGGCACAGCAAATGCTCATTACAGTATCTATGACAGGGGAAACCAAGAAAAAAAGGAAACCATTTCAGTGCAATAGAAGGTTGCCAATATCTCCTTTGTCCATCACCGGGCCAGATGTTTAACACATGGACATGCTCTACGTGTAGGAGCTTTTTAATCTTTGGAGTGGTTGCACGTTGAATGAGGCAGATGTAGCATTGGCCATGCTGTGTGCAGACAGACAAGGTGATGCACAGTAGACAATGAAGAAAATGCCGAACTCACAATGCAGGATTGATCTTCCTATGCAGCCAAGTAAAAGGAAAAAAACAAACAAACCTTCAAATACCAATACCTAAACATGGGGAATATCAAGAAAATGACTTTGTAGGGAATTCACTTCCAAGTATAAATATATTTTTAAATTAGAGGAGGGTTGGGAATAGAAAGCTAGTCATAACTCATTTAGAATTCCTCTCTTACCCTATGTTCAAATCACTGGCTTCTCCATTTCAGCTATTCTGATAATCTAATTTCATAAGTAATAGGAAAGATAAAGCATGCTCCTTATTTTTAGTACCACATTTTTTCCTTGTATACCTCCTTCAATGTACTACTGTATCTTGATTATATTACCTTTAACCTATGCTACCTTTAATCTAATTTAGATTTCTCACAGGAATGTCAAACACACTGAATGAGAAAGATATATCTAAGAAAAGGTCTTCTCTAGGACTACAATTTCTCTTTCAATGATCTGAATACAATGATGAGCTAAGATTTTGGATATTCTTTCTATCAAGGATAGTGATGATGATGGTGATGATAATGAAAAATGACTTTTATAACATTTTATACTTTTGTAAAGGATAGTACATATGTCACTGCATATAAGCCTCAAAACAACCTTGTAAGGTAACCATTATAAGCAGGATTATCCTGATGTTGCAGATGGGGAAAAGGAGGTTCACAGAAGGAAGAAATAGACTTCTTTGTGTTTATGCAGCTAGTAAGTGTTGGAAGTAGGCTTTGAAATCAGTCTTTCCTGACTCTATGTTTTATATTAGACAGTGATGCTTCTCTTGCTCCCTAGTATTCTTTTAACAACACCTGATAAATTCTCTGAGTTCCTCATCTTTGAAACTATTTTTTTAATGTTGATACTAAACCTGGAATTCATATATTTCAAAGTCCAGGTATTGATATTTGCAAATGAGCCTATGGCTTTTTGTAATTTACTAACCTTAGTTTGAATGCTGTTAAGTATAAAAGAGGAGGCAGTAGAAAGAACATTGGATTTGGAGTCTGAAGAGCTGACTTCAAAAGCTGGCTCTACCAAATAGTATGTGACTTGGAAAGCCATTATCCTTTCTAGGCCTTGAATAACAGGAATGAAAGTGAAGGATCTAAATCTAGTGTCCTCTTAATGTCTAGAGAGTTTAGGGAAGTTGATATGAAACAGAATCAGGTGCTCCTAGAATATTGAAGGGAATATTTAAATTCTTACAGTATATCTATGAAAAATAGGCTAGCTTACCAAATAATACACAGAATATGACCTTCTTTTACCTTTCCTGCACTAATTCCTAGTCAAAAACGACGTCACTCCTTTACCTGGCATAAAGCACTTTCATCATCACACATTCACTCAGTCCATCCAGTTTTAGAAGTAGTCACAGAGATTTTAGATAATACTTTGTCTAAGTTCTTATTTTATAAGTGAGCAAACTGAGGTTTAAAGAAATGAAGTTCATGATGCTAAGTGATGAGAGCTGAACCAGGAAAACTTTGTGCACAATTACATCATATCTGTGATGACTAACTTTGATAGACTGAGCTCTTCTCAGCAAGACAAGGTTATAAAACAACTCCAAGGGACTCATGATAGAAAAAAACAAAACTATCCACATCCAGAGAAAGAACTACAGAGTCTGAATGCAGATTGAAGCAAATACTTGCTCTCCTTTTTGTTTTGTTTTGCTTTGTCACTTCTTACTCATTGTTCTTTTGATTATAATTCTTCTTTAGAACTTGACTAATGTTTACTATAAAGATATTTGTAGAACCTATATCAGATTGCATGCCACCATAGCGGGAAGAGTGGGAAGGAGATTGAGCAGGAGAAAATCTGGAACTCAAGGGATTGTGGAACTGAATGTTGTAAACTAAAATTAAATAAACAAATTTTTTAGAAATGTATGTGGGACAGGAGAGGTGAAAGAAACACAAAGTAATTGTGTTTTTAAACTATTCTGTTTTGTTCACATTCAACTATTTTGTTATCAAACATCAAACATTATCAAATATCAAACTATTTTGTTTTGTTCACATTCAACTAAATTTGTTAAGCACCAATGTGGCAAGCACCATGTTTTGCTTTATGGGAGACATGAAAAAAATGAGTAAGACACCATCCCTGTCCTCAAAAAGCTTATAATACACTGTCTCTGTGACCTTGAACAGATCACTTAATCTTCGTAGCTTTAGTTTTCTTATTTTAATCTTGAAAGCAATTAGCTTCTGGGTGTCCTTCTAGTTTTAGATCGATTATCTTTTTAATTGAAGACCAAAACCATATAAAGATAAAGAAAATGTCAAGCTGAATTGAAAAAAAAATAAGAAATAAAGTTCAAGGTCAATGGTCAATTAATAGAAGAGATAAGACTTAAACCAGGATTTCCTGACAGGCTATTATTCTTTCTATAAGATGAATGTGTAATCACACATGGCACTGCAGCAAGGGTAATTATGCATATGTATACTTGTATATACATATGTAATATATGTAATTACATATGTAAATATGTAATTACAAGCTTAGAAGTTGATTAAGGCTTTTATGACAGGTTCCATATACAAAAGAAGGAAATTTTATTTTTAGAGATGGAAAGCAAGACTGAGTTTGGTGTTAGAGTTAAGAAAAGGAAATGGCAAAATTTCATGTCTAAAATGTCAGACAGCTCCTTTTTGATCAATTGAGGAATGTTACACAGAGGAAGGAGTAATTTAGAAAATTACTGTATATTACACAATAAAAATAAAGACTATGATGATGTTAGAGAAACTTGATTCAGAGCAAGGGAAGTAGAAACATGGAAACATTTTCTACCGTGACGCTAATAATGTAAAAGAAACCAACACTGAAAAAATAAATTTAACTGAAATTAGTTGTTTCACAGGAATGTTTTATAGGACAGGAAAAGAACTCAAGAAGTATTGTGACATACACACATATTCGTAGTATATATGCAATATATTTATATTTATATACATATGTATACATATCCATCTCTATATGAATTCCCCTAAATTACAAGTGTGTGTATATATATATATGTGTGTGTGTGTGTGTGTGTTTATGAGTCTTTGTGTGTAAATACTTATATGCAAGCATGCAAGTATGTTTGTATAACACTAAAATACTGAATTTAAAAAAAGACAAAGATTATGTAGTTCTGTTTCTTGTTGATGTTGTTTATTTTCTAAAACAAACACATGAACATATGTTTAGTTCAAAGCTATTAAAGCTTAGAAGTTGATTAAGGCTTTTATGACAAGTTCCATATATAAATGAAGGAAATTTTAGTTTTAGAGATGGAAAGCAAGACTGAGTTTTGTGTTAGAGTTAAGAAAAGGAAATGGCAATTTCATGTCTAAAATGTCAGACAGCTCCTTTTTGATCAATTGAGGAAGACTACGCAGAGGAAGGAGTCATTTAGAAACAGCTAAAATTATGTAAGAGAAAGGATTTGAAGGGTGAAGGGGGCCGGATGGCTGAGTGTGTTTTTATAGGTAGAGTTATTCTAAGAAAGAGAGAAATTGGGAATTATTGAAAGAATGAATAAAAAAAAAACAGATGTACTCTAGAAAAAGAGCAGCAGAGGTCTAAGGCAATCCAAAAACAAGAAAAGAAGCAAGATATTCTGGAAAAGGTAATAAGTAGGTCTTGGATTTGTTACGAAAGATACAAAGTATGAACTTCTTCAAGTTGCCTTCTCTATATAGGAAGTCTCCTAGTTTCACACTGGATTTAACATATATGCCCAATGGACTGATAACTATCTCAACCAGATGGTCTAAGGAACATAGATTCCCTGAAGCCAACACTGGTTTCTTTTTGTTCCTCCTCTCCCCTTCTAAATTATATTTAAATAGGAAGCCCTGTGGAGTTTAGGAACATTGGTAAAGCAAGGTATAACAAAGACAACCTGAGTTAGAGATGACAAGGACAGCTTGGAGAAGAATAGCACTGAAGTCAGAAAGCCCCATGGAGGGGTGGTTGCAACAGTTCAAACAGGAAGTGCCTAGATAAGGGTAATAGAAACAAGAAAAGGGAGGAAACATAGGTGGTACAGTAGACAGAGCATCGGGCCTGGAGTCAGGAAGACTTGAGTTCAAATCTCTACTCAGACACTTACTAGCTGTGTGACTGACACTTAATCCCTATTTGCCTCAGTTCCTCTCCTATAAAATTAGGACCTACTGGAAAAGAAAATGACAAACCAGTATCTTTGCAAAGAAAACTCTATGGACAAAATCCATGGGGTCACATAGAGTCTTACAGGATAGAAAAACAAAAGTAAATCAAATAAATTTATGCAAAAAGAGTTAAGATTCAGTGGGTGGAGTCAGAGTTAAAAAATAAGTCAATGTTTTCTCCCAGTTTCCTAGCTTGGGATAATAGGTGTTGGATAAAGGCAATATCCACTCTGATTACAAAGATGGGCAGTAAGGGAAAAAATGAGCAATCATGTCTTTGTCATACTCAGATGGTATTGATATTAGAAAATTCAATTCAAAATGTCCATCAGAAAAACTACTGGAATAGTGGACTGTTGAAGTTTGTCAGAGGACCTGACTTTAAATCCTGTCTCTTTTATTTAATATCCAAGCCTTGAAAAAGTTGATTAAAGTATTTTTGACTGAATTGCTATCTTCTTCAACAGAAAGGGGTTGGGTTAGATGAACTCCAAATCCCTTGCAGCTGTAGATATTTGGTCTGAAGACTTGAATTGAAGCGATAAGTTCAGGGCCCCAGGAGTTTCAGTATCTTAGACTACAATAATAATAATTTAAAAAACGATGTAGGTTTAAAGGGCTCCTAATAAGAGAGATGGATTGGATCTTTTGACTCCCAATTAAATACTTTTTGCTGTATCAGATTTCATTTCAAAATATTACTATATCATGTCTCTGTCAGTAAGCAAGAGTAAAAAGCTAGGCCTTTCAAAACATAAAAGCTTCAGACATTCTAGAAGCATAATCACAAATTTTACCTCTAAAAAAGTGTCATAAGGAGGAGAAGAAAAACTCCCTATCAAAGTGCCTATATGATCTTCTTAACTTTTAATAAAATAAAATCATTTCTGGAACTGAGCTTTCATTTTCTCTCAAGAGAAAATAAATCATGGTGCACAAAAGCTGCCTTATATTTGCCTACCCTGGCCAAACTCTGAAAACACCAGGTATGTTTTCATAGTAAAGATCTATGGCCAGAGTGAACCTGAGAATGGCACTGGGGCCCAGGATTTTCAGACAAGCTTTAATAAAGCCTCCATTTTGGCTGCATTTCAGCGGTCAGTAACTGTTTTTTCCTCTTTGCTCTTGTTCCCTTTTAATTTCTTGTCTCAGGACTTAGAGTGTCTATTCCTATAGTAATTCTGCAAAGCAAGTATTGTAAGGATCTGTGAAATTGCTGCCCTCTGAACTCATCCTATTTCTAGCAAGGTCAAAAGGGAAAGAGAAAATGTTAGAATTAGGACTTTGACCCTCTATGTCTTGTGTCTTCATTCACAGAGCCAAAAAGGAATTGCCACCCTGGGAGAGATTGATGACACATTGAGTCTAGTATCCTGTTTCCAATGCAAAAATATCTTGAAAGCACCCAAACTTAGACTGTTCTACCATGGGAAACATTTCTCTCTAACCCACTGATAACTAACATATGCTTTAAAAAATAAAACATCCTCATGTTTTAGAATAGGTAGTGAGACTTCAAAATATGCTTTTAGTTATAAAAATTGTGAGAATGGATATTGTTAACTTTGGAAAGACTGACTATATTGGAATCAACTTATTTATTTTCCAGTATAAGACTGATATAATGGTGAAGACAGAGGTTCAGGAAAGTATTCCTCTGCATGCCCCTGGTTAGATGAAATATATTTCTAATCTTTTTTTTAGTACTCTATGTCTATGATATATTAAAATGAACACTTTGATTTGACATTATAAGTTGTTCTCGTTGTGCATTTAGAAAGCAAATTAGAGGACCAGTAATATTTTTTTACAAGTTACATTTTTTTCTCTTTACTCAGCAACAAAAATTATTTTCATAAATCATACATCTGTTCATATCATTCTCCTACTCAATAAATATAGGTGCCTCTCTATTATATAAAAGATCAAATATAAAGGTCCTCTGGTATTCAAAGGTCTTTACAGCCAGGCCTCTTCCTATTTTTCCAGTGTTTTTATACTTTGCTTCGAGCTACGTAGTCTACAAGATAGCTAAACTGATCTATGTTTTTCATTGCAAAATACTCTGCCTCTATGCCTTTGTATTCCCTGTTCCCTCTGGTATTGAAGGTTTTTGATTGTTTGGGTTTTGTTTTTTGTTTTTTTTTAATTTTTATTCCTGGCCTTCATCACTTATCTTTCACACCTTCTTCAAGCCTCAGTTCAAATCCCTCTTTCTGCAGGAGACCTATTCCATTAC
Organism: Pseudocheirus occidentalis; assembly: GCA_028646575.1. Classification (NCBI taxonomy): domain Eukaryota; kingdom Metazoa; phylum Chordata; class Mammalia; order Diprotodontia; family Pseudocheiridae; genus Pseudocheirus; species Pseudocheirus occidentalis. The sequence continues at coordinate 257,527,214 of CM053594.1, read as the reverse complement.
TCCTAACTACTAGTGAATTTCCTTTTGAGATTAATTTACATCAATTGGCACATATCTTCTATGCAACCAATTATTCATGTTGTCTCCCCCATTAGAATATGAACTCCTCCAGGGAAGGACTATTTTTGCCTTTCTTTGTATTCCTAGAACTTAGCATATTGCAAGGAAAATACTAAGCACTTGGTAACTCCCTCCTGACTGCTCACCCTATATATGATACTATGGAAAGGAAGATTTCTTTTTCTAATATATATTGTTATCCTAATAAAATTTACTTAATATTAAACTGTCTGAGGAGCACAGTGGTCGCACGGTGAATAGAGTGCCAGACCTGGACTTAGAAAATCCTGAATACAAAATGAGTCTCAGATATTTACTCTCTGTGTTACCCTGGGCAAGTCACTTAACTCTGCCTCAGTTTACTCATCTGTAAAAATGAGCTGGGGAAGAAAATGGCAAACCACTCCAGTATCTCTGTCAAGAAAACCCTAAATCAAGTCATGAAAAGTTAGACATGATTGAAAAAAGTGAATAACAACAACAAACTCTCTGTACTTACTCTCTGATCCAAAGATCCACCTGCTCAGCCCAGATGAGTTTAAAGATACAAGACAAAGACTTATGTCTAACAAAAAATTCATAGCAATATTGTGTGTGTGTGTGTGTGTGTGTGTGCATGCATGATCACAAAGGACTGGAAACAAAGTCGGTGTCCTTCAATTGGGAAATGGCTATACAAATTATTGTACAGGAATATTATCATATCATAAATCATAATAATTATGATGAATTCAGAGAAATATGTGTAGTCTTATATGAGCTAATATAGAGAAAAATAAGCATAAATATATATTATACACCTCTCTATCCATCTATCCTAAGAGAGATAAAGACTAAAAAAAATAATAAATGAAAAGAACCATCAGAGGAAACTGAATGCTATGTAAGTAGAAAAAACAATTATATTTATGGACTGGATAGAAATGCTCCATTTCCTTTTAATGAAGACTTGGAGACTCTATGAGTGTGAAATATACACACTAGTATATATATACACACACACATATATATGTATGCATATGTATATATATATATGTGTATATATATGATGTGTTGATTGGTTTTGGTTTTTTGTTTTTATTGTTTTAAAGTCTTTCAAATGACAGATTCTGGAAATGACTGACTCATGAATAAATCTTATATTTTAAAAAAATGTTCAAGAAGTCTACCAGATGAAGGAATATGGTACTGTGTCCGGAAAATTCCCCAGGCTGGAGGGCAAAACTTTGGTTCTAATCCTTTCATTGTAATTTATTACCAATGGCTCCTTGGACAAACAACATTAGCTCTCTGTACCTCAGTTTTTTGTTTTGCAAATAAGGGGTATATAGTAGTTAATTTCTCTTTGACCTCTGAGGGTCTGTGAGTTTCTCACTATAACCTTTGTTAGCCTAATCAACTTTGTGGTATTGGGAAAATTATTTCCATTTATCATTCATTATATAGAGGACTCCAGTTTGTTAGATCTCATTTTGTTAAAGATAAGGTAAATTAACTTGCTCCAGTTGTAATAAATGTCCAAATGCATTAATGCTTACTCTGAGAAGACTAATTGACCTCACTTTGGGAAGCAGATTACTTCTTCTAAGAGTGTCATCTCAGTTCATCACAGGAGCAAATAAAGTTAAGTCTTGAAAAGCCCAAGTGATAGACAAATGGCAAACTTCCTCTGGTCCTTAAGATTTTCAGATCAAACAGAAACGCATTTCTTCTTTTATACCTTATTTCAATTTTGGTGACCTATTCACACAGGAGTCATTTCTTCCTTTTCTTTACTTCCTATTCTGAAACCACTATTTGATACTTCTTCATTGAAAAAAATCTCCTGGAGTACTTGTATTGGGAGAAGATAAATTTAACCAAAACAGAAAAAATATTTCAAAGTATACATATAATCAGATTCATAGATTTCCATGTATCCATAAAAATGCCTTTGAATGTTAGTGAACATTTCAAGAGGGAGAATTTGGCATACAGATAACATGTTGGTTCATTACATTATGTGGTATTCATCAATGTGCCACATGCATTTTTTTTCTTTTTCATTTCAAAATAAAGTTCCCCCAACTATAATCCTCAAATTACCCATGATGGAAGGTAGCTGCAAATTTGACCATCTACAAAATTTTTGGACCTAATCATGTTTAGAAACACACAAAATGATTTTGTAAGTAGTTCAGCTCCCTGAACATGGTCCTTTAGTACTCTAGAAATGGGAATAGAGATGGCCAGGGTGTCTTTGCACCTTGATTTACTTTCTCAAAAAAATCCCTGGGATTGGGATATCTCTTTCCTGACAGAATATCATTTTGTATGGCAAAAGCTGCAGAGGTAAATTTTATATATACAGACAGATCTAGGAGCTGATATTTCCAATTCCAAAATTCATCATTTTTAACATATGAAGATCCAGGAAAATAAATCATTAAGCAGTCTTTGTAATATGATTACCCCTTCTGATTGCCCCTTTCACAGATGGTTTGTCGTGGAGAGCCAAATTTTCCTGAAACCTTTCAGGAGCACTGCTCTTCACTATTCATTTTGTTAACAATGCCCATTTATTCCTAAGATTTCCCTATTCCTCCTGTTTAATCTGGAACAGAAATTGGATTTTCTCCTGAACAAAATAAAGGTAATCTCTACAACAAAAGGAAATTTAAAAAGTAAAAGTAATCAGGCTTGTTTATTTTGCTGTCACCTTTCTCAGAGTACTAAACTTCACTTTCTTCACTCATGTTCTCTGTCTCTCTGTCTCTCTCTTTCTCTCTCTTTCTCTCTGTCTCTCTCTCTCTCTGTCTCTCTCTCTCTCTCTCTCTCTCTCTCTCTCTCACACACACACACACACACACACACACACATATACACACAAACTGATACATTTACCCATTTGTGCTTCATTCCTGATCTCTTGTCCTGGAATTATTAACAATGGTTGCTAAGTTTGTGAGAGATATGGTATTTCAGTGACAACTTAGCACAAGGTAAGAATACTTTTTCTTGGATGAACTATATAAAAGGAACAACATTATTTTCTAAAATTTAATAATTTTAAAAACTGGGACCAAGCAAGCTTAAATATGATATCCCTCTTTCCATTGGATATTTCATAGTGCAAAGATAGCATTATTTTGGGACACTGCTTCATAGCAATAAACAATAATCTCAATACATCATTTTACATTTTTTTAATTGAAAGGAATATATCCCTTATGACAATAGGAAATTTTTGCAGACAATTAAGAATGGGTTAGTTTTTTCCATAATAAAAACATTCACAGTCTGAGAAATAACAAAAATATCTTACTTTATGCATAAATTGAATAACAATATGTCTATGTTGTCAGCATTGTAGTTCTCACAGAAGTGATTTATTTTACCTCACATTCACAAACTGTATTTTACTCATTTGTTTCTATGAGCCAGTCTTACTAGGAAGAAATATGCTTATTAAATAACTTAAAAGATTTAGTCATTTAAAAGAAGAATGTAATTGATTTGCTGGAAGTTTTATGCTTTAACATTTCCTTGGAAACACATAGGATGTATGCCCAAGATGAACATAAAGGTATAACCCATTGTCTAATTCTATAAAAAGCAATAGACAACGAAAGCAAAGATTTTAACCACAGTGTTGGCTCAATTTGCTAAAGATTAAAATACATAGAAAAAATTCTTGCCAATTTCAGTCATCATGCACCACCACCATGATACTGAAACTGTGTAGGTTTATATACTATAAACAAAGCCTTTAAAATATCCTATGTGCCCTGCACCTGATTATGTTTAAGACAGAAAAAATAATTGAACTAAGCTTACCGCCGTGACAATTTTATGCCTTATTCTGGATTGTGGTTTTTGAGTCAGGTGAAGTTGCATTTCAAATAAGCAACAATCAATTTCCCAATGAAATCAATTTCCAAGGTCTCCAGGGAAAACAAGGAGAAATACCTCAGCACAATTTATTTACTTTAAATCAGATGATTGGTAAAGAATTCAGCCAGGTGGACGTAACAAACACCCTGACTTCCCAATCCAGTTACACATGCGGTGTCAGTGAAAACTGAAGGATGTCAGAAAAAGAGGAGGGTCCAGCTTGAACTGAAGGGGATGCCACAGCTAGGTATAAGATACAGCTATAACTAAAACTTAGGGACAACTGCACCACACTGGCATGACATCAAGCATGGGAGATGGAAGTTCGGAAGAGAGGAAGGGTCCACATACCTTTCTTCCCGGTTCTGTCCCACACACACCCGGCCTCCATGCCGAGGGGTAGGGTTACTGCAGGAACGCTGACGGACTTGGAAACCAATGCCACAAGTTGTACTACAGGGTGACCAAGAAGTCCAAGGAGTCCAGCCTCCATTTCTGTTTGGGAAGAAAATGATACATATCTATTGTTGAAAAGTGGCAGCAAATGCAACATTCTTGATCAAAAATTGAAATGGGGCAGTGAGGTGGCACAGTGAATGGAGAACAGGTCCTGGAGTCAGGAGGACCTGAGTTCAAATCCAGCCTCAGACATTTAACACTTAATAGCCGTGTGATCTTGGGCAAATGACAACCCCAATTGCCCTGCTTTCCCCACTCCAAAAAGCAAAATAAATAAGTAGATAGATAGATAGATAGATAGATAGATAGATAGATAGATAGATAGATAGATAGATGGACAGACAGACAAATAAATAGATAAATAAATGAATGAGCAAATAAATACACAGATAAATAAATGAATGAATGAATGAATGAATGAATGAATGATTAAATAAAGAGATAGATAGATAGATAAATAAATGGATACATAAATGGATAAATAAATTAAACAGGCATCTATTAAACAATACTTAAATGTGTGAGAGGTTTTTGCCCAATCACAAGGATAACACAAATTATCACAGGCAGTGAAATATATCTTCCAAATTATACTCTCTCAATCACTGATTTTAAGATATTTTAATTTACCCTGAAGATGGGAAATTCTGCTAATAACATAAACTTAAAATGTTATAAATATTTCAATGGTGATTCTCAGATAACACTAAAAAGCATTCATTTACCAAATAGGGTATTGATGTTTCATTGTTTAAAAGGACATATCTCTATACATGTATTCCTGTGTCATTTGGTTTGCAATCTGTCATTTAAGAGTTGGCTACTGAATGATCAGTATTGTAGAAGACAAAGAGTGCTAGATTTGGATCTAGCTTTAAAACAAACTCTTGTCATTTTCTAACTATGTTATCTTAGACAAGTCACTTAAACTTATCTGGGTTTTAGAGACAATCTGAAAAAAATAGCATACTCTAAGCTTCCTTCTAAATCTTGAGCCTATCAACCATTCCATACACACATACACACATATATACATATGTGTCTGTGTGTGTATTTACACATATGCACACACATATATAACCACATGCATAGATATGTGATTAAATCTATATAGGGAATTCCTGATAAGGAAACTCCTTCTTGTAAGGCAGTTGGGAAACTTGAATTGGGCACTGAGGAGTAAAGTGACTAACCAAGAACCAAAGAGCCAGTAAATGACAGAAGTAGGAATAAAACCAGATTGACCTGCCTGACATCAGTACTCTATCCAGCCTATCAAAATGCCTCTCCAAATCCATTCCTAAAACTCCTCTAAAAACACACACAACAAAAATTTATATATGCTCATGGGCCAATAATATCTTTGATAACAAGGAACAGAAATATAAAATACTGATTCAAATGATAACAGTCTGAGCACATGAATTTGTTACTGTATTTAAAGCCTTATAAAAGTGTAGGAGGAATGGTGATAAAATGGAAAAAAAAACTCTGCCTTTTGAGTCTGAAAAATTTATATTTGAGTCAGCTTTGCAAGTTTCTAGTTGTGTGACCTTCTATATATTTCAGTAACCCTGGGTTTTCAGATAATCATTAAGCCTTACTCAAGTTCATTTTCTTTTTTTTCAGATGTAAAAAAAAAAAAAGATGAGGCAGCTAGGTGGCACAGTGAATAGAACGCTGTCCTTCAGGTCAGGAGGACCTGAGCTCAAATTTGGCCTCAGATGATTAACACTTATTAGCTGTGTGATTTTGGACAAGTCAACTTCCTCCAATTGCCTTGTCTTCTCCCCTCCAAAAAAAATAGACAAGGAAAAGGGGAGACAATAATACTTGTATAGATCATCTGGTAGTTTTGTGGATCAGACTAGATGATGTATATTAAAAATGTTACAAATAAATGTATAATTTCAGATTATAAATTATGCAGATCAATAAATATCAAATAGTAAGACTCTGTAAATATATACACCATAGCCTTATAAGGGTGAAGTATTATTCATATTTATAGACACATGCTATTGATATTATAATTTAATAAGCTATGCAAACCTATTCTATACACAAGCCAGGGTGTATTGGTAATATATTTAATATTTTTCTTCAGAGATTTATGAAGAATTTTCTTTACAACAGGCCTGTGATATATATGATAAATATTATCTCCTTTTAATAACTGAAATTTATTTATTCTAATTTTCTAATCAAAAATAGTGATAACCATAAAGAATTATATTTTAAATTATATTCTAGTTATTTGTTGCTATATATTCAAAGTGTATTTTCAATAATTTTAAAAGCTTTAAAAACAAATTTTAATTGATAGTTTAATTGTACCCAACATAAATATTGAGAATTAAAATAAATTCTGTAGAATGGAAGTTTGTTCTTTACCAAAAAATGCATTATATTCACCTCTAAGTCACATAACTAATCAAAATAATGAACTTGATTTTTATTGAGGTTATTTTTATCTATATATTTAAAAATAAATACTTATAAGCAACATATTTTAGTTCTTTCCCAGTGTTTGTGCTCATACCATCCAAATAAGTTAGCTAAGATAATAAAGGACTGTATATAATCAAATTCTAATATAATCAGTACAGCTAACATTCTTTCTAATGGAAAATCAAATGAAGAAGATCCCTAAATTTTTAAATTAAAGTTTCATATTTATATTTATTAGTGAAATGACCTCAGTGCCAAAAAGACTTAAGCTCAAGCCCCAACTCAGCCAGGCTAACCATGGACAAATCACTTCACTTTCTCAGGCTACTTGGCAGAACTCTAAAATGATAAGTTACAGGGAAGGTGCCATCCTGTCTTGCTAGAAGGAATTTCCTCATCTCGAAATTATCTACAGCAATGGATTAACAGGTATTGTCTCCATCAATTTACCTGAAAAAGAATAAGACATGTCCTTTGTTGGGGGGGGGGAGGGCACAGAAGGATCAAATCTGTGATTTCTCCAAATGACAAAATGAGGTGAAATAATCTCATTATTTTTAAAGGAAAATAGACAATATCATATAGTAACATTTGATATAATTTTAAATGTTCTACTTAATCTATTTTAAAGCCCCAAAGAAAGAAAAGAAATAGTATGTTAACTCCAAATAAAAGTTAACACAATTTATTTTCACCAGTTCTGGGAGAGGGGAGGGACAATCTATCAAGACCATACTGAGGTTAAAGTGAAAGAAGTGTTGGTATTCTTGAGTGAGATCAGACTTTTATTTCAAGAATAATAACAAAACATTCCAAATGAATCAGAAAGATTAACTGAAAACACTTAATTTGCCTAATAGGCCTTCAGTAATTGCTTTAAATTTGGGGGGCAAGATGGATCCCTGAATTGAACTGTCTGGTTTCTTAACACCTATTTCATAGTAAAATCTTGAAATTTTCACCAGATGAAATAACAATGGAGAAATCCAATGGAAGATGACAGTGACTTCTTCCACCCTATAATTTCAAAAAAACTCAGCCTCAGCACCCTATGCACAACAAGAAAGGGGATCTATCATCAAAGCCAGGGACAGAACAGGCATATAAGCCTATAGCCTCCCACGATGACTAGAGGACAGGAAAGACACATATAGTCTGTATTTAGAGCAAACCTGTATAATCAAAGAGGGCCTACAAGATTAGTAATAGGAATCCAAAATATCTAGGAGGAGGCTGAAAGATAATCATACAGATTCATAGATTCAAAGGGAAAAAAATTGATTTTCCATAAGGGCCATATGGATTCTTAGAATAAATGAATCGAGAGAAAAAAATGTAATAGAAATTCTTGAGAAAAGAAATAGAAAAACAAAACAGCCTAGAAGAAGAAACAATAAATCTTACTGGAGTAAAAAATTCTCTTAAAACTAGAGTAAATCAAACACATATCAATAGCTCCATGAGATAGCAAGAAACATTAGAACAAAATCAAGACTGATTTTAATAAAAAAAGAAAATGCATGATTACCTGCCATTAAAAAAAACTGAACTGGAAAAAAAGTCAATGAAAGATGATTTAAAATCACTGGACTCCCTAAAATCCATGTTGTTGTTGTTGTTTAAGGTAGATAGTAAGTATGAAATAAAAAAAATGAAAATTAATCAGTAACTCAAAGAAACCTCACAAGGAAAAGTCTCAGGAAGGCTATAAACAAAATCCAGAGTGCCAACATCAAAGAAATAAATATCCTAATCATTAAGAAGCAACTCAAGTATCAAGGAACCATGTTCAGGATGATGCAGTGATGAAAATGAGATATTTTGAAACGTTTTTAAAAAGATTTAGATTGAATTAAGCTTAATCGTCAAACCCAGATAGCAGAACTAAGATGTGGAAAATATAGTTATTCATATTCAATTAACCATAAAGAACTCCCTAATAATTATTCCAGTGGACAGTTAGATGGTTTAATGGATAGAATGCTAGAGACTTAAGATCTGAATTTCAATCTTCCCTCTTATATTCACTAGCTATATGATCCTAGGAAAGTAACTTCTCTGTGCCCTGGTACACTCACCTACACAATGAGGGGATTGTATTCAATATCCTCTAAACTCTCTTCCAGTTCAAAATCTATCATCTCATGACTATATAATGTTTCAATGGGTCCAGAATTTCATTGTTTTTGTATTCCCTCCAATGATGTAGTAGTAATCAATAATTTCCTGCCATGTTCTATCTCTAATATTACCCCATAAATCTAACACAAAGAGTAAAATGTACTAAGGACCTACTTTGCATTCTCCCAATATTGAAGGAGACTAATTAGAATTGTTTACAATTCTTATTGGAAACCTGGTAGGACATCAACTTCCTCCATGACTGGAAATCATTGAGCAGAGTCGTCATGAACAGATTACGACCAATATCATATGTTATGGAAGGAATTCTTACTTCAGGTAGGAGTTAGAGCATAGTATTCATAAAGTTCAATTCTATAACCCTAACCTTCTACGAGTGTTATGATGAAAATGGTGATGGTGGTGACACTTTCTATTATAATTTAATACATAAAGAGATCCCTGTTGAACTTCAAAAAATTTAATTGCTCATTTGAATTTTCCTGTTGACACTTTGATGTTATTTTGTCTAATAATGTGTGAATATGCCATTTATTTAGATTGATTACATTCTAAGCTCTTTATGAATCTGTTTGTGTTGCTCTACTCATTAGTAGGAACTAATTCCTATTGAGTTCTGAGATGGTCTAGAGTAGAAGATCTTTAATTTCACCATAAGAATAAAAACAATATGAAAACTTCTAAAAATGACCTTTTGCCAGTACTGTCAAAGCAATTGTAAAAATAAGGGCAAATGGTAAATGGAACTATTGAGAAAAGAATCATAGTAACTTGCTGTGCGTGTTTCTGACAATGACTTAGAGAGAGGAGAATCAGATTATTTCCACTCCTTTGTTGGTTCTTTTTTGTGAATTCATACTGTCTAAGCTCATTTTTCCCCCTAAAACAACACACAGAAATCCAAACTCTCAATATATTTATGGTGAAATCAATCTATTTCTCTATACCTTGGTACAATATGAATGACAATGAAGAGGACAGGGAGGAGATGTTTAAAAGGCATAAGGAAAAATTTACAAAAATGTAAACAATTCTTGGAATAATTTTTGATAATGTCAGACTTTGTTATTTGCAAAAGCTTTCACAATGAAAACTCAAATCAATTTCAATTTACCTAAGTATGATGACCAACCTCATCTATAGTTTAATCAACCTTCCTACTTGTTTGTCAATGTCTACCCCCAGAAAGAGCCAAATAGTGTGTTTCTATTGAATTTGAAGTAATTGAAAGACCAGATAATTCTAGATCATTTTTGTTCATTTTCATGGCACTTCTAGTGATAGAAAACTCAAAATTCAGATACACTAATTCCAGAAATGTCTGAATAGGTTTTAGTGAATGAGTGACCACATCTTTCATGCCTTGAGACACGTGGTAAGTGACATTTTATTGTCAAACAAAAAACACTAACTAATTACCACTTTGCAATATTACCCACATTAACCTGAAAAAAAGGTCATTTCCTCCTTAAGGATTGACATGAAACATATATTTAAAACAAAATTTAAATGAAGATCAAAAAGAATATAAACTAATGCATTCAGTAGTTAAAGTTATTTTTGAAAGTTAAAGTAGTGAAGTTAAGGGGGAAAAATAGTAGATTTATGTATTAATTTCTATGTAACAGAGAAAAAAGAAAGTTAGAATAAGTGAGTTCTAGGATTTAATGTTTGAATGTTTTCCCCCATTACTGCTGGCCGAATTGAAAACTTTTAAAAAATGAAAAACTTCATAAAATTTTTGAGTACTCTTGATGCTCTTTCTAAGCTTCCATGTAGTAGTATCAAAAGTGAAGATGAGCTATACAACCTTATTTATTATTCTGTAATTTTATATTTTGCATCCACATGGGATTTTTCAATGTCACAAACATGGAATTTAAATTAGTATAGTGTTCACAACAAGCAAAAGGATAGAAATAATTTTCAATTTTGTGATATGCTGTCTTGACTAATGGTGATTATCTGAACTTTATTGCTGACATTTCTGACACTTTATTTTTGAAAGCATAGGAATAAATGATAAGCAGAACCTATCTAAAACCATCAGGCAGCATTATCTGTATTGGGAATAAGCTAGAAGTCTTTCCAAAAAGATTAGAGGTGGAGAAAGGATGCCCATCATTACCACTATTACTGAATATTGTTGTAGAAATGCTAGCAATAGCTAACAGAAAATGAGCATCGTAATCTAGTGTTCTAGATCCCAAAGATTTTGGGACAAAAACTCACTATTTAATGAAAAATTGCTGGAAAAATTAGAAAGGAGTTTGGCAGACACTAAGTATAGATCATGATCTCAAACCACATACCTAGATAAGATTAAAATGGGTACACAATTTAGAGCAAAGTGTGATATCATAAGCAAATTAAGGAAGTATGGAATATTTTAACCGTAAGATTTATGGAGAAGGGAAAAACTATGAATTAATTGATAGCAGTGCAGATATGAAATGGATAATTTTGATTACATCAAATTAAAAAGATTTTGCTTAATCAAATGCACAAGGAAAGCAAGAAACTGGTAGAAAATATTTTACAGTAAGTTGTCTGACAAAAGCCTCATTTCTCAAATATAAAGAGAACAGAGAAGAATTTTTAAGAAGATGAGTCTTTTCCCAATTGATAAATGGTCAAATGATGTGAAAGGAAGTTTTTAGAAGAAATCAAAGCTACCTATAATCATATGAAAAATACTCTAAATTACTATTAGTGAAATACAAATTAAAATAACTCTGAAGTACCACCTCACACCTATTAGATTGGATAATTTGACAGAAAAGTAAAATGATGAATGTTGGAGGTAACATGGAAAAATTGGGACACCAATTCACTGTTGCTTGAGTTGGGATCTGATCTAATCATTCTGGAGAGCAATGTGGAAATATGCCCAGAAGATATAACTCTACATATTCTTTTTCCTAATAGTACTACTGATAGGTCTGTACCCAAAAGAGATAAAAGAAAAAGGACCTTTATGTATGAAATATTTATAACAGTACCTTTTTGTGGTGGCAATGAATTAGAAATTGAGGGAGTGTCCATTTATTGAATAATGGCTGAAAAAGTTGGGGTATATGATCATAATGGAATTTGTAAAATGGTATGAGTGACATCTTTTTACTCATGTATAAATTGCATTTAAGAGAGGCAGAATTGTGTGAAAATCCTAGTTTCACTCCCTTTTCCAAAGGTATCAGTGTCCAGTGACAAAAGTCATGATGACTAGTGATGCCTTAGGAATCAGTGGATGACCATGGAGTTTTCAATATCTGACCAAACTCTATGCACTCCCTGGTGTCTGCTTCTACTGCAGTCACAGCCTCTAGGAACAAATTGTTCACATTTGCCTATTCCACCAAGGAAGTCTTCACATTGTTTGGGTAGACACCCCACTAACTCACCAATGTACTTGCAGCCCATTGCTGACCCTCAAAACTATGATGCAATACTATTGTGCTATAAAAAAAATGAGGAGCCGTGTACTTTCAGAAAAATCTGGGAATGCTTAAATGAACTTGAGCAAAGTGAAATGAGCAAAACCAGGAGACAGTAGAAGCAATATTGTATTATGATCAGCTATGAATGACATATCTGTCCTCAGAAGTATAATGACTTAAGACAATTCCAAAGGACTAATGATGAAAAACATTATCCACTTACAAAGAAAAATCCAGTGGAGTCTGAATGCAAAGTGAAGCATACTTTTAAAAAAATTCTTCATTAGTCATTTGTTGTGCTGCATTTTCTTTTGTAACATGGTTAATAAGGAAATTTTTGTAAGACTACACATATATAATTGATGCCTAATTGCTTGTCTTCTTAAGGAGGGGGGAGGGAGAAAATTTGGAACTCAAAATTTTGAAAAATTAACTTACATGTAGCTGAGAAAAAATTAAAATAAAATATTTTATTTTTATTGGTATTATGCGATGTTTAAATAGTTTTAAAAAACTTTTAGTATACATAATATAATTATCTAGAAAGTCCTTACTACCTTTAAAAACAGAAAGTTATTTTTAATTCTAAATCCATGGTTCAATGATACTATGCTCCATATTTTCATGTAACATACCTGGAACAATTAGCAATTTCCATGCTTGGGCCCTCACACTGCCAGCCTCCACACTGAGGAGAAGGGTTATCACAGGAACGAGTTCGACAGAGGCAAGAACCAACCATATTGCCATCTGTATGAGTACAGGGTATCCATGGTGACCAGGCTCCATAATTTCCATCCACTGTTAAATTTCTTGTCTAGAAATAAAATTCAAATAAAGGCACAATGAACAACCAAGATTTTTTTAAGATAGAAAAATGAAAAAAAAAAGCATCACGTGAAATGATCAGATTAGATTAAAGATTTTAAAAGGAAAGAATATTCAAAAGAGGTGTGAGAGTTTAAACAGTAAGCTTAGACACTATACCAAGCAGGTCACCTTACTTGTCTATTCTTGAGGACAATTATAAACTAGAATAGGAATACAGATCAATAAGGAAGGAGATAGCTACTTAACACAGAGAACAATTAAGGCCATTTGGCCCATTCCCTATAAATTACAGTTTCAGAGAGAGTTGGGTAATGAAAGGTTAAAAATTTGCCTGGTCACATAGGAAACTTCAGAGGTAAAACACAAATCCAAGATTTCCTAGATTCAAGAACCACTCTATATACAATATGCTATGCCTCTCTTTTGAAATGCATTTTTATATTCAGGTTTCTTGCTTGGTAGGTGACTGTTATACTGCATTATGATGGAGAGTCTAGGGCCATGAGGTATGACAAGAGATGAGCAACTGCCATTGTTAGACGTCATCTGATTTAACAATGAGATAGCTCCTTTAAGTTGTCTCATAGATTAAATAATATGTGGACCTAGAAAGTGTACTACAATTCCAATGTGTTCCAAACTCTAAACCAAAAGTCCTAATATATAGGATTTCCTAAATAAAGAATTTTTTGGTGTAATTATTTTCTGTTATTATACCTCTTTCCTGCCATGCCTAATATAAAGGAAATTATGGTGATTATGATTTTAATCTGGATTACTTTCAACACATTATTCAGAATACTATCTCTTATATCAAGTTAACTATGTTGTTGATAAAAAAAAAATTTTAGAAAGGTGAAAGCAAGAGACCATACAATTATTTTTTTCACTAAAGGGAAAGAATGAGGAAGTATAAAATTTCATACCTTAACTGTTTCTACACTGAACTATGAACATAAGCAAAAGAATTGTTCCAAGGTAAGTTTACTGCATATGCTACATGTATGTCTAATACTTGGAATTCAATTTTAGCCTAAAAATAATATACATAGTTTTACATAGTTCTGGAAAATTAATTACACCCAAGGAGTATCTTCTATAACTCCTGAGGCTGGTCATACTCCATCCATGCCATCAAAAGTTCTGCCTCTTAACTAGTAATTACACTTCTTAAGATGTCTTTCATGTACTATACTATCCCAAGGAAGACACAAGCTGATGTTCTTTTAAATATAGCTGAAAGAGCTGCAATTCATCATTTCAGAATACTGCTGACATGTGTTTATTGGAAATAACACATCATTCTTTGTGCAGGAAAGTAGAGCTGAACTGAGCTTTTGCTCTGCTGTTTCTTCCAATACAACAGGAAACAGTGATTTCCCATTTAATGTCAAGAGTGTTCGTTCTCTCTGACATGGCTGGGTAGTAGACCAAAGATAACATGTCCCTGGTCCAATTAGTGTCAGAGGTATGATTACATCTCCCCTTTATTTTCAGTGTTCAAACATGCTTGATTCCATGGAGGCTGCTGAAAATCTTGAGTACCAAAACACAACTTGCTCTCTTCTTTAAGCAATAGCAAAGTAGACAGACAGATAATATGACTGCGTCATCTCTTCAGGCAATTCACAATGTTTCATCTGATCCTGCCAAGGGGGCAAAAAAGACAGCAAGACACAGACAGACTTATCCCATGGGGAAATTTTGATGGAAATATCTCCACTGCAAAAGCCCCTTGTCACCTTTCCCTGACTAAACCAGGAATGGACATGAACAGTCATATGATACCCTCAGGTTCTCCATAGAACATAGCAAAGATATTTTCTTTTGATAGCTTGGGTTCATATTAAAAAGGCATCCAATCCATTATCTCTACCTCTGATGACCTGCTGTTGTTCCTTATGGGAACTGGTACATGTAATTGGAGTCATCTAACATTTAAATCAAATCAGTTTCATAGCTCTCACATTTCTACATGTTCCCCAAATTGTTTCAGGAAATATGAGGGAGGAATTATTTAGACTTGTACTAGCTTTACTTGAACTGAATTTAGTTTTTGAAAAATCATCATGTATAAAATCCCTCCTGCCATATAAGTGGTGTTATGATCATTTTTAGACTGAAACAAACTCAAATCAATTGTTCATTGAGTCAGTGATATATAATCATAGTAATTAGGCAGATTATTTGATACCAAATTTATAAAATATAGAATTTGTTACAATTATGTAGCATTCCATCAATTATGTTTATACTGATTATTAACCATTGTTAAGCGACTTTCCCCTCAGACAAACTGCTTTGAGGAAGATGTGTATGCTTTTACTGACATCTAATTCTTTACTTTCCTATCATAATGTAATGTTTTTTTTTCTTTTTAGAGGGCAGTTGGGGTTAAGTGACTTGCCCAAGGTCACACAGCTAGTTTTTGTGTTAAGTGTCTGAGGCCAGATTTGAACTCAGGTACTCCTGACTCCAGGGCCGGTGCTCTATTCACTGTGCCACCTAGCTGCCCCCACAATGTAAAGTTAATAGAATTTAAAGATTCCCTTGTATTGGCTTGGTTTTTGGATTGTGTTAAAACCCAGAGCTTGTGAATCCCATTTGTGGGATGGACTTGTTGACATGAAGAGAAGGGGCTGAACTGGGAGGAGCTGGTGTTGTAGGAAGGGAGAAGCCCAAGCAGAGAGAGGCCAGAAGAACTTTTGAGAGCAGCAGCATCATGGAGGGAGAGAGGGAAAGAGGCAGAGAGAGAAAGAGAGAGAGAGACAGACAGACAGACAAAGACAGAGAGAGAGACAGACAGACAGAGACAGAGACAAAGAGAGAGGCAGAGACAGAGAGAGAGAGACAGAGAGAGACAAAGAGAATTGTCGTGGGCCAGAGTTGCTGGGAGAGAGAAAGAGAACTGCCAGCCAAAGCCACCTGGACTGCTGAGGGCCAGTTGGAGCTGCCCAGAACTTTTGAGAACTGCCACCCTGAGCTGCCAAGTACTGAAGAGGCATGACTGTGGTGCCAGCATTTTGTCTGTCTGTTTTGATGTTACTTTGTCAGAATTGTTTGTTGATAGAGGCCTCAGACCTTGTTGGGCCTAGATTGATTTCACAGGCAGAAGGTGAATTGAAGAGGATGCTGACAATGTGCATAAATGTTGTGGTATCTTGGTTAATCTTTCTCTTCCCAGGAACAGAAGCTGCTGAGAACTTGCCTTGGGTCAAGATGAAGAAAAGACCCCTCCTTGGGTACTGAATGCAGTGATGATATTGTGACCTAGTTGTGAGCTAGGAGTGGATGGCCTTTGTGTTTTGTGACTGACCAAATGGATGTGCTTTGTTTATGACTGGAAACTAATCTCCAACTGAGACTATCCTGGGGTGAAGTACTTTACTTGTGTACTTTGTGATCAAACTGATAACTTACTAAATGATTGAGCTATCCTGTATTTTTATTTTCTCGCTTTTGTGAATGTTTTGCCTTAATTTGTTACTGAATATATGGAGGGTTACTATGCTTGTAATCAAAACCTGGAAGTTGCTTTTTCTTGGTGTTACATAAATTTATGTATTCCTTTATTGAGAGAAATAACATTTTTGCTACTATGGTTTTTTTTTTTAATTTTCCTTCTTCTACTTAAATGTGACATGCGGTATACTATCCTTCAGAGAATCACATTGCGATTTGAGCAAGTTTTGTGTCTCTTCGTATCTTATAAATAATTTTTGTATTGGCAGGTTGTTGAAGGATGATAAGAATGAGCACAAAAGGAATGCACTTCAAAGGAAAAGAGAGTACTTCAGACAGAGACTGGGTACTCCTTATTCCTTGCTCTAATAGGAATGGAGCTGGATGACCTAGGAAGCTTCTTTCAACCCTTGGACACTATGGTTCTAAGTTGCAATACAAATTTTAAACTCAAGGTGGTAGTACGTTAAAAAAAAAAAAAAGAAAGAAAATGAAACATCATAAGACCAGCAAGAAATATGATGTGTCAGAGACACTTTGCTATCTTGCAAAGATGGAAACAATCAAAATAGATGTTTATGTTCTAACTTCGAGGAAACCATTCATTAAGTTTGTTTTTTTCATGAAGTAGAACAAAGGTAGGGTTCGTATAGACAAAGGAGATGCAGACCTATTAGAGTGGAAGCTTAGGAAATCATAGGTGTTGTGGGAAAACAGTATGATATAGTGAAAAGAGAACTGGCTTTCAAATCAGAAAACCCAAGCATCTAGCCCTATTTTCCACTTATTGTGCAACCTTGAACATTTTTTTGCATTTCTGTTTACGTTTTCCATGCAAAAAATGAAACCACAGGACAAGATAGGGTTCTTTACCTGGTAGCTCATGGATAGAATTAAAGGGATCCATAAGGCTGAACCAAAAAAAGTGCACCTTTATTTTCACTAAACTATACAAAAATATAGCATCTCCTTCAAAAATTTAGAATTACAATTCTGAGAAGGAGCATAAAGGTTTCACTAGACTGTCAAAAGTTGCCATTGTTCAGTTATTTTCATTTGTGTCCAACCCTTCCTGGTCCCAGGAGAAGTATTTTTGGCAGAGATCCTGGAGAGTTATGCCACTTCCTTCTCTAGTCCATTTTACAGATGAGGAAACTGAGGCAAAAGGGGTCAGTGTCTGAGGCTGGATTTCAACTCAGGAAGATGAGTCTTCTTGACTCCAGACTCTGTGCCCTATTCACTGTACTACCTAGTTGTGCCAATCTGCCAAAAGCATCTATGAAAAAAAGAAAGGTCCTGAACCCCTAAACCATATGATTCTTAAGCTCTAATATCCTATGACTAATGTACATTGATGAAAAATTGAGGCCAGTAATGGTCAGTGTGTTATATATTACACTGTCTTTTTCCTACGATAAAATATTTTGTCTACATATATTTGACTACACTGGAAAACTCATTGTACATGAAGGAATTATGGTAAGATTATTATGATTATCTACTTAGTCAAATGGGTTAATGTAGATAAAATACAAGTTTATTTTGACATACCATTCAATTACAGTATTCATGAAAAAAGCACAAAATCTGTCATCATAAAAACATTGGGGAATAGAAAAATGGATGTTATAGTAATGTTGGCAATGGGAGCAGATGTTATGAAATTGCCAATCAATGTGACAGTGAAGGGTAAAACAATGCTGAAGCAACAGCTGCCTATTGGAATAATTGTTAGATGTCAAAACCAAGGATTTATATCTACACATTTGAGTTAAAGATTGACTAAATGCCATTTGGAATCAGAGACCAGGTGTTCAGTAGAAAAGAAGGCTGCTTGTCTTATATGCAGAAAAGGGGCATTTGACACCAGAAGTGAAGAATATCATCAGAGAAATGAATCCTGAACATGTACAATGGCATAAAAACTGAAGGGCCTAGATACAAGAGGGTCAGGTCTTTTACTCCAAGAACAATTAAAAATCTTAAAACTCAAAATAGATCTTGGCAGGAAATCATGTTTGAACTCCTATTGGCATTTTTTTTAAGCCTAGAGGAACATTGCTGAAAGAAGCTAAAAACGTTTTAAGATGCCTGAAACCTTGCTGAGAAGTGAAGAATGCCTATATGTCCAAAGATAAAACCTGTACGTGTGATTAGTGAATGTGGAAGCCAAACCTTTTGAGGAAAGCTAGGATGGTGTTTGATTAAGGTAGGAGGACACAATCTCCATTCTGAATGTGATTGTGGTCAGTTTCCTTTATTTAATTTGGAATTGTGTTATTATGACTTACACATCAAGAAATCTTCCCTGCCCCTACTTCCTTGGTCTATTAGGCACAGTTAAGGCTCAGGAGTCCAAGCCACCTTGGAAGAAGAGAGACTTACGAATGAACTTTGGCAAATAAGGGATATACCAATTCCATTCCATTATAGACAACAAAACCTCTATGAAGTGTCTTCTCTGTGCCAGCAGTTGAGTAAGTGGAGGCATGTAAGAATAAAAACAAGGAGCTTCCAGTCTCTTCAGCCACTTGTCACCAGGTTTAAAATTGCCTATTTGGTCTCCTTTATGGGTCACTGTTTTCTCATGAATGGTACATAAACAAAGGAGTTAAACATCATGGGTATTATTCTGGAAAATGTTTTATTTATTTATTTAAATACTTTATTTAACCTTTTTGCCACTAGCAGAATCTATTTCTTTTGGCCTAATACGGGGTTTTGTCCTTTTCATTGACTTTTGAGGACTCATTAAAATAATTGTCATTATCTACTGACACTTGCTTAAGATGGCCTGAGATAGGTCCATGGTTGTTGTGTTTAAATTAATCTGAATTTACAGGGAACCCTATAAACTTTGAGAATTGTAGCTAAAGAAAAAAAATAGAAGCAGTTTCTATATTCGATTTGGAAACCAGGAATACCAGGTTCTGCTTTTGGGGCTGGCAAATGTACCAAAAAAATTTAGTTCTTAATTAGCAATATTCATACAAACTTTTCGAGTAATTTGTCCCTGTTTATTTTGGTGATATTTTTATATTTTCTTGCTACAAGTAAAAACATATCTCCCACAAAATGGAAGTGTTAACCCAATTGTAGCACTACAATTTGTATCACATGTTGGGGAAATGCAGTTTTCATTGGTCCAAGAGAAAATTCTTAGAATTTCTTTTTAGGAAGACTGACTACAAATGTTATCCAATGGCATTTGGAGTTTTCTGACATCCATTGTATCATTTTCTCAGAGGTAGTTAATGCTGTAATGTAATTATTAGAGGCCCATTCAATTTTTCAGATAACCAAAATAAAGTGGAACATTAGATATTAATATTCTCAGTGTTCCTCTAGGTAATTTGAATTATATAGGAAAAATAGCTCAAAATTATGTACAAATATATAATTTATAATGAAAGTATTAAAGCATCATGGCAGATGCCTTGCCCTTCAATAGAATTAGAGAAAACAGTGAAAAGTAACAAAGATATATATTTGTGCAAGAATTTTGTGCAGTTTTGCTAAAGAAGTCCAAGGTTCTAATGTTTATAAGGGTGAATAATGATATCCATTCAAAGCAGAGAAATCGCTTGGTCACATGATATTCTATTGGTAGGGAATTTAGGGGTGTTCTAGACAAAAGGTTTAATCTATTGTCAACAGTAGCAATCTTATTGGATAAACCCAATTCTAGCTGTGTAAAAGGCTATTCTAAATAATAGTGAGCCCAGAAGCCCCAACCAAAGTCCTAGGGGTTTCTGAAAAACTCCCTTGCTGGCTCCCAAGAGGACTTAATTCTGAAAAGTAATCAGTTCTGTGAGAGATCTTGCATCCGTACTTATTTTACACAACACCTTTTATTTCTAAAAGTAGCTTAACTCATAACCCTGTCTCTGTAGTGACCCTTTGACTTTTAGAGGTCGAATAAATTATATATAATGAAGAGGTTCAAAGTGTGAAAAAAAAGAAAATTAGCATTGGTGGTAAAATAATAAGGTATAAAAGAAAAAAGAAGGAATAGATTTCAAATAAATCACTAGGAAAAAGTTTGTACGGCATACTGACTGGGGTAAGAGACTAGATTTGTGCTTTTTTTATTCTGTGAGGGCTCCCCAATACAGAAACTCAAAGGATACTAATAAGCAAATTCTGTATAAGTTAGATTCTTGCAGTATTGCCTGATAGGTTAAATGGTTTAGATGCCTGTCATTATGTCTGTTTATCTCTCTCTGTCACATATATACGGACATTTGCATCTGTGTTTTGTATATAGATGTTGTTTTAAATCCTACCCTAATTTCTTAGGGTTATTGTCATTTCAGGTTAATACAGATCTCAGAATATAAAAACATACTTCTAGATGGGCATTTTTAAAATATACTTGTGTACAAGTTCCTACATTTCTCATTTTAAAAAAATTTACACTATTGTTTCTGAATCTGAATAGGTGGGATTAGGTTCTACTTAGGGATGGGTGTGTTTAATGTGTGTGGAGGCGGTGACAAGTCTTTTGAAGCTCTTTTTATGCATTTTTAAAATTATTTCTAGGTAGTAATGAAATTAAAAGAATTGAGCAGAATTGAAATGAAACAACCCTACTAACTTTGGAAATTTACGAGTGAAAATGTTTTATTATAAAGTCATTCTGGTATGCCTTTAGATTTCAGTTGAGAGGGAACAGTATTACTATGAATATTTATTCAGGGGAAGTTAAAATTTGAGCATTATTATTATTTTGAGGGAAAAAAAGATTTGTGAAATCTGACTATCATGAATATAATCTTGGTTTTAAAAACTTAATCTGCCAGAAAACCTAATCCAGATGATTAAATGTGTCACTGGCACTTTGTTTACATCTAGGATAGAGTGTAAGTATGAAGGTGTATTTGTAAAACTAGGGAAATTCTACAGTAGAAACTGAATTTCTCATTTTAGTGCTACCCTTCTTCAGATACAGCAGAAACGGATTGGATGTATGCTCTAAAGTTGAGGAAGTGTTTGTTTATTTTAAATATTATTTAAGCTTCTTTTATTGACAGCTCTAACTCAATAGATATATAACATAGGATGGGAAGAGCTTGTTTTACTTTGTAGAATGAACGTTTCTATGTCTTGGAATCTCTAGTATTTTCCAAAGTTTAGCTCAAGTACCATCTCTTAGAAGATATCTTTTCTGATTCCCCCTTAGCTACTGCCATATGGTCAAATAATCTTGTATTGATTTTGTACATATGCTATATTTACTTTTAGGCATACAAATCCGTTTTCCTATACAATGGAATCTCTTTGAGGGCAAAAACTTTCAATTTTGTCTATGTATCAATTGTGACAGAACACAGCAGACCTCTTATGAATGTTTGTATGTTGATTAAATAAATATAAAGTTATATGTAAGTGACTTTCTCAAAAAGAAATCATACTCCCTATTGTTTTTATTATAATATTAAAATATAGTACATGTCCTGTTGTTTCCATACATGCTATCACCCACTGAAGATGAAAACATCTTGGTGTCACATAATATTTTAACCTGTTGCAGGATATTAGTCAAGTCCCCTTAAATATCTGGTCTTCAAGAGAACTGAATCATCCACAAGATTATTTCTAGTCCTAAAAACCTATGGTTGTAATTTGGTATAGTTATAGTGAGTATCCAATTATTGTATACCTAAACAGGACTGTCCTGAAAATATAAACTACTTTTTTTTGCTGTTGTTATTTTATTTTGCAGTTGGGTAAAATGAATCTCTCTATGGTATGGCACATTACACACACTAATACCCTTGTTAAGCAATGTCAAAGATTATGGCAGCATGTACATCTTGTAGTACTAGGGATATAAAGATTTAGATCAGGTGCAAGCTCCTTAAAGTACTTTAAAAGGAACGTGATGTTATCAGTTACAATTTTAAAAGTAAAAAAGAATACTACTAAATATCTAAGTGAGAGATCATCCTGTAGCCAGAACTATAAGAATCCATAACTACTAATATTTCACTGATAAACTATCTTAAATCCAAAGTCATTAACACATTTCTTTTTTATGTATTTCTTTTTTCAATTCAATTTTATTTCCTATTCTAAATTATATCCCTCCCCTCTTCTCCTTCTTCCTATGGAAAAGACAAGAAATACACAACTCATTACAAATATTTATAGTCATGCATATCTAATTTCCTTTACTAACTATTTTCTCATTTAAAAAAGCAACAAGAAAATACGTTTCAGTCTACACCCTGAATCCATCATTTACCTCTCTACAGGTCAAAAGTGTATTTCATCATGAGTCCTTGGGATTGTGGTTGGTCATTGTGCCAATCAGAGTTACTCAATCTTTCAAGTTGCTTTTAGTCACAGTATTGCTATCACTGTATATATCGTTTCACCTAGTTCTGCTCACTTCACCCTGCATCATTTATACAAGTCTTCCCAGATGCTAAGTAGCACAGTAGATAGAATGCCAAGAATGGAAGCATGGACAACTGAGTTAAAATTTAATCTCAGATAGTTAATAACCTTGGGTAGGTCACTTAACCTTTGTCTGCCTCAGTTTTGTCCTCTGCAATGGGGATAAGAGCTCCTATCTCCCAGGGCTGTTCTGAAGATTGAATGAGATAATAATTTTAAAGTACATAGCACTGTACTTGGCACATGATTAAGTGCTCTATATTTTAGTTATTAGCTATCATTATTCTCAAGTTTTTCTGAAACCATTTATTTTATCATTTTTTTACAGCACAATAGAATTCCATCACATTCAAATAGTGTAACTATTTGTATGGTTAATGTTTACATAGATGAAAATGTCCACCTAGCACACACGTAATGATTATCACTTGTTTCTTTATACTCCCATTAGATAGGCTGATATCAATGGTAGCTGGAGAGTCACCAGTTATCAAATCAGTTCCTCTTGGGGAAAAAGAACACATGGCTGACATTTAGCCATTTCCCTATTGATGGGCCTCCCCTGTTTCCAATTCTTTGCAATCACAAAAAAGAGCTGCTATAAATATTTTTTTCTTTTTCTTTTTTTTATAAACTTTCCAGAGTCAGAAGGCATTACAACCCTCATGACTCAGTGCCTAATTAGATTTTTTTAATTTAGTTTTTATTTGTTTTCTTATTTACATTATTCATTTTCATTACATTTTTTGAATTACATATTTTCTCCCCGTCTTGCCCCTGCCCCAACCCTATAACAGCAATCCCACTGTAAAGCCCCTCCCCTGCTTTGCTCTCTTA
>CM053594.1:257467259-257502757 GCA_028646575.1 Pseudocheirus occidentalis | reverse complement strand
TTGCTTCCTCTTTCTCATGTTGGCCAGTCAATTAATTGGTTGGTTTTTTTAGGTCTGTGAAACTCTGCTTCCAAGGGGGAAAGCTCTGTTCCAAATCGCTGGGGTTTTCCCGACTGCCAGAGCTATTAGGGGGGTGTTGCAAGTCCCCCCAGCTTTGGCTTGCTGAAAGTGCCCCCCAGGACCACCACCCAAGACCACGATCTGGATCCAGGCCACTCAACACAAGAGCACTTGACCCTGATCAATCGATTCAGCCCCCCTGAGGAGTCTGCAGGACAGGGGCTCTGAAGCAGCCTGGTGGGGGCCACTGCTGCTAGTTCCAGTAGTTCCCCTCCCCCACTGCTTCCTTGCCCTGGGGGCAGGTAGGCTGAACTGCTTTTCTCCCCCAAATTAAGTTTCAAAGTTTCATCTTTCACTAACCATCTCTGACCCGAAGCTCCCCTCAGGCAGGTGCTTTAGATTTTCTTTGAAGTAGACTCAAGCTGCATCTTGGGAGACTCCCTCCTCATGGCTCCCTGAGGTCTTGCCTGGCTGGCTGCAGTTTTGGGCTGGCCGTTCTCTGCTCCTCTGTGGTGAGAGCTGCCTCTCTCTGGTCCATTTCTCACGCCTTGGCTTATGTGGAGGTGCTGGAGGGTGTAGAACTGCTGCTGACTGGCTGTGGGGCTCGCTCAGCTCCTTCCCATGTCCCATGCCTGGCCTCGGTCTCGGCTTCAGGCTGTTTCAGTCTCTGCTCCGGCAGCCGTGCTGAGCCCCTGCTGCCTTCAGCAAGAGATGTGTTCTCTGTATTTTTGTGAGTCTGAGAGTCCTAGACTTTATCCTAGACTTTGTCTGGGCTCATATTTTCTGGGCGTTTAGGGAGGCAGTGTGGGAGCTGCGGGATCTTGCTGCTTCTATGCCACCATCTTGGCTCCACCTCCCCTATAAATATTTTTTAACAGATGGGTCTTTTTTCCTCTTTGATATATTCCTTTGAGATAAGCAGTCCTTTGACTATTTCTTTGAGATATAGGCCAAAGGGTATATCCAGTTTTATAGCATTTTCAGGCATAGTTCCAAACCATTAGCAATGTTTCTGATAGTTCACACAGAATCATTGATTTATAAGTAGAAGAGACCTTAAAAATTATTTAATCTGACCCCTTCACATTACAGATGAGGAAATTAAGATGCAGGGAAATGACGTAATGTGCCCAATGTCATGTGATTAGCTAGACAGAGTCAGGATTTAAACCTGGGTCTTCTAATGACAGATCCTTTGCCCTTCCCCCTTTTACCACACTGACTCTACTTCCACATCTGGCATATCGGAAGTCCTTGTCAGGCTATAAAATTCCTCAGCTAATGTATTGTTTATAAAGTTTCATTTCATTTATCTTGAGAAATGGTTTTGCTAAATTAAATGTTTCTACTTTCTCAAGAAAAATAAGAAAAAATAATATACACAGATGCCACTTAGATGTGTTTTAGAAGGGTTTTTTTTTTACATCAGGAGCTAGTCTTCACCTTTCAACATTAATAGTAACATCCCTCAGCTGCCTCATCTCTTTGTGTCAGGAAGGATTTTTAAAGGGTATAATTAAAAGATAGCAGGTTGCAAAGTAATCCAGTGTGTTCCATCCACTGCAGCTTAGAGTACACAAACCAAAAAAGATATGTGCTTTCCTTCATTGTGTTTGGCTCAAGGTTGGTGATTTACATAATTTATTTTGCATCGCTTGCTTCTAAGTCAAGTACAATATCCATATTCCTGACTTATCAGAAGCATAGCATGATATA
Source organism: Pseudocheirus occidentalis (assembly GCA_028646575.1). NCBI lineage: Eukaryota > Metazoa > Chordata > Mammalia > Diprotodontia > Pseudocheiridae > Pseudocheirus > Pseudocheirus occidentalis. Next base: position 257,500,981 of record CM053594.1, on the reverse strand, counting down.
TGTTCAATTACATTGAATGAGAAGGTACCGATGGATTAGCACAAATCCATCACCTTTACCGGAAAAAATAATTCAAGTTTTGCATGTTCTACAGACAGTTGAATAAGTAGTATCATTTTCATATGCAAAGGACAGGGCATTTTGCTGTTTTTTTCAATCACGGATAACTGAAGAAACAGCTCCTAAGACATTGATGCTTCCTACTGTCCTTTGATATGTTGGGAGGCATAGTAAGAAGTAGCCTCTCCCTAATAGGAACCAACTTGGTAGTTAACTACTATCCAGCCATTGATAATACATATTTCTAGTGGGAATATAAAGAAACAAGTGATATACATATGGATATTTTCATCTAATGATTCTATCTATCAAGTAACAAATCTGATATACAATTAACAAATTTGATCTACAAGCCACACAGTAAAGTTCATCTTGTTGTGACTACCAAGTCACACCTTTTACATTAAAATTTAAGATCTTTCCATTTCATTAAACTTGTTTTCTTAAATTCCCACTAATAAAAAAGAAAAAAATCTTTGGTCCCTCTGGACTTAACACATTTAGAATCTGTATGTAAATAGCATTAAATTCTTGCTTAAAGGCAAAGTCCATAACTTTTCTCAGCATAAACAATATGGCAGGAACTGAAATGGATGGGGCTTGTTATGGGAAGGGAGGGGAAAAGGAGACAGACTGGGTGACTTGCATTTGAGTTTTATATTTTGATATGGGAAATTCTGATAATTCTCCTCTACTTTGAAGAGTTTTATTAAGAAGAGGGACGGGATGGTTGATATGAGTCTTGGAGAGGAGACAGATCCCTTTAGGAGGAAACATAACTATAATTGATGTTAGGGAAGAAGTATCCTATAGTGGAAGAACCATGAATTAGGAGTCAAGATACAGAGATCCTAGACTCAGCTCAATTACTCACTATCTCTGAGAACTTAAGCAAACTGCTTAACCTCTCTGAGACTCAGCTGATTCATCTCTTAAATTAAGGATTCTGACCAGTCCTTCTCTAGCATCCTATGCATATGTGATGTTCTTTTTTGTGCTTCTGTTATCAGGGGATTCATCTGAAGCAACACAGAGGATTTAATCAGTTAATTCAAAGTTTACAAAAGTTCATATAGTTAAGAGTAATCTCAAAAAGCAAAAGCAAACTGAATCTTATTTTGTGAATGAACTCAAATTCCATTAGCTCTGAGATTAGGAGTTAATAATATCACTAGAAACACATGTTGTGAATTGGACACTATTAACCATCTTTGTTCTTATTGTTCAGCTTTGAATATTGCTGGAGGAAATAATGAATTGTTGTGACTTGGGTCTACTGTAAACAAACAATCCAAAGTCTAAGACTATCACCCTCATCCCTAACAATGGACTTTTCAAGCTATTCTTTTCTGCTTAACCCCTTCCCCCAAGTCCCTACTTTGGCACTTATGCAATTTGTCTATGTTGTAAATAACCCCATCTTAACTGGTTTCTGTCACCAGCACTTTATTAAATAACCTCTCCCCTTCTCTAATTTCCTCCTCATTACCAAAACTATTTTCTTTTCTATATGCTCACATTTCTTGATTATTTATTATGGCATGTGACATAGCACCTTAATTAGTACTCTCTTGTCCCTTAGCTTCCAATACACTAAATGGAATTACAGCTTTTCTTACCAGTTCTTGGGTTGTTCCTTCTCTATCTCTTTAACTAACTCTTCCTCTTCAGATGATTTAAATGGGAATGTTAGGTGGGATTCTCCTATAGGCATCTTTCTCTTCTTTCCTATCACCTTTAGTGATAACATATATCCCCATGACTTCAATTATCACCTGTATCTACATAATAAGTAAGTTGCTCTTTCTTCTATCCCCAAACTGTCCTCAGAGTTTCATTTCCACATTTCCTCTTTCTGCATATCTCTAACCAGATTTCCAGCTAGAATCTTAAACTCCATATGCCTAAAACTGAGCACATCATCTTCTCTCCTCAATCGGCCTTCCTTCAAACTTCTCTCATTTCTGGTAATGTTACTACTGCACTCTCACTCTCTAAGGATCATAACCTTGAGGACATCTTTAACAATTCCTCCCTCTCATCCCACATCAATAATGAATTATTACAATGTTATTTCTCCCTTAGCCATATAACTCACAGCTCTGTTCCATGACACCCTTGCCCCTATGCTGGTCCAAGCTTTTATTGCTTCTTGTCTAGGCTGATGTAATAACTTCCACATTAGAATTTCTGACACTAATAAATGTCATTTTCTAAACCATTCTCTAATTGCTGGCTGAAAAATCTGCCTATTGTTATGTTACCACTTTACTCAAAAACCTCAGAAATAGCCTCAAAGTATAAGCTCCAGTCCTAGGATTCCAGTCATTGGAAATAGACTTTGCCTTGATGTAAAGAAAGACTTTCTAACAATTAGATTTCCAAAAATAGAATAGGATGACTTGAGGGGCATTCCCAGTTAATAGAGATTTTTAAAGCAAAAACTATATACCTTTGGCGGGGAGATTGTAAATGGGAATTATTTATTTATTTGTCAGAACCAACCAGATTTGATGTGTTCTAAGGTTGCTTCTAACTCTGACATTCTATGACTCATGGATTCTAGGTCAAATGGATCATTCTCTTTTATTCACTCTTTTCTCTCCCTCTGGGATCCTTATTCTTTGGCTCATACCATGACCTATGCTTGGAATAGGTTCCCATTTCCAACTTTTGAAATTACTTCCTTATTATAAGGTCCAATACGGATGTTACCCCTCCCAAGAGAGCATCAGTTGTCTATTCTTCCTAAAATAAATGAATTTTTTCTACATCAAATTTATCATCAGAATTCAAATAAACCTCAACTTTACAGTTTTTTTCGTCTAATATCTATGGCATATTATAGGTAGATCCAGTATAAATCCAGAATGGATGGATTAAAGTGCTCATAGATACTTTCTCATATTTTTGAAGCTTAAAAAGTATCAAATTTTACAAATATATCTTGATCTCTAGAGCGAGAATGTGAGGTATTATGTGTAAAATAAACTACTCATAAGTACTTTCCCACATTTTTGATTCTAGGAAGAATCATTATCAATAACATGAGTTAGAATTTTTGTCTTCTATTTTTACAGTTCTCAACATTTAATTCCAAGCTTAAAACTGTAGCTTGCAAGGGAACTTTATGAATATAGTGTTGTTCTATTTTTAATAGTATGGATTACTAAAGGACTCTACAGGGAACGTTGGAGATAAGAACCATAATTGAACCCATGGGAAAATGAGACAAGAGACTTATTTCTTTGTCACCACCAATCGATTGCAGAAAAATGCCACCATCAATAAGGAACATCCAAGAGGGGAAGCACCTCATCCTGGAGGAGAAGCACCAATATCCCTCTCCCATTCCAAACCAATGGCTCTGTGCATATACAGCAAGATAAGACATGGCAGTTGCTATTGCCTCTGCCTGATCAGCAATTGCTACTACTGCAGATTCACTCACCACCAAAGTCCTTGGCAGAGTCAAATGGTTCAATATTAGAAATGGATATGATTATCAATAGAAATATAATACCTCATAATTCCATTTGATGTTGTACCCTAAGTACAATGGAGCCTTTCCATCTAGAAATGCCTTGAGAACAGAAACTGTCAGTTTTCTATTTTTAACCACAGTGCTTAGCAGAGAATCCCTCCCATCCCCCCCTTTGAGCTAGCATCATAGCAGTTACCAAACCAGAACTGCTTGACATTCTTTAAGGTACATTTCCAGATGAAGACAAGCAAATAAAGAAAAGCATGTGAGCAACACTGTTCATAGAGCATGAAGTGGGCAGTAAGATAAGGATTCCGTAAATGGATTTAGTAGAATTCAGATTTTCAAGGAAGGGTAAGACAGATAAGTTTTGGTACAAATGTTGTTTGAGCTTAGGAAACAGTGAGATGTGCACATTTAAGTAGTTCTGAAGATGCCAATGACTGTCCTGGTACTTACTGGACATGTGGAGATACTCTGCTCCCACTGGCTCATGCTCAAGCTCTCTTCCAAAGTTGTGCATTTCTTCATCACCACATCCCAGCCACAGTAAGGATCCTGAGCTCCAATACAAGCACTGCAAATACAAGCCCCAAAGGTCAACAAAAGGGCAGTTTAGTCTGTTCCATGAAATGCTAGCTACATTTTTGGTCCTACTTCTCACGAGCAAAAAAAGGAATAGGAACAATGTAGGGACAATGCAAGCAAAATGCTGCAAAAATTAAAATTGGTTAAACATTTATTTTGCACATTAGAGATGAAGACTGGAAGGATAACCAATTACTAGATTAAAAATCAAGTAGTTATTGCATGTACAAATATGTGACATCTACCACTATATGGGGAAACATCTGGGAGACTGTGTAAGTCAGGAAAAATCATATTTTATATAATTTCATATTTTATGAAGCAAGTTTTTCACAACAACTGTGGGACAGACAACAAAAATATTTCTATTCCCATTTTTTATAGATGAGGCTGCTGCAGATTAAGAGTCTAATCCATAGTAACTTCTCATTCAATTTAATCAAACATAAATCATACCATATTGCTAATAAGTCAGGGATATGAATAACATACTTGACTTAGAATTTAGCAACACAAAATAAATATGTGTCCAAGGTCACACTAAAAGTGCTTTAGGCAAAATTTATCTGAGTCTAAGCTCAATACTACTTCAACTATACCACCAAATAATCTGGATGTTTCAGCTCACATATGTTATCACAGCTACAGTCAATGTTCTGCAATTAACAGGAAATAAAGTCTAACTTTTTTGAATTACAAGTAATTGGAGAATATTTGTGAGGCACAGCATAATCACATCTTATATGTATGTTCATATGCACATACATATATGTGTGTAACATATTTCCATTTATTTAAATATTGACTACTTTCAACAGGTAACTTGCTTTGTTTTTGTTTACTCATCCATCAAATGAGCACGTGAATGGATGATCACTTCCAGCTTTAGAATATAATACTTATACGTGGGAATTTTTTTATAAATTTACAGATCTTAAAATGTATTTTAACTACAGTATAATAATGCCTTTCATATACTATATGTGCTTTGAAATATAAAAATTGTTTTCCCTAAGCTGTAAAATCACATTAGACTGATTATAAAGTGTGAATAATTCATTTAATCTCTGTCTAAATGAAAGATTTCACACACACAATGGATATTTTGTATGAAGGTCCCTCATACTATTTGCCAAAGGAAAGAAAAATAAGAGACGGACAGCAAGGCAAAGACAGATATCAAAATAAACAGTAACAAAGTGGTAGTTCAAGGCAGCCAGTATACCCTTACTTCAAACTATGACCAGTAGGAAAGAATTTTTCAGTTTTGGACTCTTGCCCATACCCAGGCTAGAGTTTTTCATAGAACAAGAAATACAAATAATTTACTTTATAGAGAACATATCCAAAGACTCCCCAGCTCAGCCAGAAGGTTTTATTATGTAAGCCAGTTTTGTGAGCAGCAGCTCTACAGCTCTCTCCCACAATCAGGTGAAATAACATTGTAGAGTTCAATATAGAACCAGTTCCTCCTGGCATATGGCAGATAGCCCACAAAAACAACACGTTGATTTGGTGAGAAAGACAAGGTCTTGTACTAGAAGTGCTTTCTCTAGTTCCTTTCCATATTACCATTATGCCCTACATTTAAATAATGGAATACTATTATCTTGGAAGAAGAGCAATCAAGAGATTTACAGTTCTTATATCATGTCATTACTTAAAAATTACCATTCCTTAGCATTTACCTACTCCTATACCTTAGAAAAACAACCCCCAAGAGGGAAAAATATCTAAACTCTCAAACTACAAAAGGAAAATGAAACAATATGTAAAAAATATCTAGGAACTAAGACGAAGAAAGGTCAAGAAAGCTAGGACTGTGCAAGTACCCCTCTTCTTTTCCCTAAAGGATTCAGAACATTTATTTTCAGTAATCACGTTACTACAGAGAATATTGTGATCAACTCCTTTTTATTTTTAAATGTTTAAGTATTGACTACTTTCAACAGGTAACTTGCTTTGTCATTATTAATGCAAATACAGTCCCTTTACCACAGAAAAAATGGAATTCATTACATCCTCCTATTCCTATTTACAAAAGCCTCTCCAATATGACATACAGTGTAGCTTAGAAAGGACTAGACCAGTCCCACTTAGAGCTCACCTGGCAAGACACTACTATGTAAACATGTTATATTTAAATATGTATGTAAAATATATCTAAATTACAAGAGCTATTTTGTGTTCAATTTCATGAATGCTATAAGGAAGCTCAAGATCAAGAAGAGAACTTAGAGAATATTCAGCCCAACCCCTAGCTTTCTAGGTGAGGTCCAGGAAGATTATGATTTGCCTGAGGTACAGGGTTAGAAGTATCAGAAATAAGATTTTGAACCCAGATCCTCTGACTTCAAAGCCAGGGCTCTTTACCCAGTACAAAGCTTCCTCCAACCATGTGACCTGATCAGGCAAATTTTTTGTTATCCCTGTTCTGCCTCCCTATGATAATCGTATTAGATTTGGCAGTATAGAATGGGCCATCTAGGTGGATAGGCCTGATGTCAGGAAGACTCATCCGAGTTCAAATCTGGCATCAGATACCAGATATTAGCTGTGTGATCTTGGACAAGTTACTTAAACCTATTTGCCTTGGTTTCCTCAACTGCTTAATGAGCTGGAGAAGGAAATGGCAAATCACTCCAGTCTCTTTGCCAAGAAAACCAAAAATAGGATCATAAAAGAGAAGACAATGACTGAAAGAACTAAACAACAATGATTTAAGATGCTGCTTCCAAAATATTTTAAAAACCCATTAAAGAGTCATTGTTTTTTTAACAAAGATACTGAAATGATTTGCTGTTTCCTTCTGCAGCTTATTTGATAGGTATTTGATAGAACTGAGGCAAACAGTGTTAAGTGACTTGGCCAGGGGCACACAGCTAGCAAATGTCTGAGGCTGCATTTGAACTCACAAAGATGAGTGATCCTGGTTCCGAGCACAGCACTCTATCTACTGTACCAACAAACTGCCTCTTAAGACTCGTTTTAAAAAAATAAATGTGTGCTAAACATTGTTTAACAATTGTGATGAAATATCTAGCACTCAGTTTATGCTGTGCATTATAGTGACAAAAACAAATAAAAACTGAACTAAAGTCAGCAAGTGGTGTCTGTTATTATTATGAAATAGTTTTAAAAGTAAAGTCCCTTTTAATCAGTCAGTCAGTCAGTCAACAAGCATTTGTTAAGAGTTTACCGTGTGCCAAGCACTGTGCTAAGTACTAAGGATACCAACAACAACAACAACAACAAAAGGCAAAAACAATCCATATCCTCAAAAAGCTTGCTTTTGGGGGGTGGGTAGGGCAATTGGGATTAAGCGACTTGCCCAAGGTCACATGGTTAGTTTTTGTGGTAAGTGTCTGAGATCAAATTCGAACTCAGGTCCTCCTGACTCCAGGGCTGGTGCTCTATTTACTGCGCCCCCTAACCACCCCCAAAAGCTTACTTTTTAATGCAGGAGAAGTCTTGTATGTAACTAAGTACATACATGGCATCTAGAGAGTAGATCAAAGATGAAATGTAACCAAGGAAGGAAATAGCATAGTAACTGTGGGGGCAGGGGCAGGGACTAAAAAGGCCTCCTGAATTAGGTAAGATTTGAGTAGACCTGAAGGAAGCTAGAGAAATAAGAAATAAAGATGAAGAGGGAGATGATTTTAGGAGCTTTAAGTGACAAAGAGACAGCTTTATATTCAGTCTGAGAATTAATAAAGAGCCTTGAAAATCTACTGAGCAGGGGGCTTGGCATGGGCAGAAGTATGCTTGTTTATAATGAGTGTACCAAAAATGTTTGCTGAATGAATTGATAAGTGAATAGCAGATATTATAAAAATTGCTGTGTTTTCAGTTCTTTTAATATAAAGTAATAAGCAAGTACATAACAAAGTAGCCCACAGAAAGATCCACAGAAGCTGGCAGTTTCGAAGTTAGCAGGAAGGAATGTTTCCTTGCTGGTTGGCTCTTTCAGTACTTTCATTAAATTATAATCAAGAAACACAGGAAATGGTCTGAATCATTTGATTTAAAGTAGATTCAGAAAAAATAGAGCATTTTCTTTCTCCATATCAATGCCATTATAGACATCATTCAGAAAATATGCTGTGGAAACCCAAATGGAACAGGTGCCTTATGGAGGCATGCTGGTTGACTGACTATACCCAGCCTATACAATACAATGAATTTAAACTTGTCAGAGAAAGAAGTCTGATTCATTCGAAGTATATCAACATTCTTGAAGTGTTTACATTTGGTTTTTGTTTGTTTGTTTAATATAAATTTTATTTTAAGAATATCTTTACTGTAAGTCAAGTACTTGAAGAAAAAAATCCTTTGTGGACACTTGGTACCAAAATAAAGGCTATACAGAAAGAAGGAAGAAAATAGAGACAAATAAGGAAGAAAGGAAGGGGAGTAAAGAGGGAAGGAAGAAAGGGAGAGAGAAAGAGAAGGGCCTTGAGTCCATGTCACATGAAAACTGTTTGACAGAAATTAGGATATTTATCCTGGAAAAGAAAAGACTAAGAAAGGGTAGGGTGAATTAAAAAAAAAAACTGTCATGTGGGAGAGGAAAGAACTAAAATTTTCTGAGAGGTATGATTAAACTTGATTTCAGGGGACAAAAATCTCTATCCATTAGAACTGTCCAAAAGTAAAAAAAAACTGTGGTGGGTTACCTCCTACTTGGAAGTCTTCAAACAGGCAGATGATCACTTACTGGAAAGGTTATAGTGGGAAATGATTTAGGTTAAGAGTTAGAATAATATCTAATTTCGCTTCTAACTCTATAATTCTGTAAAGTATCATGTGATTTATATAATGTATGATGTTCTTGATACTCACAGAATTGGACTACTGAAAATACATTTGTTTCTCTATGGTGAAATCCATAATTTTGAAGTTTTGATTATTGAAATTGGGGGACAAAAATAGTATGACTTCATTCCTGGAGCTCAACTCTCTGCTTTTCCTATCTCCTTGCGAGCCTTGCTCTCCACTCTGACCTTTTACCCTTAACCTGCACCCTTTCCAGTTTTCCCTTTGGTGACCTCTTTCCCCAGTCTCCTCAGAATGTAAGCCCTTTGAGGATAGGTATTTTCTCAATTGGTGATATTTTGATCCCCAGCACTTAGTACAGTGCCTGGCCCACCATAAACAATAAGTGCCTTATTTATCCAATAAATGCATTATCTATCTAATTACCTATTATGGAAAGTAGAAATGCTAGCATTACTTATGATAGTGACAAATCTAGAATAGATCCTATTTACTTTATGTAGTTTGTCTTATCTCTTTGAACAGAGCAAGAGATTACTCAACTCCAAGCTTTGTAAATACAGGAACCACCTACTATTTTCCTCCTCAAATTTTGTGATTGGTAGGAAGCATATGTAAGAGGATGAAACTCATCTGTCAGGATGACACTTCCCAAGGGTGAGCCAGGAGAGTTAAACATGTTTGGGAGTTTAGAGGGATCAGTCACATGACATCAATTCCTCTTTCCAGGCACTATGTTACAGATCTGATCTTGACTTACTGGAGTGACACTGACCTCATCCTTCCTGAGTAAAGTAGTGCTTATCATGCATTGTAAGGGTGAATGCCCAGGACAATCATTCAAAGTTGATATGTGGCTGGTCATACAGTTGTGAGATTTTTTTCCCCATCACATACAAATAAGAAAATAAATGAGATGTGCTGAGCATTTTTAAAATGTAATAATAATGCAGAAAATGCTGACTGCTCTATTTATAAAGCCATAGTCTCATGGCAGTTCTGTTCCTGGCTATTAACATGAAACTTTTACAAATATTGAATTCAAAAGGCATTTATTGAGCTCTTATTATTGGCAATTCTCAATATCAGTTTGCCTCAGTTTCCTTATCTGTAAAAATGAGAATAATAATTGTATTAATTGTATCAGAGATCATTATAAAGTGCTTATTGCAGTGCCTCCCACGTTAAAAGGGCTATCTCAAAGTTAGCTATTATTCTTACAGATATAAGTCACTGTGCTAGACACTGGACATATTGTTATAAGATCCCCTTTTCCATATAACAAATGTGCTCAAACCATACCTGTAATGTTCAGTTATAGGAGCCACATTATAGGAGTGATGTTAAGGGACTAGACAATTGCTAGGAGAGAAAAAAAAATGGGATGCTAAAAGGGCAGGAGACCATATCAGCAGGGGCTTGAGGCACTGATTAGCTAATAGTATTTGACTTATTGATAAAATATTTGTGTGGTTTTGAGGGGCGTGGGGGTGGGAAGGGAGTTGAGATTGTAATGTTCAGTGTTTGAAAGGCTGGCATGTGAAAGAGGGTTTCAGTTTTTTTCTGTTTGGTCCCAGAGGAGAGAAGTAAGAATAATGAGTAAAAAGTTGCAGATAATCAGTTTTGGGCTACAAAGAGAGACTTGTTAAGCAATTTGTATATGAATGAGCTGTCTTAGAAGGCTGTATCTTCAAGGAGAGTCAAGATGGCTACTTATTAAGAATCTTCTAGAAAGGACTCCTATTCAATTACTGATTGGACTAAATGAACTCTTGGGAGTTCATATGACCTCTCCATCTCTGAAGTTCTATGCCCTGAGCTGTAGTGAATATTGAAGATAGAGTGATCCAAGGTAAAAAAAAATAGATATTTTACAAAATTAAAATTAGTTTGGGTTTTAAATGACATTAGGAATTAACCTTAACCTTAGTAACTAATTTTTTTCTCTATCCCAAAATACTTTTTTATGGTCTGTTATGTAAAATGATCACTACAGAACCCTGGAATGCACTCAAATATAATTCATGGGACTGGTTTTTACATTTAATTTTCAGAAGACAGCAATAATGTCACAATATTGGGCCAATATATTAAAAAATTGAGTCCCTTGGATAGTAAATGTCACAAAATCGACCCAGTTATTATCTCAGATTCCAATTTATCACCTGGAAAGCAAATTAGCATTGATGACCCTGCAACAAACATATTATATACACTATTAGTATATTAAAAAGTATATAAAAGAATATTACTTTTCTGGTCCTCAGTTCTTCCAGCTATAAAATTAAGGAAGCTAACATTAAGTGAAACCACTTCAGAATGCCAGGACCCCACTCTCAATCTTCCTGCCAAAGTACCCTTCCCTCTTTTCTCCTGTGCAGTTGCTGATTCCTTTCCTCTCAATTCCTATTATTGTCAGAGGAATTCCAGAATCCTTACTCTACTATGACCTTCATTTCCACTACTGCTGTCCTAATGGTACTAAGCCAGTCTGCTAAACATTCCTTGCATTGCAGGGTCAACACATGAATCCATCTTAATCACTCTTGGGGCCTACCAAGGGCCATTTTGCTGAGGAAACCTTAAGACTTTCTTCCAGGGAAGATATTTTAGAAGGTAAAATTGAGAGGTGGGAGAGGAAAATAATTGAGAGGAGACAGGGAGAGACAGAATTAGGTTAATCATTTCATATAGAAGAGGCAAGGGATAACTCACAATGGAGGGGAAGAACAGAAAGGCAAAAGGGAATGGGTCAACCTCACTCTCATTGAAATTGGCTTAGGGAGGGAATGACATGACATATATTCTAAATTAGATATCTTGCCCTACAGGAGAGTAGAGGGAAAGGGGATGAGAGGGAGGATAATGAGGGGGGAGGAGGGCAGGCTACAGGGGAGGGTTGTTAGAAGCACACACTTTTGTAAAGGTATAGGGACAAAGTTGAGAATAGAACAAGTGAGGAGCAGGACAGGATGGAGGGAAATATAATGAATTTTCCACAATATGTCCATTGTGGAGATGTTCTGACTAATTACACATATACGACCTGTATTGAATTGCTCATCTTTCCAGTGGGAGTGGGTGACAAGGGAAGAAGGGAAAGAATCTAGAATTTAAAGTTTAAAAGTAAAATGTTTTTAAAATATATAATAATAATAATAATAATGATTATTATTATTATTATTAATATGCAACTGGGAGATAAGATATACAGGCACTGGGGTAGGGAGATTCATCTTGCCCTACCAGAAATTCAGAGGAGTAATGGGGGAGGATATAGGAGAGAGCAGATTGGGGGAGGGGATATACAGTGGGATCGCTATTTTGGAATGGTGGGTAGGGGAAAGACGGGGAGAAAATTTGGAACTCAAAATCTTGTGGAAATGAGTGATGTAAACTAAAAATAAACAAAAGTTAATAAATAAAAAGACTTCCTTCCACATGTTTCCATTTATGATGCAAACAGATCTTTCATGTATTTTGTCTTCTCCAATTAGAGAGTCAGTTCCTTGAAATAAGAGATTTTTCCCTTTTCAAGTTAGTATCCCCAGTGCTTAACATAATGCTTAGTAGAGAGTAGCCATTATATAACTGGTTTTTCATTCATGTAAGGAGGTTGGATGAGTCACAGGGACAGGGAAACTGTATCCTCAAGGACATATGTGGCCCTCTAGGTCCTCAAGTGCAGCCTTTTGACTGAATCCAAACTTCACAGAACAAATCCTTGGGTGTGGCCATTTGACTGAGTCCAAGTTTTACTGGACAAATTATTTTATTAAGAGATTTGTTCTGTGAAACTTGGAGTCAGTGAAAGGGTTGCTCTTGAGGACCTAAGGGGCCACATGTGGCCCTGAGGTCATAGGTTGCCCACTTCTGGAGTAGGAGGTCCATAGATACTTTGTTACTCTAATATTTTATGGTTTCCTGGGGGGAAAAACAACTCTGGATTTACAATTCAGATCAGTAAATTTGTTTGCCAAAAGAAAAGAAAAAGAATAACCTTTTAAATGTCAGGGTTTTTTCTAGCATCCATAATTTGTATTACTTCTATTACTCCCAGAAAACCAATGCTAGATAAAAAACAATAATCACAAATCACCCACCAGGATATAATCTACAAAAGAGCTAATGAGGCTTTTCTAACAAACAGGACTCAGCTTGAAAAGTCTGCCCCTTCAGGTGTTAATTGATTGGTCAGTGAGAGATCACTAACACTAGCTGGGAACATGGTAAATGTGGCAATCACTGTATTTTTTAATGATCAAACCACATCTGTATTATTATATTTAGTTCTGGGCTTCCAGTGATTTTACACTAACCACTAAGTATCTGGAGCTCATTTAGATGAGGGGGTTGGCGGAGAGGGACAGAGCTGTATGGTGCATAAGGAGGATTTCAAAGGGTTAGTATATTTAGACTGAACACAGTAAGAATGTGCTGGCATGCAGAAGGTGACTGGAGATTAGAGCCTGAATCAATGGATAGGTAGAGGCTACAAGGCACAGTAGGTTTAGTTTTAATAGAAGAATGTCCACCCTAAAATTGGAGCTGTCCAAAAATGAAAGATAAGCAAATAAGCACTGCGGCATAATGGAACAAGTTTTGACTATTGGGTCAGAAGGTAAGGATTATATAGTACTATACTTTACCATCCTATATTATATTGTATATTACTAATACATATTATATATTATATTCTGACCAAAAGGTCAGAAGGACCCAGCTCTGAAAGTGTTCGACAGTCAACAAATAGCTTCTCTGAATCTGTTTCCTCATTTTTAATATCGGAGCAATAATATATATTATCTAATAAAGTTATGAGGAAATGTTAATAACCTAAAAGTGCTATACAAATGTAGTATTATATACATTAATAATGATAATAGTTCATGCACAAAAAGTGCACAGAGTGGTGAACTTGAAGTCAGAAGACCTGGATCCTCTACTAGTCCTAGTTTTTGCATCTGTAAAATAAGGATAATAATATCATCTTTTTTTTTGCTTTTTTTTTTGGAGGGTAGTTGGGGTTAAGTGACTTGCCCAAGGTCACACAGCTAGTTTTTGTGTTAAGTGTCTGAGGCTGGATTTGAACTCAGGTATTCCTGACTCCAGGGTCGGTGCTCTACTCACTGCGCCACCTAGCTGCCCCAATATCAGCTTCTTGATGGAGATGTTTTGAGGATGAACTGAGATATTATATTTAAAGTACTTTCCAAAGCTTATACAAACTGATGCTAAGTAAGAAGAGCAGAACCAGGAAAAACTTATGTATCGTATGTGTGACGACCAACTTTGATAAACTGGACTCTTCTCAGCAATGCCAGGTTATAAGACAACTCTACAAGTGTCAGGATGGAAGGAGATTTCTACATTCAGAGAAAGACTTAGAAAGAACAGAGTTTAAATGGAGACAGAAGCAATCTACATGTTATCATTCTTTTCCATGTTTGTTTTTTTTTCTCCCATTGTTCACACCATTGGTTACAAGCCATCTATACAACTAGATTAATGTCCAATGTGCAAGTATTTGCAGATCCTATATGTGATTGCATGCCACCATGGGTGGGGGCTGGGGAGAAGGAGGGGAGAAGACTTGAAATTCAAGGAATTGTAGAACTAAATCTTGTAAACTAAAAGTAAATAAACAAACCAATTTAATTTAAAAAATAAAGTTCTCTGCAAACTCTTTAGCACTATTCTTCAGCATGCACGGTCACTAGTTTAAACCCTGACTAACTTCTCAACTAGATTATTAATATACAGGGTCATTGATCTCTTTGCCTTAGTCCTTCTCTCTACAGTTAGTTCATCCTTGACATATCTACTGAAGTGGTTTTCCTAAAGCAGAGATTTATATCACTCCCTTGTTCAATAAGTTTCAGTGACTCCCTGTTGCCTGTAGGATTAAATAGAAACTCTTCGACATTTAATACTATTCACAAGTGAGCTTTTGTTGTTCTTGTTGTTCAGTCTTGTTGTTCATCCATTCAGACTCTTTGTGACCCCATTTTTGGAGTTTTCTTGGTAAAGTTGCTAGAGTGGTTCGTAATTTCCTTCTCTAGCTCATTTTACAGATGAGGAAATGGAGGCAAATGGAATTGACTTGCCTAGGGTCACAGAGCTAGTAAGCATCTAAAGCCATATTTGAACTCAGAGAGATGAGTCTTTCTGATTCCAGGCCTAGTATTCTATCCACTGTGCCACCTGGCTGCCTCCCATTTTTCAACTACAGTTTACCTTTCCAGGTTTATTATATGTTATTCCCATTCACACAATGTGTGGTCCAGGCAAAATGTCTTTCTTGCTGTTCGTCATATATAACATTCTATTGCTCATCTCTGAGCTTTTATGTAGCTTGTTCCTTTTGCTTGGGATGCACTATTTCTCACCTCTTCATCCTAGAATTCTTAGTTCAACTGCCCCACAGGAAGCTTTTCCTGATCTCCTCTGCTTCTGTAACCCCTACTGTCCCATTGCCCTGAAATCACTGGTATTTACTTTGTATATAAATTTACTCATTCTCAGATGTCCATATGTTGTTTCCCTTGATAGAATGAGGGTGAAGACTTTTTTTTTTCTTTCTAATCTTTGTATTCTCAATGTCGGGCATGGTTCCTGGCAAAGTAGGAGTAATTTAATTCATACTTGTTAATTGGATACTTGAACCAAACTGGTCCTTTTCAGACCTGCTCTCAAGACCACTCTCTTTGACAACAACCAAACAAGCTGCTGGTAGTCCAGGCATGGAGGCAGAGCAATTAAAAAAGCAGAAGAGCATTTAGCACAGCAGACCTAATGGAACAACCTTTAGTTTTCAAAGTCTAGTGGTAAAATAATCCGCAGCTGGAGAAAACATGGGCTAGAGTGCAATGAAACTAAACACCACAGCAGGTCAGGGTAGAACTACTGCCCTGCTCAGACTCAGAACAATCCATGATGCAATCATATTCTGTGACATGAACACATTCGACCATATAGTAGGCATTTCCAGCTGCCTATAATTCAAAACATCTCCAATGGAAATCAAACATTGTTAAGTTACAGTCCCTCCTGGGACAGGAAATAGCTTTACAGTGACATTAAGGGATTGAGTGCTACCAATAAGTTCCTTCCCAAAAGAATATTTCTGAGATAGTGGTTGGCATTATACTGCCATTAGACAAATCAACAAGAAAAATAAGTGCCTTTCTTCTGGGCTACTGGCTGAGAACGCATTTGGCAAATGCACTTAAGCATTAAGATGACTAATGAAGGCGGACCTAAATACCTCTGTTCCACTTGACTTCTGAAATGAGAAGCCTGAATGAGACAATAATAAACATATGCGTTCTCTGTCTATACTATACAAGTACTATCCACCATATGTGAGGATAATGGATCTGTACAGATTCACCTGTACTCTCATATTCTTCCCCTGGTGATACAGGCAGCATTTATGTAGTATTTAAAGTTTGCAGTTTAAGAAAAACCATCTCATTTTATTTTCACAACAACATTGAGAGGAAAAGGCTATTATTTTACAGATAAGAAAGTTGAGGAATAATATAGATTAAGCGACTTGCCCACAGGGCTGGGTCAATTTCTAAGGCCAGAAATGAATCGAGATCTTGCTAACCCCAGGCCCAACACTCAATCTACTGCATCACATAGCTACAATGAACCCTCAGACCTCATACAGAACCTTCTTCTTTACCATTCTTATAGACAAATCATATGATGGTTTAGTACTATAATTATTTAGTATTATAATAATCTGTGTTTTTGTCATATAGTCATAATAGAATTCAAGCTCCTAAAGGGCAGGAGTTGTGCCTTATCTGAACTTTATATATCTCCCAGCACTTTACAAAGCACAAATCCTTAACAAAAATTTGTTGAATTAATTAATATACGAGATAGCTATCCAAATTAAGGGAAGAATTTAAGACATTAATTTGAACATGGAGATCTGAACCTATAAATGTTGTGTCCTTAGCAACTCTTTCATTAACTACAAAATTTAGTAGCAGAAAGAACACTGGATTTGGCATCTGAGGACATGATTTTGAATCCTTATTTCCTATTTATTACCTGTATGACCATGGTCAAGTTACTTAACATCTCCATGTTTTAACATTTTTTTTCTTTTTGGAGGGCAATTGGGGTTAAGGGACTTGCCCAAAGTCATATGGCTAGTAAGTGTGTCAAGTGTCTGAGGACAGATTTGAATTCAGGTCCCCTTGACCCCAGGACTGAGCCACCTAGCCGTCCCCATGTTTTGACATCTTAACGTGAAAAATAATTGCTCAGTCATTCTAGTCATGTCCAATTCTTCTGGACCTGGATTTTCTTGGCAAAGATATTGGAGTGGTTTGCCATTTCCTTGTGATAGGTTAAAGTATATTATTTCTACAGTTTCTTCTAAGATTCAATGTCCAAGAAGAAAGAAGAAGCATACACTATCAAGAACCACCTTTCTTCAATATTTGTCTCCCCAAAGAGTCCAAGCTCTTTGGAAGAAAAGATTATTTCCTTTTTGTCTTTCCATTCCCAAGCCCTAGAATAGCTCTTGGTACATCATAATATTGCACATTTCTTAAACACTCTATCTGGTAAGCTGTTTTATCCTGGTATTGGGCTTGGAATCAGGAGGACCTGGTTCAAATTCTACACCTGACACTTACTGTGTGACCTTGATTTTTATGTGCCTCCAACAACCCCCTAAGACTTACTTCTTGAGTTCTAGACAGGGTGAGACTGGATCTTTGTTGGTATAGATGTAGTTTCCCAAGTTGGAAAGAAATCACAGCTTCTTTTCTTCTTCATATAAGAATACAAAGTAAAGTACAAAAAACTCAGGAATAGGGAAAATGATGTTAATCAGCTACCACAGGCTACCAGAGTTGGGGAAAGCTTACTCAAGAAAAGATGTGAACTGGAATTTGAAAAAAAGGATATCATTTATCCTTTATCTGGAGTAATAGAGGGAGAAAACTTTCTATCTACAGGGAATAGTCATAAAAGTGGAAATACTTTCAAATTCTGGGAAAGATAAATATAATTTGAGCCCAGACTATGACAATTAGTCCCTGTGGGCAAGTCAGCTCTCATTTCTGGATCTCTGTCTCCCAATTTGGAAAAGAAGAGGACTGGATCAGATAATTCCCAAGTGCTTTAGTTTATATGATACTGAAAAGACCAGTTGAACTCACAGGATTCAGACCTTAAGCTGGAAATAACAATGAAAGTCATTCTCTCCAAATTCCCTCATTTTACAGATGAGAGAACTGAGGCCCAGAGAAGAGAAGTAATTTTCCACTAGTCAGTCAGTCAATATGTCTTTACTGGGGGCAGCTAGGTGGTGCAGTGAATAGGGCACCAGCCCTGGAGTCAGGGGGACCTGAGTTCAGATTGGGCTTCAGACACTTAACGCACACAATACACACAGACACAGACACAGACACAGACACAGACACACACACACACACACACACACACACAAACCTAGCTGTGTAAGCTTAGGCAAGTCATTTAACCCCAATTGCCCTACCTTCCCTCCTCCAAAAAGTAAAAAAAAAAATCTTTATTAAGCATCTAGTATGTCAGGCACTGAGTTAATATGCAATATGTTGTGATGGTTCTTGTAGGGGAGAGTAAGAGAGAACAATTAAATATATTAAGATAAGATCGTGAAGGCCTTGGAGTGTGAAGGCCTAGACAATTCTATAGGGAAAGAGTTGCTGCTGAAGACCTTTGAGGAGAGGGGTGATATATGTCAAAGGGTCTTAAGCAAGATTACTTTGTCTAGAAGGTGTATGTCAAATGGATTTGGATAAATAAACTACTAGAACAGTTAGCAGATTAATTTATAACCTAAAAGGCCACACATGTATTTAACAATTTTTTTCTTTAACAAAGATACTGAAGGTGTAAATAATTTAGACTAGGTCACAAGTGACAAAAGCAAATGTAAGACTATTTAAAAAGAGATATTTGTTTAAAATCATAGCACATATCAAGCTAAAGATATTAAATAATTTACCCTGCAGTTTATGCTTTGTCTGATGAAGCAATGAAATAACATCTTAATTAGTGTCTATCTTGTAAATGTGTACTTATTGGAAAACTACCTATATTTAATTAGAATTTTAATATTACACTGATTTTAAAAGTGTAGGATTATCTCATAATTTATATATAATTGCTTTTGGGTTTAAATTTTAGATACTTGATAATATCTTTATAACCGCCTAAGATAAATTTTAGTTATAACCTTAAACTTTATTCTACTGTTTATAACTTATAACTCTGAGATTGCTATTTCAGATCTGAACAAGTTGGACACAAATTTAGAATTAATTTCTTATTCAAAAGGAGAGGGAGAGAGTGAGGGAGAAGAAGAGAAAGAAAAGGAAAGGGAACAAGAAAAAATCAATATCAGCAAATCTAGGACCCTTTGAAATAACAAAATGAGATGTCCTAGAATCCAATAATTACAATCGGACTTAAAATATCTTCTTTGGTCTGTGACTTAATGCAAACATCAAAGTAAGACTAAACTCTGAATAAACACAAAGCTTAGCTGTTTACATTGGCATTCTCTATGGGTTTCAATCATCTCAATCATAATCATGGTCATCTTGTGGTAAGGTTTTCTCCAGAATAAACATGCAGACTTTTTGGGGGTAAAAAGGTTATATTTTTCCCTAAGTATAAGAACTTCCTGAGGACACTGGTTCTTCAGGACAGTAAGGTTTATAAGTGTTGATCATAAAGAAGTCATCTTGTCCAGGAGCTCTAATTCCACATACAACCAAGAGCCACAGGGAGTTTCCATTCTGATGTAGTGACATTTGCAATCTTGTTTAGGGGTCACAGAGGTGGAACAATATGCCAGGAATGAAAGACGGCCAAGCCACAGAATGTACTTATTAACATTGTGACCTGAAAAAAGTTACGTTTGTGTGTCTGCGAAAATGAAGGGAAATGTTCAATGGTCTAATTCATTGAAGTAAAAGTCATTATTTAGTGGAATTTCTTGAATTCTAGAAATAAAATAAGAGAAGGAAGAACCGATCATTTATATCTTCTATTCCTTTTCTCCCCAATGGAAATGTTCTCTGTGTGTGTGTGTGTGTGTGTGTGTGTGTTAAGATTTGGGCACCAGCAATTACATCTGAATAGTTGCTATTCAGAGTAAAAAGAAGGTTAAAAATGCATTTCATATCACTAAACTCCCTTTTTGTTTCTCAGACTATACTTTTGATTTCACTGGCATAGTAAATGCAAGGAGGAAAGTCCTTTTACCTATGCAGATCATCATCTCTGTCTATCAATGAAGATCAGTAATGATTCTGCAAACTTAGAATCTTATAGAGTTACCCTGGGGGTCATTGAGAGAAAAATTGGTTTGCCCTGGATTGACCAGGCTGTTATTTTTGAGAGACTGGACTTAAACCTGCTATGGCCAGCTGTTAATCCATTGCCTTACAGCATGATGATGGAATCCTACTAAAGCTGCCTCCCACCCTAATAATCTAACTTCTGTACAGACCCCACTGAATAGCAGGTTCACTGCCCCTAAATAGCCACTCACAACCCCCCACCACTAAATAGCTTAACCTTCATATGTGCTTCACTACTCCTAGAACTACAGATGTGTCCATGAACTCATGTTTCTCACAGACAGCAGGCATGTCCTTGTGATGGGATCCCAGCTACTGTCTCTAGCTAGTCACTGCCCCCAGACTCATTCCTCATATTTCCCACAAAAAAGAGCAGGTGCATTCATGTACTCAACCACAACCACATCCATCTAGTTTCAGACAGGACCACAATACTCAGCCAATCAGAAAGCAGCACCACCAGGATGCCCAAGCAGGATGGTACCCTAAAACAATAGAAGGGACTTTCTGTAAGTAGGCACCTGAGCAATAATAGTAAAGAACTGACCTAGAGTGAACTTATGACATACAGAGGTTTATTATAATATCATTATCATACATACATACATAACCCCCAAGTGGGTTTTTCTGTATGCATTGTGAGTAACTGTATGTACAGTTCCACTGTGGCTGGGACCCCTCCCCTATTACCTAATCCCTTAACAAACCCATCCTGTCTTTTAATATTCATAATTTCTGCTATGTGATTGCATCTTTACCCTATAAAATCCATCTTGCTTTCTCTGAAGTTGCTGGTTCCTCTTGGAACTTGACCTGTTGCATGAGAGGTGTCAATCTCAATAAATGCCTGTATTTGGATAAGAGATGGTCTGATTCTGAATTCTTTGAGATGGTTCCACCACAACACATCATGAAACTGAACAATGACACTACTCAAGCACAACCATATGCATACATAAAACCAATCCATTCATCAACTAGTATTTATTGAGTGACTACTAATAAACATTATAAACTTAAAAGGGGTGAGCAAATTGAATAAGGATTGAGTACTGGGGGGGCCTCTGATACTTATTGTTTGACCTTGGGAAAATAATTTTTCCCATGAGATTCAAGCAACTCAGGAAGACTTATCTACTAAGTCACATCTACACAGTCACAGACAAGGTTTTAATTTTCCTTAAAAGAGGATGCTCCTACATTGATGAAATAAAAAACATTTCTTATACTAAACAATAATGATAATTATTGTTCATCTATATCTATACACACATATTTTGAGCAATTAAATAACTGAAAAACAGAAGTATGCATGCAAGGACCCTGAGGGAAAATCGTTGCTATTTCATGGCTACATAGTTTAAGATTTCTGCCAGCATAAAACACAGGTAATTTTTAAAGTGGCAACAATGCAGCAAAACTTTTGAGGAAGAATTCCTTCATGGAGGAAGAGAGAAGAGTGCCTATGCCTAGATCTCCCCAACCTCCAACTATGGCTAGACTTTGAGAACTTTAAAGGGTCTGGAGGATTCTGAACTTCCCATTGACATCCTAGCAACAGAAGCAACTGGATGCAATTCAGGCAGGCAGATTTCACATGGAGCCCAGGAAAGAAGCTAAATTGTACGTAAGGAAAATTTGAGCACTTCAAAACGGGGACAAATAGATTTCCAACATAAATAGCTGTAATGGAGTAATTTAACATTGTGTTCTCTCTACTTATGCTTACTTTCTCCTGTACTGTTGGGAGTAGGTCAACAGATTTTTGAGGGGATGTTTTATTCCAAATGTTCATACTTTACCATGTTAGTAAATGTCCCCTTCTAATTTGGTAAAATAGATAGATGGACAGATACATACATACATACATGGATAGAAACAGAGAAATAGAAGAGTAAGCAAATAAATGAATAAAAAACTAAAAAAACAAATGGCAAAATAAATGAATACATAAATTAAAAAGATAAACAATGAGCAGATGGATGAATACACAAGTAAATTTGGCAAAAACAAAACAGAAGCATTTACATATTTGGCCTTCTTCCATCTGTACAGAGAAAGTATGAGAAAAGAGTGGAAAGATCACAAGCCACGCAAGTCCTGACCCTGACTCAGCTGCTATAAGTGCATCCCTCAATTTAACTTCTTACGGCCCAAAGATCCTAATTCATAAAATGATAAAGAGAACCAGAAGATTTTAAAGTTATCTACAAAGATTGCATTTCAATATCTGAAATGATCAGACCTGTCATTTTTAATGCAAACTATAAAGATGGTTATTCTCTATGATATAAATCAAGGCCATTTATTTTCAGTATTGGTTTTTGAAGGATTGCCAAAATAAATTGAATGAAAACTTCATGCAGGAAGGCAGAATTTGCTGAAGGGTGACACATTTAGGATCAGTGAACTCATAGGGAATTTTTTTAATCTAATGTCCAGTGGAATCACAGATTTGACTCTGGACATTTAAACCTTATCTGCCTCAATTTCCTAGTCTTTAAAATGAGGATAACGTCTACCAGGGTTGTTATGAAGATAAAAACATATTTGTAAGACACTTTGAAAATCTTAGAGGGTTATGTCATTTTATTGTTTCATTATAGTCATTTTATTATTTCATTATCATCACTAAATAGGGATACTTTGTGTCAACATGTAAATAGTTTGCCAAATCTTCAGTATTTCATGGAGGCTCTATGGTACATAGGAAGAACAATGGGGTAGTAGATCTGACCTAGAATTCCATCCCCAATACTTACAACCTATCCAGAAGTAAGATGGGCCCTATAAAGAATCTCCTGGCTCACTAAAGGTCAAGACAAGAACTCTATTTAATGCAGTGACCAAAAACTACTTCAGAGACTCAAAGGGAAGGTTTCCCACTTCTTGTCAGAATGGTATTGGACAGAAATTAAAGAACAAGGGATACATTTTCAGAAACAGCCAATGTGTAGGTTCATTTTCTAAAGTACGCTTACTGTTTACAAAGAAGGGGTGCTTTTTCCCCCATTCATTTTTGTGGGAGGGAGAATTGGTATGATAGTGATGCAGAAACAAAATAAGAGCATTAAAGAAGAATGTTATTAAAACACATTTAAGCAGGGCATTTATGGAAATAGTTAAATGCATTATTTTAAAGTACAAATTTTATTGAATTTTCATGTTTTCATGTATTTTTTTCTTTTTCTTTGTATATGGAAAGGCTAATATTTGTTGATTACAAAATGAGCTTTTAAAAAAATAAAAATTGATAAGTAACAATCTTTGTTTTAGGAGTACTTATTGAAATAGAGGGCCTCAGACACTCCTTTCAATCTAGAAATTCTATGAAATTTGTGTATCCTTTGGCAAGTAACCTAAATTTCTCTAGGATTCAGTTCCTTCAACTGTTAAATAAGAGGATGGATAACATTATTTCTAAGATTTCAACTCTTCCATTATTTTATGGACATTAATAGTAGAATCATGCCATGATGTGTCTATTTTCATCAATTTCCTCCTAGGAAAAGAGTAAGCACAGCAGAGTGGGTAGAGATCAGTCCTGGGAACCTGGAAGACCTGGGTTCAGGTATCAGGTAAAGGTTTTAACCTCTTTGTGCTCTATGAAACTAAGAATGTAAATAACAGAGAGGGTCCCAATAATTTCCATTGGTAGAGGTCACGTCTTTACCTTGAAGTTCTCTATATTGATGAACTGAGTAGTTCAATCCCTATGCCCACTCCCTATCAGTAGAGTAGGTCCGCATAAACCTGTGCTTTAATTTAATTATGCACATAAACATGAAAAAATAAAGTGAGTGATTTAGTGAAAAGCAATACTGCACATTCCACACGCAAAACTAGATCGTATTCAATGTTACTCACAGGACTTTTCCCAAATATTCTAAACCCCCTGAGAAAAATTTTGTCCAAACCTATCTGCTAGCTAGTAGGCTAGTGGGATAAATGTACATTAGGAAAGTAAGGCCTACCCAATATTTTCTTAATTTGTTAGAGAATCTTAAAAAGAAATCTACTTCAGTAGGCAGTTAATTATACAAGATGTCACTGTGAAAAGCAATGAGTTTGGAATTAAAGGACCTCAGTCTGAATCCTGGCTTTGCCACTTATACCTGTGTGGATACAAGCATGTTACTTAACCACTCTGAGTCTCTACATCCTCATCTGTAAATTAAATGATTGGAGTGGATGATCTCTAAGGTCCCTTGCCCTCTAAAAGTCTATTTGGTAAGGAGTGTATGCATTGAATAATGTAAAACCTCAAACAATAATAGAAATAAATTATTAGGTATTTAAATATGGAATATGGCATATGGATTTTGGGAAAGGGTGGACAGATTTATCTTCCTAATTATTGCTTCCTTAGGTTAGAGATCACAATCATCCCTTTGGATTATTATCTATAGTGAATTTTGGGGATGTCATGCAGCCTAGTGGAAGAGCTTATTGTATAAATGGGAAAAAAATCACATCTTTCAAATTTTTACTCCATGCATCCATTTTTCCCCCAAGAATCAGAAACTATATTTGGTGAATACATAATCAGTAAGGTGCTGACCTGTTAACTCTGTCTTTTAGAAAGCTGTGCCCCCTCAAGCAGGAAATGCCCTGAGCTAACCTAATCTCCATACTAATTACCTATTACCTTAACGAGGTACTAATTCCACTGACTAAATGAAATCATTAGAGGCTAAAGGTGTTAAGGATGACCAGCTAAGAAATTCTCATGCAAATGGAGACAAATCATTTTTGTAGGAGAGTTATGTTTTCTCTCAATTTCTCTGAATCAAATTTCATTGATTGACACCTTTGCAGGGCTATTCATAGCCTTTACATGAAATATAAAGTATAAATCATTAAGGTTTCCTGGTGGGGTGGCGGTATAGGGGGAGGACAACATATCACATATGCAGTCACATCCATTTTACTTCCAGTATATGCAATATATGAAACATTTGAACTAATACTATCTGTCTTAATTATAAGGATAAGGAGAGGAATCAAATGAAATAATCAGCCTGTCTGGGAAAGCATAAAATACTACACAGATAATTATTAGTATTTATTATTTAGGTAAATAAAGTTGGGCATCAATTTTTAATAAATTCATTCAAGATATATTCATTTAGCCTCTATTCCCTCATAGCCTCAATCTTCAAAACAACTTTAAAGCTTAATAATTGAATCTCCTCCCAATATCACTCCCTCAAGTGTTCCTAATTCCTAGACAGGACTGTACAAGCTTTCAAGTGGGGATTCAAATGCAGAAGAAATTTAGAACTCTACCATTTTCCTTAAAAGGAGGGCGTGTGAGTAGAAAGTAAGACAGGATTTTTCCAGACATAAGAAAATTGAACCAAAGGTTTGGTATCTCCTTTTCCTCACCCTTTATGTAATGAAGTTAGGATACAAAAAGCTACATTTCTGATTTTTTTTATTTTCCCAGAGTAGTCTGCTATGAGTTATTATAAATATGATAAATACTCACAATGAGATTGAGCAATTATATCTTTGGATTGTTCATTTAACTGATTAGAGGGTGGTACTAATTAGACTAATCCCCCATAGGGATATAAAGTAGCTTTCTTAAATCTTAAGTATGCCATCTTTCAAAACTCTATCATTCTCAAATAAGGGAAGGAGAAAGGAAGAGTGAAGTTTATTCTAGAACAAACTCAAAAATCATGTAGGCACTGAATAAAATGTTTGTTGAAATTAATTGAACAAGTGTCTTGAAAAAATATTTACAAGGGAAGGCTTTGAATTTGGTATAGTGAAAAAGGCATTGGATTAAAAGTCAGATGAGCTTGGGTTTAATCTTTGCTTTACTCTGTATCTGTAAGACCTTGGAGAAGACAATTATTCCCCTTTGGGTATCATTTTCTACATCTGAAAAATGAATAGAGTAGATTTAGATGATTTGTACAGTCTCTACTAATTCTAAATCATATGATGGGGTACTCCATTCTTGCAGTGTCTACCAGGAATCTATAGCCTGAGAATTTTTAGGAGTCAAAAACATTATGGGTAATATATTTTTTACCAGTACATTTTCCTAAAATTTCTGAGTGAATAAATGGACCCACAAAGTCCTTGTTAATAGTTCAACATGGTTGAAGGTGGCTAGTAGAACTAACAAAAGATCTACATTTGTCCCTGGGAAGTTTTATAGGCACAAATAGCTTATCATATTTTCAGATGATACTAACCTGGAAGAAATAGTTAATATATAAGATGACAGAACAAAGTATAAAAAAGATAAAGGAAAGCTAGAATGGTGGAACAGTTAAAATACAATTTAGTAGAGATAAATGCAAAGACCTACAATTGGGTTCAAAGAATCAGTTTCACAGTTACACATATAATTGGAGGTATGTCTAGATAGGAATTTCTTTGAATTGATTAAAAACCATTTAATGTGCTTTTTAGGTGTATTATGTGCTAAGCACAGGGCTAAATTATTTTTAAAAGAGATGGGGATTTTAGCGAAATGGAAGCTTAATAATAGAAGTCAATAAGGTGAGGCTTAAAAGCCTTGGTCATAGGCTACATTGAGAGAAGCTTGCTGTATAGAACACAAAGGGTCTTGCTTCTACTGTCTAAGTACTGTAAATAGAGAGAACACTGGGCTCAGGAATTTACTAGCTGTATAATTCTGGGTAACTGCTTGGCTCAGTTTCCTTATCTGTAAAATAAGGATATGCACCTACTTCCCAGGGTTGCTGAAAGGATCAAATAAGATTTTGTAAAAATACTTTGTGAACTCTAAAGTGTTATATACGTGCTAATTCTTCTTTTTCTTGTTAATATCATTATCATCACTACATTTGTTATTTTGTCTTAATCACAGTATATATGGAGTACTGGGTTCAATTCCAGTTGCCACATCTTAATAAAGATTACCCTTGAGTGAATATCAAGGGATGAACATTTAAAATGGTAAAAAATGAAGGGCCTAATTATAATGCTACAGATAAAGGAACTAGGGATGAAGAAGAAGTTTAAGGAAATGGGGGAAGTATCCTGGAGAAGAGGTATTATACTTATTTTACTTCATCCCAGAAGAAAGAACAAGCATAAGGTATGGAAGTTAAAAAGAAGCAAATTTAGCTTTATGGAAGGATCTAATAAATAAATAGGTTGTTCCAACAGTAGTCCTTTCCCCTTGCTGGGGGTGTTATAGAAAGGATTCTTGTTCCATGTCAGATTGTACTAGATAACCTCTGAAATCCTGTCCCTCCAAGATTCTAGGATTCCCTCAACAATATTGAGATTCAGTGATTCCTTCATTCCTTCCTCAAAGCCAGAGTTTCATTGGACAACACCGAATAGCTGAACATTCATAACAGATTAATTTTAACTCCCCTAGGATGCATTCTGGGTTTTTCACTTCTGTCCTATCATCTTACAAGTATTCATGGTGTCATCGTGATTATTACAATGGACAGTGGCTAATGTTGGACATTCATCAAGCCCTTGTGAAATGCAATATGCTATAAAAATGTTCATTAAAAATTTTAAAATTTCTGAATACTTAATTCAGGGGATGGGGAATCCATAGCCTCAAAGCAACATGTGGCCCTCTAGGTACTTGGGTGCCATAGCCTTTCAACTGAGTCCAAGTTTTAGAGAACAAATTATTTTCTTAAGAGAATTTGTTCTATGAAATTTGGATTCAGTCAAAGGGCTACCCTTGAGAACCTAGAGGGCCTCAAGGCCACAGGTTCTCCACCCCTCACTTATTCCCTACTATTTGTATGTTGGTCCATGAGGTTCTACTAAAAAAAAAATAAAGCTTAATACACAGTTTCTGTTTCCCTTTTTGGACATGAGATAATATATGTGATAGCATGTACTATGCAAGCATTAAAGTGCAACATAAATGTTAGGGATTATTATTTATTATTTATCAATATTATTAAAAGCTTAGATTATCAAAATATTTAGATCAGTACTGTCACATTCCAATTTTATTCCTTTTGAAATGGATTTGTAAGCAAACTACCTGACATTTAAATGCAACCGTTAGTTGAAATGAATGTGAAATGTCTGCTTGCTATCAGTTATAATAAAAATATATAATGAGGGCTAGAAAAGCTTAAGCTTTCAGTTAAACAAGGAGAACCAATCAAGCAAGTCCCTAAAGCATTTTGAAATCATAAAATTGAATCAGGAAAAAAAACAGAGGAAAATTAAGATTCTAATTTGCCTGAATCATAGAGAAACATTAAACAACCTATTCCAATATAGGTTGGCACCATTCTACAATTAACAGTATTAGAGAGTATTATAGAATACTACAGCATTCACATGTCTACAGGTGAACTGACATGCCTAAAGTCAACTAGATGGCATAATCAGGGGTAGGCACCAAACTCCTATCTTCATGATTCTGAGTCTCTCTCTCTCTCTCTCTACTGCATCATGCTATCTTTCCATGAAGTAGAAAAGCGCATAGACTAAAATCCAGACAGAATATTCTGGCTGGAAGGGTTCACACGAGAAATTTGCAGGAAGAAGTTGGGCTTCCAGATGTCACGATTAGTTGTTCATTGTTTAAATCATTTCACTGCTCTTCTCCTTAGTCGTTTCATCTTTAAAAGGAGAATAATAGCCCTTTCCCTGACTACTTCATATGGTTATTTGGAAACTAGATAAACCGTAATGAAGCTTCTATGTCTGTGATAAAATACATAATCCATGTTTAAAAGGTATATACATAAGTAAGTCATCAAAATGCACCAGGCCTTTAGAACATGGCTTTGATGATTTCAAAGCAGAAAATAAAAACAGAACTAGTTTCCACATGGACAAGGGACACGGATGTTTATTCTGCTTATTTGAAGTCAGAGCCAAAAGTTCTGATGCTCTATAATTTTGAGCAACCTTCATTGCCTATTGACAAATGGACATGTTATAGAACCTAATTTGCTGAAGTTTTACTGAACTTTATTGAATTATTTATTGAAGAAACATTTATAAATAAATTTAATAAATGTTTCTTCAACAAACATCTTACAAATGCAGACTCCTCTTAATTCTGAGGGAGAAAACACAGAAGAAACAGTATTTGTAGAATTTTGTTAAAAAAAAATAAAATTATGTTTAAGTTAGATTCAATTAATTTTTTTTAATTATTAGGACCCAGCACAAATTCTCTGTGTATTACTAAAAGAAGTTTTCTAAACAAGTAAAAAGATTAAGATTTGCAATGGATTATTTTTGCTACTCCTGGAAATAACTTTTTAAAAAGATACATTATAAAAATCTATTTAGATAATTGATGTACCAATTCCCTATCAATCTTCTCAAGGTCTCTCTCTACTAGGCCAAATATGCTGACAAAACTAATTCCAGTTGCTGTACTTGAAAGTACTAAAACAGTGTATTTTTTTGAAATTAAAACTGTATTTCAAAAAAAATTATTCCATCATCCAAGCATTTTATTATTCAGAAAAAGCAGCCTGCTCCCCAGCCAGCCTACAATTACAGTTAGAAAACACTTCACAGAAGGAAGGGACCTTAGAGAGTATTTATTCTAATTCTCTCTTTTTATAGACAAAGTAACTGAGGCCTCAAGATGTTAAATGCTAGAACCAGAACTAGAATTCCAATGCCTTGTTTCCCAAATCTGTGTTCTCTCTCTGCAATATCTCAACAGCATCCCCTGTGGTTTTACTTTATTTCTACAAGGCAATAGTTTCTGATGAATAAAAATCAAGACAAAGTCCTGGACCAACTTTCTTTTCATTTTTATTTGCCACATGAAATATTTAAAAATTAAAGTTAAATGACCACATTTTAAGAGGAGCAAATTGGAGGGAGCATGACCTCCTCCCTGAAAAAGGGAGGGAGGAGGCTGTGAAGCAGCTATTGCATCTCTCTGCTTTCCTTTTGTTATAGACAGGGAAATGGCAGGAGGATCCAGTTCTGAAAGTCATGTCAAAATTATTCTCCTCCTAGACAGACAGATCAAAACAGACAAATAACCCTATTCTCCTTAAATGAAAGAGAAACAGAGAGAGAGAGAGAGAGAGAGAGAGAGAGAGAGAGAGAGAGAGAGAGAGACAGAGCTCTGTGAGATATTAATTTCTGCCTGTCCTCAATGGCAATGGCTCACTATGTATTTTGTAGATAGACTCAAAATACAGTTGTCATAAATGGAAAATCTTGGCAAGGCATCTCCCTTAGCTGATCTTATGCCAGATTTAGCTTTCTAGCTTTCAAGGACAGTAGAGTTAGACTATTGTGACCCTGCTTCAATGAAACCATGGAAAACCAAAAGGATCAGATTGTCTCAGTGGATTGCAATCCTCAAACTCCAGTTCTGGCCCATTAGAAACATCCTGCTCAGGGAGCAGAACAGCATTTTATCTATAAGAGGTTTCTGCTTGAGACAAAGGGCCCATTTTTTTATTCTGCCCTGTGTTATGCCCCAAGGAGCTACTCAGAACATGGAGCTTACCACTGACTCCAAAGGTAGCTCCAGGCTCTGATAAGTTCTGCTGAATTTGGCAGAATGTAGAGAAAGGAAAGCCTACCCAGGGGGCACATAAAGGACAGGGAACAGAGGTCCAACAGCCTAATAGTGAACTAGGCTTAAAGTCAAAAGACTTAAAGTCAAAAGAGCCATTCTTTAAGAGGCATCACTGACTTGCTACGTGACACAAAATCTTGAGTTTTCAATTAATCATCAATAGGGCAGTGAAAATTTCTGCCTTAATGAACTTCTCTACAGAAGGTAAATTAGATAATGCTTTCAAGCAATTAACCATTAAATTTTATGGATGCCTTAGAAATAATCACCATATAAATATAATTTAATTTTATTACCAATATTATTAACATGATTATTAACATTATGCTGAATCAAAGGCTGAGAGTGAATAAACTGGGACTAGTGTTTAGTATTAATCTCTAGCTTCTTTCAGCTTCAGGAAATGATCAAATAATCAGAAATTCCTTGAAGGATATTTTGTGATAGGAAAATGCACTAAACCTTTATCTATCTACAAAATACTTCCCAATGAGCTCTAGTAGGAAGAGTATTGGACCTGGAGTCAGGAAACTTGAGTATGAACCTATGTTCTACTGGAAACTTACTATGTGACCAAGGGTGATTCATTTAACTTTGCTAAGGTGTTCTTATCCCTTCTGCAAAATGGGGATGGTAACATTTATACTGTTCATTTCACTAGATTGTGAGAAAATACTTTGTAATTCTCCAAAAAAAAAAAAAAACTCCACACCATAATATCCTAGATTTGGATCTGAGAAGGACGTTATTTTCTCATTTCAAAGATGAAGAAATTAAGTCTGGGAATATTAAATAATTTTCCCAAGGTCACACATATTTAAATACTATATAAACTCAATAGCAGCAATTTTATTGTCTATCTTTTCTCAGTCTTCATTGTTTTAGTACTCTCTGGAGCATTTGGCATTTATTATCTCCCTTTCTTCCTGGACACCCTCCATGTCATACCTTCTAAAGATGAATACATTCCAAGTTTACTCCTTGGGCTCTCTTCTCTCTCCGTATCCTCTCTCAGTAATCTCATTTAATCTGATGAGATCAATTATCATCTCTGTGAAAATTATGTCCAGATCTTTATGTCCAGATTTATTGTTTCTTCTGAGTTACACCATGGGTCAGCACTCCTGGCTAATAAAATATTGTATAAATGCCTCAAAGGCATTTAACTTATTTTTTTGTTTGTTTTTCATTTTTTATTTGTTTGTTTTGGGGAGCGTTTTTTGCAAAACTTAACTAAGTGATTTGCCCAGGGTCACACACTTGGTTAAGTGTCTGAGGTCAGATTTGAACTCAGGTCCTCCTGACTCCATGGTTGATACTCTATCCACTGCACCACCTAGCTGCCCCCATTTTACCTCATTGTGTCCACAAAAAGAATCCATTATTTCTTCCCTAAATTGAGACTTCTTTCCATCTTTATTTCTATCAAGGTTAATCTATTCTTCCATTCAATCAGGTTCATAATCTCAGATGTCCTTAACTCTTCATTTCCTTTAGCACCCCTCTCATATCCAATCCCGTTTAGTTATCAGTTTTACTCCCACTGTGTCTTTCATACTCATCCCCTTCACTCTACTCACATGGCTACCATCTTGATGAGGCCCTTATCTGGACCACTTCAAAAATCTCTTAATTGGTCTCCCTGCCTCTTTTTCAATTCCCTTTGTAGATTCTACATTTTAGATAAAACTGACTACTTGCTCTTACTTGAATATGGTCATCTATATTCTGTTTCTGTGCCTAGACACAGAGTGACTTTCAAGCCTGAAATGCACTCCTTCTTCTCCCTGACCCTTTATGATTCCAAGTTTTTTTCAAAGCTCAGTTCTTTCTCCTACGTGAGGCCTTTCTTCATTTTGGTCCCATGCAATTACCTTCTATGGCAATACAAAATCAGAGATTTAGGAGTAGAAAAGATCCCATGAGTCACCTACATCAACTCCCTCATTTTAAAGATAAGGACACATGATTTATAGAGATAAATTACTGAAATGGAAGTGTTGGGTTTGGGGGTAAAAGAGACCTGGGTACAAACCCTGTCACTTCTAGTTACTAACTGGAATGAGAAGAGATATGAACATACTACTTAAATTCTCTGAATATCACTTTCCTCATTTTGTAAGATGGGGGTAATAAAGTCTGTATTATCTAGCACACATTATCTAATATCTAACTAATAATGGTAGTCAACCTCACATGCTTGTGGTGATGCTAAAATGAGCTATATTATACACAGGGCTTTATAAACTATAAAGCACAATTTAAGTAACAGAAATAGCACAAAAATGTGTAAATATCACTGATTTCCACCAGTATAATTCTGAGAAGGCAAATTTTTTTGGAGTGGTTGATTTTGATGATGTTTTTAGAAATCACACACTGAGCAATAATAAGATATTCAAGATTCTCTGCCCCATGTAGATATTTGTCCTGCTACAGGTATGTAGATTAAGAGCCTCAGAGCATTCTTACATTTTATTTGAGTCACACGTTTGGGTCTCAACATTAATTAGGCCTTTTTTATATAATAAATTTTATTTGTTTTCTTGTTTACATTGCTCATTTTCATGAGATTTTTGAGTTACAAATTTTTTCCCCATCTTTCCCCTACCCCACCCCACCCCCAAAACAGTGATCCCACTGTGGAACCCCTCCTCGGTCTGCTCTCTAACTTTCTGGTAGGGCAGAGAGGGTCTCCCTATCCCAGGCCCTGTATATCTTGATTCCAATTTGCAGGTATTGCAGAGCTTTATATTCTAGATTCTTTCAATTCCTCCCTTGTCACCCACCCCTGCTGGAAAGACAACCAATTCAATATAGGCTGTTTGGGTGTGATTATACAGTTCATCTTCATAGTGGACATATTGTGACAGTGATCATATGTCCC
>CM053594.1:257437566-257457541 GCA_028646575.1 Pseudocheirus occidentalis | reverse complement strand
TATATATATATATATATATATATATATATATATATATATATATATATATATATATATATATATATATATATATATATATATATATATATATATATATATTGGTTGTGGTCTGGCTTTCTTAGAAGGAGCTTAGGAAATAGGTGAGGCTGCAGTGGCAGAAGAAGGGGACTGGAGCATGTTTAAATGCGGCTAACTCTAAAGAGTTCCTTCAGTGCTAAGGTAGGGGAGGAGAGGAATGGGGGAAAATGGGAGGAAGGAGAGACAGAATGGTGTCTGGACTCAAAGAGGGGTATGAGGCAGAAAGCTAGCAGGACAGAGTTCAGGAAGGAGCTTCCTGGGAAGTATGAGGAGCCATCAGGGACCATTTTAGTTGCTCATAGGTAACAAACATCAATATATTCCAGGATCTCAAATGGAGGAAGGAAGGCATGAACCTTTTGTAAAAGGTTTGGGGTTCTTCCTTCCAAAGCATGGTGAGGGCACAGAGTCCAGCATTGGCATAATGACCAGCATTCATATATTTTGTCCTGACCACACCCACAGCGGAAGCAATGGTGGTGGTGCAGAAATCAGCCCCAAAGACTGATGTGAAGTGGTATGGAATGTCATTATTCATGAGGTGGGCCTTCAGGAGGGCATCTTTGATGAAATCATACATCACCAGTTCAGCACAGTTGAAGATAGCATTGTGGGCAACACTGAGTGAAGTTTCTTTCCATAAGTCTTGAAGCCTTCCTCTTGGGTGATAGGCTTACTGGCATCCACTGTACCCTGGAATCTCTGGCTGACACCTGCAGGAATCTGGACCTAGTAATGTACCTTTACCACAACTGTGGACTGGGCTACAACTACTGCCAGTGCCCCTCTGGTGCAACCTGCCAGGAGGCAGCTCCCAATGCCTGCATGTTCAGATCCCTTAGTGTAAAACTGCTTGACAATGCTGATAGAGGCAAAAGTCGTCTGGTGCTGCAACCCATTGGATAGACTTCCAGGGCTCTCAGTCTTCACCATGCTCAGAATGGTG
Organism: Pseudocheirus occidentalis; assembly: GCA_028646575.1. Lineage (NCBI taxonomy): Eukaryota > Metazoa > Chordata > Mammalia > Diprotodontia > Pseudocheiridae > Pseudocheirus > Pseudocheirus occidentalis. The sequence continues at coordinate 257,456,517 of CM053594.1, read as the reverse complement.
CCCATGACACCCCGATATTTGGCAGTGGTAGAGAAAGATTGAATGACTCTTGGTTCTCTCCTTGAATCTACAGGCAGACTTCGTGTCCTGAAGGAAGGTGATGAGGTCAGTGAGGCAGGCAGCAGAACTTTACGGTGGTTGTTGAGGACACACCTCTAACCATGACTCAGGGCTGGCTTTCTTCTACCTCCCAGGAGGCAGAGGAGAAATGGAAAGAGAGCCTCCACTGACTGAGCAAGAGTAGACAGAGAAACTCTGCTGGAGTCCTGACCTAGTGCAGCTCATGATGTTGGCACTGAGGTCAAGCTTTTCTAAAAGTGTTCCACTCTTCAAAGCAACTCACAGCAATGATGGCCCACTTCTCTTGATTTTCCATAGAAAGCTGTTGGGAAACTGAACATATAATGATCATACTGTGTGCTCAGGACCACAGAGGAAAACACGAGGAGGAGGAGGCAGGAGGCAGAAAACCTGCAACAGAATCGGGTGTCTGGTGGGCTGGAGGGGCTGTTCAGCTGTCTGTGTGCTGGGTCACTATAATGTCTCAGCCTAAGAGGAGGATGATATATGCACTGAGCAAATTTTATTTTATTTTGATGTAGTCAAAATTATCCTCTGAATTCATCTATTTTGGGTCATAAATTCCTCTCATGTCCATATATATCCAACAGGTAAATTTTTCCAAGCCCCTTTAAATAGCTTATGATATCAGTTTTCATGTATAAATCATATCCCCATTTTGAGCTTACCCTGGAATTCATTGTGAGATACTGGTCAATACCAAGTTTCTGCCAGACTGTGCCTAGTTATCCTAGAAGTTTTTTTGACAAAGAAAGTGAATTCTTTCCCCAGAAGCTGTGATCTTTGGTTTTATGAAATGCTGGGTTATACTTATTTGATTTTGTTGTACACTGTGTGTATGATCTATTCAATTTATTATTAAACACTATTTATCTAGTACCAAGTTATTTTGAAAATTATGACTTTGTAATACAGTTTGGGATTTGATACTCCTAGGCCATCTTTCTTCATAATTTTTCCATTCATTCCCTTGATATTCTTGACTTTTTTTTGTTCTTCCATATGAATTATGTTATTATTTTTTCAAGGTCCATAAAGTTATTCTTTGGTAATTTCACTTTACATAAGTGAATAAGAAAATTAATTTTGGTAGCACTGTCATTTTTACTATCTTGGGTCAGCCCAACTATGACCAATTAATATTTCTCCTATGATTTGAAATCAGCTTGACTATGTGACCATAATTTCATAATCATGATCATATACTTCCTATATGTCTTGGCAAGTATTTTACACAGTCTGAAGTTATTTTAAATAGAATTTCTCTTTCCATCTCTCTCATTTGGGTTTTGTTAGTAACATGCAGAGAAAATGATGACTTAGGGGACTTTATATTCTAAAATTTTTCTAAAGTTGGTAACTCTTTTTTATTAATTTTAGTTTAATCTCTAGATTTCTCTAAGTAAATCTTAATATCACCCACAAAAAATGATTTTTGATTCCTCATTGCCTGTGCTTATTTGCTTGATTTCTTTTTCTTGTCTTATGGCTAGCTAGCATTTCTAGTACAATACTGAATGAGAACAGATTGTGATAATAGACATCCTTGCTTCACCCTGATTTCATTGGAAAAGTTTCTATTTCATCCTCATTATGGATAAAGCTTGTTCTTGGTTTTAGATAATATGTGTTAATTTAAGAAAAGCTCCACTAATTTCTATGCTTTCTGGTGTTTTAATGGGATTGGGAGTTGCATTTTGTCAATAGCTATTTTTCTGCATCTTTTGAAACATTCATATCATTTCTGTTGATTTTATTATCAATACGATCAATTATGTTTATACTTTTCCTAATATTGAATTGGACCTACATTCCTGATATAAATCCAGACTACTTGTACTATAGGATGTTTGTGACAAATCAATGTAGATTGATAGAATTTTATTTGTTTTTTCATCAATATTTATTAGAATGATTGGTTTTTCATTTATTTTCTCTTTTTGATCTCCATGATTTAGGCATCAAAACCATATTTGTGTCATGGAAGGAACTTGATAGGATCCTGTCTTTACCTATTTTTAAAAACTTTCCCTATAGTACTGGAATTAATTCGTTCTTTAAATGTTGGGAAGAATTAAGTTGTAAATCCATCTGTTTCTGGGGATTTTTTTTCTCTTTAGGGAGCTCATTCATGGCTTGTTCAATTTATTTTTTCTAAGATTGGGTTATTTGACTATTTTACTTTGTCTCACACTCTGGTCAATATATATGTTTGAAAACATTCATTCATTTCATTTAGATTGTCACTATTATAGGAATGTGCTTGAGCAAAATAGATACAAATTTCTTTAATTTCTTTTTTTTTGCTTTTTTTTTTTTGGAGGGGGAGGGCAGAGCAATTGGGGTTAATTGACTTGCCCAGGTCACATGGCTAGTAAGTGTTAAGTGTCTGAGGTCAAATTTAAACTCAGGTCCTCCTGACTCTAGGGTCAGTGCTCTATTCACCATACCACCTAGCCACCCCTAATTGCTTTAATTTCATCATCTTCATTGGTTATCCATGTACCCTCTTCATTTTCTTTTTGCTTTTTGGAGGGGGGAAGACAGGACAATTGGAGTTAAGTCACTTGCCCAAGGTTACATGACTAATAAGTGTTAAGTGTCTGAGGCTGGATTTCAACTCAGGTCCTCCTGAGTCCAGGACCAGTGCTCCATTCACTTACACTCTTCATTTTTGATGCTGATAATTTCATTTTGTTATTTCTTTTTAAAAAATCACTATAGCTCATTGTTTATCTATTTTATTGATGCTTTCACAAAACCATCTCCTGGGTTTATCTATTTTTTCATTTTTTTAAAAAACTTTTGGGGAAGCTAGGTCTTGGCATGAAGAGAGCACCTAGCCTCCAATCAGGAAGACCTGAGTTCAATTGTGGCCTCAGACACTTACTAGCTGTGAGAATCTCTGCAACTTGCTTAACATCTGTTTGCCTCAATTACCTCATCTGTAAAATGGGGAAAATAATAGCACCTATTCCACAGAGTTTTTATGAGGAGCACATGAAGTAATCATTTTAAAACACTTCACACAATTTCCTGTACAGAGAAAACACTTTATTATGTTGTTTATTAAAATTATTATTAATATTACTTTCAATTGTATTACTCTCTTATTTTGGGGATTTCAGTTTTGATTTTTGCTTAGTTCCCTCAAAGAGAAGAAATGACCACATGCAATTTCTGTCTCAAAATATCTCCCTTATTGGCCAACAGTAGAGGGGCTGTGAGCTTTTTTGTTCTAGAGAGATTGGATACTAGAATAAAACCAAGTGTCCTGCATTCTGTAGTGCAGAGATCTTTTAAATAGACTCACAGTTGCTGCTGGTGACATATTCTATGCCTGGTTTCTGCCAGATAATGAAAAGTACTAGATAATTTCAGTCTTTCCTGTCTACAACTAGAAACATTTCCATGACATAGAATGAACAATAAATAAATCTTAACTTTAAAGCTCACTAAGATGATTATTATTTATTTTTTAATTGTGATGCCCTTTGTCTTTACATGGTAGTTATTTCCAGCCCCAAGTCCAGAATGAACTTTCTACTAAGTTAAAAAAAAGAGACAAACTTATGATGTGCTGATAGTATATATGTTATTCTCTCATAATAATCCTTTACTCCTCTGCGACAAAGGATAATGTATGTTTCACTTTCTATTTCATGGAACTTCATTGGTTTTAAAAGTACTCAGAGATCAATTTTATCTCATTGATTTTACTTCTTATATTATTGTAACTTATTATGTATTGTTCTGCTTATATTATTTTAAATAACTTCTGCAAATCTTCTGACTTTTCTCTAGATTCCTCATATGCATCATTTCTTACTTGAGAATTATATACCATTATATTCACAATAGGGATAAGTATTGAGGCTGAACTTATTTCATTGATATGAGGGAACTCCCTCTGATCTGCAATGTGTAGGCATAGGGCTTTGTTTACGAGACTTACTTAGATTCACTAGATCAGTATATGCCAGTAGGACTTGAACATAGTCTGTCTATAAATAAAAAATAAACAAACTCCTGTCTATAAACCAACTAACTATTAAACCACATGGTTTCTCTATATTTTTATGCTTTTTTCAGTCATTTTATTACTAACAGGCACTCATTTTGATTCTTGGTCTTTACTGCCACAAAAAGCAATGCTATGGATATTTTGGTACAGATTAGACCTTTTATTTTCTCTTTGATGTCTTCATCATATGGCTAATAAAAGGGATTATTTAGGAGAGAAGTATTAAAAAATTTAATTACTTGTTCTGAATAATTTCAAATTAAAATCCAAAATGAATTCCCTACTTTGTAACTCTACCTAAGGAGCATCAACGTCCCTCTCTTTTAATGACTTTTCTAACATTACTGAATCTCATTATTTGAATTTTTGACAATTTCAATGTAGTGAGATGAAACCTTAAAGTAATTTGAATTTGTGTCTCTCATGCTAGTAGCAATTTGGAGCTTGCTTCCATGTAGTCAATTATAATTGTAAATATTCTTTCAAAAAGTCTGTTTATATTGTTTGGCTACTGGGTTTCTGGCTCTTGATATTATGCATTTGTGTCTGTTCACTGTTTATTTTTTATCTATGACGTGTTTTCCAATAATCTCTTTGTAACAGCAATCAGTTTAGCAGATACTTAGCACTTAGTAAACTTAGGGCTAAGTATGAACTCTGTCCCTATTGAGAGGGTGTGAACTCCCATGTTGACATGGAAGAAGGGGATTGGCTGAGACAGGAGGCCAGTGTGTGTATAAAAAGAAGAATTCTAGAGAAAAAGAGACAGAATTGGAATTTTCCTGTTGGAGGTAGCAGGATCGTCTCAGCATCTGGGAGCTGGGCTGCTGGACCGAAGAAGTGAGTTGGAGTTTTCTTGACAAAGAGAGAGAGAAGAGAGAGAGACAGAGAGAGACAGAGAGAGAGACAGAGAGAGACAGAGAGACAGAGAGAGAGACAGAGAAAGACAGAGAGACAGAGAGAGACAGAGAGACAGAGAGAGAGAGAGACAGAGACAGAGACAGAGAGAGAGAGAGAGAGACAGAGAGAGAGAGAGAGGGAGAGAGAGAGAGAGAGTTTCTCTCCCAGCATCTGGAAGCTGACTGAGAAAAGAGATGGAGTTTTCCTGAGACCAGAACCTGGTGAAGGCTACCCAGAAGGCCAATATTCGTTCTAGGTCCTAGGGCCAGCTGAACTGCTAGAGGACTGAAGAAGCATGACTCGGATAAGACTTTTTTTGTTCATGGTCTGGTTGATCCTTGAGTTCCAGGATCTTCCACAAGAGAAGCGGCGAAGGGTTTGAGATGTGCTGGACCCTGTGAACTTCAGTGTGTGCCAGGGATTGCCCTGAGGACTGAACAAGGACCTGGGAACTGTCTACCTCTGAGGACTAGACAAGAACCTGGCAGCTGTCTGCTTCTGAATCCAGGTGACTGTTGGGTGGATTCAGGAGGGAGCTGGCACGATGGAAGGGGATCCAGGGAATCAGAGAGACCACCCACAGTCAAGATGAAGAAAAGGGCTCCCCTTGGATGAAATGGAGGTTTGCTGGACACCAAAGGGTAGAGGGTTTATGTGGTTTTTCTAATGACTGTACTAGTGATTAATGATATTTAGTAATTGTGAATCTAGATTAGTGACTGATTAAGTTAATGGTTGCCCCAAGAGTGGAAGTTTGATTATTATTTTGATACTGATTAAGTTAATGATATATTATGAACTGATTGAATGATTAAGTTAGGAGGGTTTCCCCCTTAGGGAAACCAGATGATTATTTTTTTGTTCCTTGTTCTAAATATTGTGGCCACTGTAGTGAAAACTGTGTGGCTATTCTAATGTTAAGCTGCTATGAACACTATATTGTGATTTTCTGTGATAAGATGTAATGTTGTGACTTTTATATTCTGATATATTGTGAATGTTTGCCATGATTTGTAATGGAATAAACAGAGTACTCACTATTGCTGTGTAATCCGAACCTTAAAAGCTGTTCACAGTAGCATTCTTTTGGGAATCTGCTCGTGTATAGTGTTACACCCTTTTTAATGACTATATTCAAGTAAATAGTCTTTATTTTTATGTAGTTCAAATTGTCTTTTTTTAAAATCTCCTCTAATGTTTTTTTAGTTAAAAATTCGTTCCCTAGGTATATAGTTACATTTGTGATACAAGCACATATATATGCAAATGCATATTAGATTATTTTGGTGTATGATGTGGAGTTTTGTTCTAATCTTAATTTTTAACATATTTTTTAACATTTTCATAACATAAAAGCCCTTTTATTTTCTTCAAAAAAGCAAAACAAACCAGGAAATGTATAAATGGAAAGAGAATATAAAGAAGCCAGGATTATGGCAAGGTGTCACAAAGTTAACTTTATCATCTTTGCTTCCAATTCTATCCTTTGCCTTCCTTTAGTTTCATTATATTTCTAACAAATGTTTATCTACTTCTTTGCTGAATACTGTATGGAGATCAAACCTCTGAAGGAAATGAAATGCAGAGCTGACAATGGCTGTCAATGAGACAACCTAAGATTCATTATGGATGATACCCTGGTTTCAAAACTGGGGAGATAAATGTTGGCGTTCTATACATGCTCATGGTAGAAAGTGTCATTTGCAGCATGACTCCACTAGATTCCCTAGTGCTGTGATTAAAGAGTACGTCTGAGTATTCTGTAACAGATCTTGGCACACAGAAACAAAGCTGAACATTCTGGAAATTTACATTTTAGACCTTTCTAATCATCCTTTCTCTCCATGAAAATATGATGAAATACCTTTTCTACACTTATTTTGCTGAACATTCCCATAGCAACATCTCATTTTATTAAGTTCATCAGTCAAGCCAGTAATTATCCCAAAGTAATGGACAGCAAACATATTATGAAGCTGTCTGCTTATAACTTGTTGCTGAACAAATGGATTACATTAGTCCTGATATTTTCATCTAAACAATATAGGCAATAATAGGGGGGGAAATAGAAGCTTTGCTACCTATTGTGTCCTCTACACAATTATGTTATAAGCATTTTCATATTTTTAAATAAAAGTTTTACTTACATGAATTACCAGATTCAACAATAGCCTATTTTTTTTCTTTCAAAATGGGTCTACTAATTTAATACATCTCTAAGGATCAATTAGTTAAAATTTATTTTTTCCCACAAGAATCCTTCTAACCCAAGTCCCCTGTTGAGATTTATCATGCTCCTGGTTAGAATGCAGGTAACAAAACCTAATCAAGTTTACACTAAAGTTACCAGACTGACTTTCAAACAGTACTTGCCACATAAGAGATAGGCAAGGAAACAAGAACACTTTGACAGGGACCACTGTTACAACACTAAACAAAAAGCAGTACATCATAAACTGGTATCCTATAAGAAATTTGCCACTAGTGCTTCCTGTGAATTAAAACTGTATTACATTTAAAACAATGGCTCAATTAGTGAATTCCTCTGGGTGCCTTTTCCAGAGCTTTCATCTAGCCCTATGTCTTAAATCTAACTGCAAATCCATTGACTGAAAATCATTCCAGTAAGGAGGCAATTCAAGATTCTAAAGGGAAATTACTTGTTTTAGATTTATAGTAGCTAAATTACAAAAAAAAAAATCCCACATATTTGGCAAAGTTATCAGCGTCTTTCTGAAAGTCACCATGCTTAAGCATGGAGTTTAAATTACCTTCTAAGCCCCAATGGTAAAATATATATTTTGTCTAGTCCCATTTGGTTTGACTTGAGATGTTTTCACAAAGTACATACTAAGCACTTTTCACTCTACAAATGTTCATTTAAAACAAAAATGTTCTCTTCCTGAAAGGATAAGAAAGAGAATAATTCACCTTTTTAAAATTTTTTTCAGAGCTGGGTTCTAATTCCTGGAAGCAAGGAACTGATATTCAAAGCATGCAGTTTAGCATGTGGTTTCCTTGAATTTCACAAATGGCAAGAAGGAACCTTGATCGCTCCCAAAGTATAGGCAACGAAAACACAATGTTAGACTTTGTTCTTTGAATCAGTTGGGCACTTCAAACTCAAAAGATCCAAAATGTAGCATCTTTCTCTATGCACCCTACTTCCAAACCTATATCTCTTTTCAACTTCCCTATTTCTTTCAAGGATACCACCGATCTGTCAGTCACCCAAGTTCTAACCCCAGAGGAAATTTAGACTCAATACCCATTTCCAACCTAACAATAAATCTTATGTAATACTTTCCCAATAAATCTTATGTAATACTTTCCCTTCTCCTTAAAGGAAACAAGTATTACAGTGGACTAAGCCTAGAGTTAAGGGAGACCTGAGTTCAAATCTGACCCAAGGCATTTAATAACTAAGGAAGGGCAACTCACTTAATCTCTCTTTCCTCCTCTTTCTCAACTGCAAAGTGGGGATAATAATAGCACCTACCCTGCAGGATTGTTGAAAGAAAATCAAATGAGATAATATTTTTAATAGTACTTAGTCTAGTGTCTTGCACATAGTAGGCACTATATGAATGCTCATAGGCAATACGTTAGTCCAATGTCTCATCTCATTCCATCAGGACTACTACAGTAGCCTCCATATTGATCTTCTATCTCATACTGATGTCACTCCTCTACTCAATAAACTATGATACTATCTAGCATCAAGTATAAAAGACTTTGTCACTTAAAACTCTTCTCCATCTAGCTGCTTCCTACTTTTCAACTTCTCTAAATATACCATGAAGGGCAGCTAGGTCACTCAGTAGATACAGCACTGGAGTTAGGAAAACATGAGTTGAAATACTGCCTCAGATGCTTACTAGCTGCATGAGTCTTAATCATTAGACAATTAATTAGCTGGGCAAGCCACTTAACCTTGTTTGCCTCAGTTTTTTTATCTGTAAGATGAGCTGGAGAAGAAAATGGCAATCTACTTCAATATCTATGTCAAGAAAACCCCAAATGGGGTCACAAAGAGCCGACCATGACTGAAATAACTGAACAACAAAAGAACCACTCCTCTCCGTGGGCTCTATACTTCAGTCATACTGGACTACTTGCTAATCCTCATAAAGCAACACAGCCTCTGCTCTCTGTGTCCTTGAATTGTATGTGTCGTGACTGGAATCTTCTGCCTTTTTACCTGCCCCTACTGGAATCTCTGGCTTCCTTAGATTTAGCTCAAAAATCACATTTGACAAGAGGTTTTTCTTGATTCTCCCAGGTACTAGTAAGTCTTACCCCTGTGGTAGGGCAGCTAAGTGGTACAGAGTGCTGGACCTGGAGTCAGGAAGACTCATCTTTGTAAGTTTAAATCTGGCGTCAGACACCTACTAGCTGTGTGACCCAGGGCAAATAATTTAACCCAGTTTGCCTCAATTTCCTCACCTCTGAAATGGCAGATCTCCCCAATATCTTTGCCAAGAAAACCGGGAAAGGGCCCAATTGAAAAACAACTAAATGACAACAGTGCTTGCCCATCCATTTAGTCTATATGCATGGTATAACTAATTATTTACACATTTTCTCCCTGTGAGAATACAAACTCCCTGAGGGGAAGTAGTTTTTTTTCCTTTTTTTTTTTATTCCTAGGACTTAATACCTTGTGCAAAAAAAGAAAGTGCTTAATAAATGGTTTGCTGACTGATCTTGGAGATCATCTTAGAGGTACTTAACATTTTATAACTGAAAGAAGGAAATGCAAACCATCAAGCGTAAGGACTTGCAAATATTGTAAATGGAAGAAACAACTCAATATAATAGTAATAATATTGCCCAGAATTTATATAATTCTTTAAGGTTTGCAAAGGACTTTATAAATATCATCTCATTTTATACTCAAAACAACCTGGGAAGGGTAGGTACTACTATTTTTTTTTTTGCTTCCTGGAGGGTGCAATTGGGGTTAAATGATTTGCCCAAGGTCACATGGCTAGTTTTTTGTGTTAAGTGTCTGAGGCCAAATTTGAACTCAGGTCCTCATGACTGGAGGGCCAGTGCTGTATTCACTGCACCACCTAGCCACCCCTAATAGGTGCTATTATTATCTCCATTTTACAGATGAGGGAACTAAGGCACAGAGAGGTCATGGTTTTGTCCAAGGTCATATAGGCAGCATCTGAACTGAATTCAAACTCAGATTCTTTTAAAACTGAACTAAATTGTTTTGTTTATTCAGGTAAACAGAGAGATACCCTCCCAAAAATAATTAAAGGATTATGCAAGGAGAGCAAGGAACTTACCATTAATCTTAGTGAACACTGAGCAGTAAAGGACATTTTTCTTTTCCTTTCAGAAGGCAAAACTGTGGAATGATTTCTGAGTATCCATATAACTAATTACTAGAGATTTTATTATCAAAGCAGAAGCATATGAAAGCTGCTGCCCATAAAGCATTTGAACTTTTCTGAAGCAGCACCAAATTATCTTCTTATACTGGGCTTAACCCAGTGACATTTACATATCTTTTCAAGGAAGTACCATTTACAGGATAAGATTATCTATTTCAGCCATATATAGTAATGTTCTTTTTGGGAAAAGGTATAAAGAAGGAGAATCTTTTCTTAACTATATTTGCCTTTTCAGTAACACCACCTTACTTTAATCCTGAGTAAAAAGACTTAAATATTTGATTACTTAACATATGATCTGAGGGCTCAGAAATTAGAAGGTGCAATGAGGAATCACTAGCTCCTCTTCAGCTTTTACTCATATTATTTTTCTCCTTGTACGTTATGATCTTGTCCAAAGTATATACTCTCTGAATCCAAAAAATATTTATCATAGGGTTCTACCAGAGTCAGAACTGCAGCAATGAAATTAGGGGGTTTTCCTGTCTACTGAAATATAGAAAGGTCACTATTCCATCCAGCCGAATATGAGATCTCTGATCCAGCTCCCTCAAATGTCAGAACAGCCAGGGCAGCATAAGTAAGGTCCTTTTCTTTTCCCCAACTGCTGTCTCCTGTGGATGAGGCTTCCTCCTTTTAGATTTAACTTATTTTTCTCTGAATGACTTTAGACTATTGTCTACAATTCTCAATAAAAGAGGAACTTTTTTTTGAAAATCCATTTACACACTTGTCTTATAGCAAAGATATTTGGAGGAAAAGCTTCAGCAGACTTAAATTATAATAGTCATTTACATCTATAAAACAGGTAGCTCTCCAAAAGATTCCTCAGAAAGTATATAGCGCCATTTACTGTAATCCCCTAGTCTTAACAGGGATGTCTTCAAAAGAAACTGGCCCTGGGAGAAGAGCCTTTTAAGGTGTAAAAACTATTATTATTATTATTATTATTATATAATATTCTTTGATTTAGATCCCAGAAAGCTCTATGAAAGTCATGGATTTCTGTAATAAAAACTGTTCTTTCTGGTCAAGCACTTCCCTATAACCAAGGTAGGGAAGCTTTATGGAATAGCATCCAGACATCTTCAAAAGCTTCAGATGAAGTGGAAGATGAAGCAAACCACCTCTACAAAATGAAGGGTGGAATCAAATGAGTCTGGGGTTCAGGGATGGGAACCCAAGAGAGCGGAGGATTTGAAGTCTTAACCTGAGATACCTAACCTCCCTTTTGCCATAGATTTCTTGGCACTTTTCCCATATATTGCAGTTGGGTAGTCAGTAAGTCAATGTTTTTTTTTTATTTTTTTTTCCTTTGTGCTTTTTGGAGGCAAGTTGGGGTTAAGTGACTTGCCCAAGGTCACACGGCTAGTTTTTGTGTTAAGTGTCTGAGGCCGGATTTGAACTCAGGTCCTCCTGACTCCAGGGTTGGTGCTCTATTCACTGCGCCACCTAGCAGCCCCCAGTAAGTTTTTATTAAGTTCTATGAACTGTGCTAACTACTGGAGATAAAAAATAAATACAAACAAGAGCTTTGCCCTCAAGGACCTTGAAAGACAATATACAATCATCTATGAACCTAGGAGATATATTCAGTGATCTCTTTGCCATACCTGATAAGTCAAACCTTCCTCCTATCTGTTAAGTACCTGCATATTCTTGCAGTTTACCATGATTAAAGAACATAATGATGACTATTTTGCCTCTGGTTCTCCCCCTTTAGGATGGGAAGCAAAAGGGAATTGAGAATTGTTGAGGGTCATCACCTTGCTTCAAGTACATAGTTTGAACTGCCTGAATGGATGGCTACCCCTCCTCTAGCATGACTGCTCCCATTTGGGAGTGACTCATAGGAAAGTCACACATGACACAAAGTAGGTGAAAGAAGATCTAGACACCTTCCTACATTTTAGGTGGGTTTCTACACCAAAACCAGATCAGTCCTGCTCTCTACTAATAAATACCTTGCCCCCTGGTTCCTCCCAAACTTCTTTCCTCTTATTCTAGGGACCAGAATGTTTAATTATAGCTCCATGTCTTATCTCCCTACTTCTTTTCTGCTTTTAAAGTTCATACCCACCAGTTTATGCCCAATTGAACAGTCATTTCCTCTATGAATTTTCCCTGCATATTATTCTCAAATCTTTTCAATCAGCCTTTATATAGCACTTGGTTTTCCATTTTTTCAATGCAGTTATTGTGAAGCTCAATTATCTGAACACATGTCATTCAATCAAACTATAAACTTCTAGAGAGTAAGAAATGTGTCTTAGCTAGACTCTGTATCATCCCCAGCATCCAGATTTGGGCTCTGCTCTATGTAGTTGCTCAATACACATTTGTTGATTGTATGGATAAATTGATGAATGAAGGACGATCTTTATGTTATCGAAATTTAGGAACAACTTTTTACAAACATTAAATGTATTTTAAATTACACATGCTTCTCTAGTCTTGAATAAGCAACTGTCAGTCATTTGTCTCCAGAAATGTTCAGAATTTACCTTGGATCGGCTTAAGAAACATCATTTGCAGATGATGTTTTCATTCTCAATTTGCAAAACTTCTGAGATAATAAATCAGAGAAGGTTCCTAAAAAGAGATTTCACTGGCAGATTTTTGCAGCTTCCATTTTCATCATAACAATAATAAAGAAAGTAGTCATAACTGTTTTCATGACATATTTCCCTGGGGAGCTAGAAGCTTTGATTAATATGATTCATTCATACCCTAAAAATCCAATGAGCATGGTAGAAGCTGAAAATATGGTTTCTCTTTTATGGATGATAACAATGAGGTTCAGATAGGTTAGCCAAAGTTTAAAAGTCATAGCAGAGCTTATGAATACAACCCATTTTTCTGTGCCCTTATGGCCAATATTGTATTTCATTTCATTACTTCCAGTCCTGAACCCTAGTAACTGTCACTTCAGGGAGGAATCCAGAAGTGAACAATAGCTAACATTTGTCTAGTGCTTTTTAATATTGTTTAAAAAAACAAAAACTTCAACGCTGAGCACTTGGTCAAATTTAAAGTGATCCATAAATGTGAGTTATTATGATCATTCTCTAATGCTAAGTTCACAGTAGTGGAAATGATGAGTATAGCTCTCCAAGTATTTCATAATATTTAAAGAATTTGAGCTGATGTCAATAAAAAAGGTCAAGATTCCAGGGGCATTTCATTTTATCCATGCTGGAATATATACTAGTAGAAGTTAATTTTATTTTGTGATATTTGAGATACCATTCATTATTTTTCTGGATCTTTTGAGCTGCTAATGCCTCCTTCTCTAAATAATCTGAACTTACACATATATTCTATACATGAATATACATGTTATGTGCATATGTAAAGATATGCACATATCTCTATGATAGATAGATTGATAAGTAGATAGACTAGGTGATAGATGGGTAGATAGGTAGATAGTTGTCTTAAATGCTTTCTGCTCTGAGAAAACTTATAAGTTCTTTGAGATCAAGAACTCTTTGTCTTTGTGGCTCCAAAACCCAGCACAGTGCCCGGCACATAATGGGCTTAAAATAAATACTTGTTGGTTGGTAGATTGTTTAAGATATTTAAGTATGACTTTGATTTTGTCACATTTTTGTAGTAAGTTTGTGACAAAAAAGTAATAAATAATTATTATAAGAAACTGCCAGAAATTGCCAGAGATTTCATCACTTCTGGCTGGAATTCTTTGTGTTATTATACGCTTCAATGAACCTGGACCTTGGTTAAGACATAGAACCTAAAATATCTGGATTCAGACTCTGGCTCTACTACTTAAAACCTTTGTCAACCTGGGCAAGTTAATTAACATCTCTGGCATTTAGAGATCATGTTGGGTAATTTGGCTAGGTGATCTTAAGGTCCCATGTAGTTCTATCTGGTCACTAAGTTCTGTCTATTTATTGAGAGTCATTCATATCTGGTCCTTCTTACTTGAATGATCTGATTGTAGACTCTCTCCCTTCTCAAATTATACATTTATCTTCCTAACCTATTCTCACCATAATATTTGCCTCCTGAAAACCACTGAAAGGCTCCCTCTATATCCAACTCAAAATCATTGAATGGCTCACTCTTTTCCATTATAACATATTTAAACTCTTTACGACTTAAAAATTTTCTATAAATTAGCCACATTATATAACCTATTCCCTACCCCTCCTCAATTTCCTCCTTTGATTATAATTAAATGAGTCTGTTCATGGCCCATGAGCATACCATAAATCCTAATTTAGGACTTATGCCCTTCTTCTTCCTATTTCCCCCTGTATAAAGTAATTTGCAGTTTTATGGAATCTAAGAAATAAATTTCATTTAGTCTAAACAAAACCTGAAAGAGAATGTCCTTTTTTATCTCTCCTGTCCCCATTTTGTTCCCTCTCTCAATAATTATGCTGCTTCTACTTGAAAACCTCAGAAAATGGGGGTTCATTAGCTTCTAACACCATCTATCCAATTTCTGGAAAGCTCTGATTACTAGGACATTTTGCCGCTATAAACATAAAATCTAACTCTAGGTAACTTCTACCCTTTGTTCCTAATTCTTCCCTTGATCTATCTATCCAGATTTCACTTTACAAAGCAAAGCTCATGTTTAGGCCTCAGCAACATCATTTCTATGAAGTTATTAACAGAGAATATTCATGTACTGGAGAGAAGACTGAGGATAATGTCCTTCCTTTAAAACTTGCTAGCCATGTGGCCCTGGGCAAGTGAATTAACTTATCAGAGCCTTAGTTTGTTCATCTGTCAAAAGGGGATAATAATACACTACATACATCATATAGTTTTTTGTGAGGATAATATTTTGTGAGTTGAAAACTACAACATAAATGTGCATTATTATTATTTCTATATCAGAAGGTAATATGCAAAGGTATCATTTTTGTCTTGCATGAGAATATATAAGTGTTTCCTCTCAAACCATACTGTAAACTCCCTGGTGTATTTCCTCATGTTCCTACCATGAATGGTTCTAGGTCCATATGCCAGTATAACAAGGCTCTGTGATTTTGTCATTTTGCCCCTCAACAACCTATCTAGAACTTAGCAGAGAGGCCTTAGAGTCAGAGAAGTTAAATGATTTGTCTGTGGTCACACAACTAGTAAGTTAGAACTATCGTATGAACCTAGCTTTGCCTAAAGCAGCAAGAACATTATGCTATGCTATATATATATATACATATATACATATATGTATATACATATATGTATATATACATATATGTGTGTACATATATGTAATGGCCACATAGTAGGTGTACAAGTGTAAGGGTTTTTTGGGAGTGGTGGAAGGGAAAAGTGATGGGATATTTATTTATTTTTTTGCAAGGAAAAGTGACACTCCTTTGGGACAGGAGTTTGAACAGTCAAACAATGAATGCTTCTTCCCCCAATGACTCACATGACCCAATGTGTTTGATTTACTGTGTCTGTTTAACTTTCTGCTCCTTTACTTCTCTATGTATGAAATGTGGAGATAACAACATTTTTCATCTCTATAACTCAAGGGAATTTGACACAAATTGTGGCTCTGTTTCCAAGGTGCTTTTAATTTTTCAGGAGAAAGGAGCCATGTAAGAAACATGACTAAAGTATCATTTTGTATATTGTGAATTATTTATTGTAAAGAATATTGTGTCATCTGCTCTTACTGACTTTAAAGAAAAATGCTTCCCTTTAGAATCTTCTTTCCACAGAAGCATTTCAGTTCAGTCTCTGTGTTCAGCCCATAGATCAGAACTGCTTTCACTATTTACAACTACAGTCCCATTCTTTCCTCTCCCACTGCTTTAAAAGTACATTTCTGCAGTAAGTCTATTTGTAGAACAAAGCCTTCCCTTTCCTATAGCTCTAAGCAGAGAGCATTCACTATTACACTCACAGTTTTTGCCCTTTTTAGATTTCAGATCCCTAAAATGCACAGAACAGGTTGAACACATCTAACTCCCTTCTATGCTAGCAATTCCTTTGACCTCTGCTGTATATCAAGTATCAAGTGCAATGTGACCAGCACTAAACCAAAGGTGCCTTTGATGCCTCCATCAAGAAATGGTGCCTCCATAAACCTGAATTTCTCTGATGGGCATTTGGTATGGTTTCAAGTGGTAAAAGAAATCAAAAGCTATTATCTTAAGCCTTTAGACAAAAATTAAAGGTTTCAGAATTCACTCCTAAAGACTTCACGTGTTAATTTATTGTTCAAAGAACTGAGTAAATAAGAGATGAAGAAAAAGATTATGTAGGAAATTAGCATGAAATAATGGATAGAATTGAACTTGGAGTTGGGAAGACCCAGATTCAAGTCCTACCATGAGGAAATTTCTGACTGTGCCACCTATAGCAAATGCAGGTCTTAGTATTTGCCCTGCCACTGAGACCTCCAGATTCTTGGACACTGCCATCTTGAGGTGAGTAAGAGCCCAAGCTTAGACCTTTGTCCCTTACCTGGTAAGAATTCAGGTCCTATTTGTTCACAGGCCATAGAAACCCTCCCTTGAACTTCCCCCAAGAACTCTCCTTGAATTTTCAAGTCTCTGCCATTTGCCTGAGGCATCGACCCATCCCTGTCAAATGACTTTTCATTGTAGTGTGTAACCAATACCCCAATTCTCTGTTACTCCTAACCTAGCACAATCCTTCATTGTCTGCTACCTCTAGAATGCCCCTGGCTGCTTCCCACATTTGATCTTGTCTAGACCCTATTGTCCCTTGGCCCTGGTGTTCCAGTAGCTTCTCTGTTATCTCCCAGTCACCCCAGACTACTTGTCCACTCCTGGATCCTTCCTTTAGTCCTTCTGTATATAAGGTTCATCATGTCCCCCATTAAATTGCTGAGATTCCTTCAGAGTCTGGCCAATGCCCAGATACTTTAAGAGTCTGGCCAGTATGGCAGATTATTAGAATCACACCCACATTCTACTGGTGTTCTAATAAGCCCTGTCTTTGGCTGAAGAAAGGTTTGGGTCAAATTCATTTAAGCCAGGACCCAGATGTCCTATTTTGGGGTCCCAGCACCTCTAAACCACAACAATTTTACATACTTAAGTCCCCTAAGGATTTCTGGGCCTTTTATGGCCCCTGCCACTGTTTCCTTAGGACTTCCAGAGCATTCTGTTTACTTTGGAGCCAAACATTCTTTTTTATATCATCTCTCCCAATTATATGATGATCTCATTGAGACAAGGAACTGTTGTGTTCTTTCTCTTTGTATCTCCAGTGATTAGAACTGTGATGGATACAGAATAGTTTAAAAAAAATTTTTTTTTAATTCATTCTTTCAAGTCACATAATTTCTCAGAGTTGATGTGAGGCTGAAATAAGATAATGTGTGAGAAGTATTTTGCAACCCTTAAATTATTATACAAATGCCATCTAATGTAATGATTGATTTTTACTTCACAGGATGTAATGCTTTCCCCAGGATATTCACCTGCAATCTTATCACCATACAACTTGACTCAGTTTTTAATAGTCAGCACCTTCTCAGCTCCCTAAGTTCTCTCTCCCCTCTGGTTGGGGGACTGGAGGGTGGAGCAGTAAACTTTTCCAAAGCTTGCCTTTATACATTTCCCAACTTTTCAAATAATTATCTTTCATCAACAGATGTGCTTGGTTTCATTTCTGATGACTATCATATCCCTTCTCTGTTCCCTCCCACATTCCCACCCCACTCAGTTTCCTTTTTGTCTTTCCCATTGAATTGTAAGCTCCATGATGGCAGGGACTGTCTTTTTCCTATTTGTATATCCACTTTTGGTACAGTGCCTGACACACAGTGCTTCATAAATGTGAACTGAATTGAATTGAATTACAGGTGGTGATGAAGGCAAGGTTTATAGGAAATATTTGCTATCAATAATTAATGAACCTAAGTAGTCTGTGCTTAAATTCTTAAGAAATTATGAAGCCTTCTGTTTTCTATACCATTGTAATTTTGTTCTAAAATATATGATTCACCCTAAGTTCAGTTTAAATTTATGACATCTTAATGATTCAGAGGTCCAACTGCCCCATGAGACTTCCCACATTTCAAATGAAACTTTATTATTGAAGAATCTGTCATTAATATACATTTCTGAGCCCTTCTGCTTTCAACATATATAAATTTTTTTGCAACAAAATATATTTCCTTTCTCCATTCATGCCAATGGAGTCAAAAGAGATAGTTTTAACTTTGTTTTTATTTGAGACCTTTTTCAAAGTCTGTTAACATTGTAATTGATCATCTGTTTACTAGATTGAAGATTTAGGTTTGAAAGAGTATACTTTAAAAAAAAATACAGAGACAGAGAGAATCTATGGATAAAATTAAGCATACAAAAGGTTCCTGAAGCAGTTCTGATAGTCTAATTGATGAGGTGTAGGCTCGGGGACCCCCCCTTGATCTCCTTGAATCTTTGAGGTACAGGCTCTGGGAAAGTAAACCTTCCCAGGGAAGACATTTGCCTGAGGTCATAGGCCTTAAGTTGTGGCTCTGCCCAAGTCTTTAGCCCTCCTTTGTTCCAATAGTTTCCCACTCTT
>CM053594.1:257419265-257437066 GCA_028646575.1 Pseudocheirus occidentalis | reverse complement strand
GATCTCATCTTGACTCCTGAAGACCCTCCCTACTGGAGTCTGACCTCATCTGACTCCTCCTGAACACCCTCCCCAATCTCCTCCTCTGGACCACCCCTAAATTCCTCCCACAACCTTTCTGTATATAGAACCCCATCTTCCTTCCATACTCAGTGAGAGCACCATAGAATAGCTTAGCAGAGACTTGCTCTGTGTGAGAGGGCCACAGAATGCCCTAGCACCCTATATGGCGAACTTGAACTTTCAATAAACTTTATATTCTCTTTGGCGGAGAAGACTTGAGTGGAATTTTTTCCACAGGACCCGGCATGTTGGTATTTTGAGGTCTCACGCAGCCCTAACCCTCTTTGGGCACCCTCTTCATAATGAAGGTGAATGAGGTAAAACATTCTTATTCTGAGGCTTTTCACTGTGAAAATGAGTTAGGGCTTGGGTGGACTAGTGATTCAATCTCTTTGATGTTACTAAGGATCATAAACATTGTTAGGGGAATCTGCTTAATTCAATTAAATTCAACAAGCATTAAATGCCTACTATGAATAAGATACTGTGCTTTAAAAAAAAATTCTAGTTACTGATTCACTGGTCACCAATCCATTCTTTCAAGGTCCTGGCTAATTACTTGAACACTGAATAACACTATTGATCACACATTTTATATTCCAAACATTCATCAATTATTCTAATTTTTTTTTTGTTATTGCTTCTTAGGGGTCTTTGATATATTTTGAGCAAAAAAAGGGACAAGTATATATTTTTAAACTTCAGGTCATTAATTCTATTCATTAGTCCCACTATGTCAAGCATTTTACTTTGGAAGATTTCTGTGTTAGGAGCAATAAAGAGTTTATGCAAAAGTTAAATGTAATGTTATAACTGTGTGAAGCTGCTATTTCAATAATTTAGCTATAACTTATGAACAAAAACATGACTTGAAAGGATTTTATATTTCGTTTGCCTTTTTTTTTAAAAAGCATAACCAAAAGTTTCAATAAAACATTCAAAATGAATAGAACATTTTAAATATGACGGAAAACTGGACTTCAGGTATTGATTCAAGGTGAATGAGGAAAGGCCAAGTGAAAAGCCAGAATCTATTAAGTCAGTAGCATTCTAGGTGCTAGGTACAAGTATGTGCAATTGACACGTTGATTGATGGCTATTTTTCTCAGTTATTAATTATAAACGGATAATATTTGAATTGATTTGAAGTCATCTTTCCTTCTGTAGAACACAGAGAACAGGATTAGAGCTTATTAGTGATCATAAGTCTACACCCTTGTTTTATTCTAGGACTTTTACTTTCTTTTTCAAGGATCAGTTCCTACATGATTATAGCTCCAGGTAACCCATACTTTGGGTGATTTGAAGTAATAGCTGCCTTGATAGAAAAGTTCATGTCCTTTAACTGCTCTTTAAAAAAAAATATCCCAAGGGCAGACCAGAAATTGTAAGGATACTATTAACAGAACAGAGCTTCTCTTGAACATATGCAGTCCAAAGGCATCTGAAATTTTTCCATACTCTTTATTACTTAGACAAAAGAGTTATGCATTTTCTTGAGTATTTCCCTAGCAATTATCTTAGTAAAGTGGATTTTATTGAAGTAACAGAAAATACTAGTTTTCAAAAACAGTATTTTTTGAGATGTGGGGGTGGGAAGGAGAGATATCCGTATTTCAGAAGAAGGACATATGGCACAGTATGAGGAACTATTGAAAGTCTCACTTCACTGCTACACTCTTGGATTATTATTTGTTTGTTGTTGTTCTAAGTAGGAAAACAAAAGGAAAAAATAAAATCAAAGCTGATGCTGTAAATGATATTTTTTTCAGAAGTCTAGGAAAAGATTACATTTAAATTATGAAGGTTATTATTTACAAGAATATTGTTATTATACCAACAGATGCTTTGGAAAATTCTAGTAGAAAAGGAACCAGGAAATAAAAGCACTTAATTTTCTCTGCTTATTTAGTGGAGCTTTAAAAAAAAATTCTAGTTGGTACCTGGGATGAATAAAATAATATGCTCTCATATAATATACTCTCATACTTTCTATCCTAGTCTCTCTAAACTTATTAAATTCCTTCTGTCTATCCATTCAGAGAATTACTAGGATTCTTTTATCTCTTCATAGGTACATAAAGACTTAGAGCTGGACAGTCCCTAGAGGCAAGGCAGTATATTGGATTTATCTTGCACATCAGAAAACTGAGGCCTGATAAAGCTAATGGTCCAGTGTTACTTAGGTACTAATTTGCATAGGCAAAATTTGGCTAATTCCAAGTCTAATGCTCCAATCATAGTGGAGAGTTGAAGATCTTCCCTGCCTCTTGTAAAGGCAAACAAACAAGTAGTTAGCATCTCGTTTCATTTGAGCTTTGCCCTTGATTATATCAAGTCCTTGAGAAATGGAAAATATGGCAGGGAGGCTAGGTGGCTCAGTGAATAGAGCACCAACCCTGTAGGCAGAAGAACCAGAGTTCATATCCCACCTCCGACTTAGATCTTTTACACTTGACACTTATTAGTTATGTCACCTTGGGCAAGTTACTTAACCCCAATTGCCCTGCTTCCCCCCACCAAAAAAGATAAACAGAATTTGTGAAATCCACAGTGGGAGGGACTTGCTAAAGACAGGAACAGGAAGAACAAAAGGGGTGGGCAGAACAGGGAGGAGCTAATGACCAGATAAAAAGCTGAATACAAGCTGAGAAAGAGCCAGAACTGCTGGGAACAAGTAACATGGAGGCTGAGCAGCTACTGAAAGGAGCATTCTTACTTAAGCAATGCTGTTTTAATTTGAAGGCCTGACAGAGGGAAAGTTTGGGAAGGTTTTGGAATGTTAGTGTTCAATGTATTGGTTATGTGTACCAACTTTCTGGTTACTATGATGAATCTGGCTTTCTGGTTTTGGGATTCGGTTTTCTGGTATTTGAATAAATGCTCTGGTTCTGTCCTCCATGTGAAGAACCTGTTACATTGCGAATCATAACTACACCAGCATATTCATAGCCACTGTGGGTGCTGTGAATATTGCATTGGTGTTATAAGTGCTTTTTTCCACTACACTATTCCTTTAAAAGACTGAACTACTTTTCTTACATTTCCTTTTTTTTTTCCAAGGATAATAGGAATTTTCATTGAGAAGGGTAGAACAAAAATGGTTATCAGAAAGAAGAAATTGAATATGAATGAGGGCAGGGTGAGAAGACACCTATCTGTCTTCACAGAGTGCAAATTACAAGGTCCTGAAAAACTGTAATCTAAGGTCCTGAAAAAAAATGATGCATGATTGCTGAGCCATCAGGTATAATAGGATTTTAGGAAGGTAAATGTTGTTCTGATTTTCTGTAAGGGGGAGGGGGAAAGAAGGATGAGTAAGGAGCTTAAATATTGTAAGTTAATGAGTACCAATTACAGACAAAATTTTAGAGATCATTAATCCTATAGGCATTAATTATACACACTTACTACTAAGGCACTGCCAGAGATATCAAGGTTCAAAGGAAAAAAAAATGTAAGATGATTGATCCTTTACCATTAAGTTTCTGTTTTACTAGATGTAAAAGTTATCAGGTCTTAGATTGGCCAAAGTCTTAAAGGCCAGAATGACTTCACCAAAAAAAGATCATGTCATAAAGATCTCATTTCCTTTTTTACTTTTTTGTCTAGGAAAAAATAATACTGATATTGTACCCTGCAATTTAAGCTCATCTGCCAAAAACAATTTTATTTGCTATATATCAAAGACATTTCTAACTCAGAGAGAGAAAGGGAGATG
This sequence comes from Pseudocheirus occidentalis, assembly GCA_028646575.1. Classification (NCBI taxonomy): domain Eukaryota; kingdom Metazoa; phylum Chordata; class Mammalia; order Diprotodontia; family Pseudocheiridae; genus Pseudocheirus; species Pseudocheirus occidentalis. Next base: position 257,433,282 of record CM053594.1, on the reverse strand, counting down.
TCCAAATTGGCATAGTTCCCCAACTCTTCTGACATGACTTTATGACCCAATAATATTTCGGGTAACATTTCTAGGAATCTGGAACAAAGAAAAGATTATAATATGTTGAGCTATAGTTTGGGTCCATATTATAGAATAATAACAATTCAGTTTCAACCCAGAGCTCTTTAAGAGTTCCCTGCTGTGATCTATATCTTATTCTTGAATTCCAGAATAGCAGACACTTCAGGGGAATTGGAAGAAAATAATTACATCACAAGAAGGGTTAAGTTTAGTTATTAACCTTACTCCATTTCAAAAGAAAGTTATGACTTTGTTTTTTTTTTTATCATTTTCCCAAGGGAGAAAGGCTTTTTGACTGGAAATTTCATTTTTCTTAATATTTTTAGGGAAACAAAAAGGGAATATTTTTATTATACCCCTACATTTTTATAAAACAATTAGATCATGGGAATAATGTTGATATGATATGGCTAGATTTCTCTAAAATATTTGGGTGGGAGGAATCTGACATTTAGAAGAAAAATGGGACATATCACTGAGAGTTTGGAAATTGTTAAATAAGGAGAACCAAAGAGTAATCATTGATGTCTAAAATCAAATGACCCAATGTCAACTGGAAGGAAGCTTCTAGTAGATTGATCCAAAGATATGTCTTTGGTACTGTGGTATTACACTTTCTTTAATGACTAGAATGGGAGAAACGTTTGTAAACTCTTAAAATGACATGATCTGAATTCCAATATGGTATGATTATAATATATGCCCCTATGTGTGTGTACATCTATACACATACAAACATACAAAATCACCTATGTGTTGAGTACTAAATAGTTTGTATCCAATATGAGATACTTGGGGTACTACGCTAAAAATGTTACTCCTCCTCTTTACATGCTCTGCCACCCTTAAGTCTACTGAAAGCTAGCATGTTACTATATTAGCTGTGCCCAGATAAACTGTGTTCATCAGTGTTTCTCTGGTTCACATGAGAAACCTCCAGCACTGCTTTGCAGCTCTGAAAGTCTGTGGGGGGCAGAGGAGAGTAGGGGGATTAGGTTCATATACTGTTCAGGTTCTAAATTTAGAATAGAGGTGATTAAGTATTGCCCAGAATTATTCTAAATAGAAATTCATGTTTAACTGAATCAATCTATTTGACATTACTAAGGATCATGCATGTTGGAGTGATCAGCTTAATTCAATCCAATTTAACCCCTAAGCACCTACTATGTACAAAATACTGTGCATACATGTACATTTCTCTTTATTGAACAACTCCACTTTCCCACTGTCCCCCCTCTCCCTTTCCATTCATAGGTCATAAGTAATCATCATACTGTACCCACATAATTTATTATGTACTGGAAAAACTAAGGAAAAACTCACTAAGCGCTTTCTACCTGAAACATCTGCCCGATTGGTTCCTGCAATTCATCCTAACTACCCTCCTTGCTTTAAGGTTCAGCTACAAGATGAAGTGTACTTGTCTGCCCTTCGTGGAGAAAGGATGAGCAATGATATGTGTGTGTGTGTGTGTGTGTGTGTGTGTGTGTGTGTGAGAGAGAGAGAGAGAGAGAGAGAGAGAGAGAGAGAGAGAGAGAGAGAGAGAGAGAGAGAGAGAGAGAGAGAGAGAGAGAGAGAGAGAGAGAGAGAGAGAGAGAGACTGCATGTGCACATGCTCACAAGCCCTGAGCTCTGGACTCCAGAGGATAAGTAGGGAAGATAAAGGCACCACAGGGAGAAAGATTCACACTCCTTGTCTATCCAGAATTTTTAAAGCACCAGGCTTAACAAGAAATGACAGTCTCTGAACTCAGGGACCTCTTCTCCCTCTAGCCATTAGTTCTGTTTTCAGTCTGTTCACTTCTGCAGCACTGGTTTCAGAATCGGTCCTAGTCACCAGAGGTAGAATCTTAGTCACCAGAGGTAGAATCTTGGTCCATGCCCACCTATTAGTCACCTGCAGTCTTCTCTTGGCTCTCCTGCTGATTCCTGTCACAGAATATAACCTGGATGCATCCCTGTAGGCAACAACCTTGGCATGTACCTACCAGAGTCTGCTGCTTTCATTTACAAAGCAGAGAAGGCATACCACATTTGGTGATAGTGAAGCTATACCCCCTATGTAGCAAATAGAGGACCAGAAGTCTTTCTGGAGGGCAAAGGAAAAGGGAGGAGAGAAAATCCAATTATGGATACCAGTGCCAAGTTCTCATTTTCCTCCTCTTATGACAGAATTGCTTGTTACAGAGTACCTACTAACAAAAGAACCAATTTCCAGGATTCTCAAAAGGTTTCTTGCAAATGGCATGTGAACATGCCCCTGGAATTCATTCAGGAGGAGGGCAGGGCAGGCCATGATAGTCATAAGCACACTCTGCCAGTGTTGTCTCTCTCCTCAGACTATCATTGCCCTGGGCTCTGAGCTAAGTAATAATTTAGAGCAAATAAGGGTTCACTGTAGATACAGGACAGACATTGAGAAATAGATGTGTGTGTGCATACATGTGTGTATACACATTTATATTTAATAAATGTTTATTAACACATAGCAATTAAAAAAAACATTACTTCTAGCATGATCATGTGTCATTGGGCACAATCTTATACCAGTAGATAAAAGAACTGTGCTTAGTAAAAAGCAAAAAGAAGTAAAGGGATTGAGTCACAAAGTAATTGAGTAAGCTAAGAAGTGACTTGCTTTCATGCCAATAAACAAGATTTAATAACCTTATTTATTTTACTGCAAAATCTGCACTTATATTAAGTAATAACAATTATTTAACTGATAATATACTATTCTACTTAGTGTGTTATCAATTAAATTATTATCAAGAAACATTAAAGATAACATTCCTTCCAATATAAAATCGAATGTCCTTCTGGTGATCTGATTAGGCTCTAACAATACTTCAGACGGTATCTGTATCATTTTATCACATAGATTATGAGGGAAAAAAAACACCCTAAAGTTTTGTAGAGCTAGTGAAATTAATTTCTTCTAGTTTTGTGGGTTAAAGATGAATGGCTTGACTTACAACACTTGCCAACAAAACCCCAAATAGGGACACCAAGAGTTGGACATGACTGTCCAACAATAACAACAAATCAATCTATATCAGCAGTTCTCAACCTGTGGTTTATGTTCAATTTAAATACATCCGCATATCAGATATTTACATTACTATTCATAATAGCAAAATTACAGTTATGAAGTAGCAACAAAAATAATTTAATGGTTGGGGGTCACCCCAACATGAGGAACTATATTAAAGGGTCACGGCATTAGGAAGGTTGAGAACCACTGATCCATATCATCTATATATGTCACTTTGCAAGCCATATATATGAGTATATATCTAGATATACATACATATATATAGCTTTATTATACAAACATGTATATATGCATAACTTTACTAATCAGATACAGATATTGATAGAGCTTTACAAACTTTAAATGTCTATATAAATACTAGATATTAGCAATTGTAGTAATATTGTTATGATTATTATAGGCTTTATAAACAGCTAAAGAGCTTCATGACACACACACAAATGGCTAAGAACTCCTGAGCTGATACAATTTTAAAACTGTGAGGCCCAGTGTCTAGGACTATGGTTGTAAAACCTCCACTATACTGTTCCCTGAGCAGACCATATCTACAATGTCATGTTCATTTCTAGATGATATTTTATAAGAGAAATATTGATAAGTTAGGGAACATTCAGAGCCAATCAGGATATGAAAGCCCTCAAGATCCTGACAAATGGACATCAGAGCAGGTGACATTCACTCTGGAAAAGTAAAGATTGAGGTTAGATATGACAGTTGTTAAATATTGTGGGAAATGTACAAATCTTATTCTGTAGGGTCTTGATTTTTAATTGAAAATATAAATAAATAAAAGTGATATGGCCATTAATTCCTATTGGAATCTAGGGGATTGAGAGTTTAAATATGGCTATCAGGGGAATTCTGATGGAGCTCAAATTTAAGATGTTTTAATAAGCAGGATATGCATAAGTAGGGAGGGGTCATACAAGAGCATTTGGGGCATGGGAAATAAAAGATGTGGACAAAGGGCAACAATGGGAAATCCATTATTTGGGGAGATAGCATGGAAACGAGTTTGTCCGAAGCAAGAGTTTCTATTGGGTAGGAGTGGGGCATCAAGTTTGAATGCCTGACTTAGGCTAAAGCAAATTGTCTTCTACATTCTCGCTGTCTGTGAATGACTAGAATTATTTTGAGTTGAATATGTGCAGAATTATGGTAATAAGTTATAAACAATACAAATACCAAATATAGGCAATGTAGGGAAGATATAATTTTTATGAGTATACAGTGAATAACAATATAGAAGACTCTGGGCCACTTCCAATTCTATTAAAATCAGTTCATTTTAAGATAAGGTAACCTTTTTCCACGACCAATTTTTAAAAGTTTGTTTTCTTTTGTGGTAGTGATAAATATTCTGAGTAAAGCCACATTCAGTTTATCACTGCATGAGAAAGGCCAAGCCAGATGAGCTGAAAAATTTCAGTTGTCTCCTTGAATATTTGGAGTAAGATGACCCAACAAAGGAGAGGATTAATTATTTCAATCATTAATGTTCAGAAAGTATACAATAAGTGATATGACAAAGTTTTTCAGCACACCTGGTTATACTTAGTTTCAATGACTTTCTGAGTAGTAATTTAAATGAAGGCATTCACATATAGTTATGGTTAAGTTTCCTGTGAAGAGTGCAGCTACTTTTTAGAAGTGTTGGTGATAATTACATGATACGGTCCACTATGAGACAGAAAATAGCAAAGGATGAAAAGGAATTTAATAAGTTGCCTTTATCACTTGTAAAGACCTTCCTACTAACATTAAAATACACTTACAAAAGAACATCTATAACTTTATCTTGAACTTAGCTGAGCAATATATCTCCGTGCTAGAGATACATCCAAGATAAAAGTCACTATTACCCAATCTAAACTTGGTTTCTGAATTATCCTCATCAACAACCATGGATCTCTAGTATATTTAACATGAAACATTCCACATGGAAATTAGTTTGAATGCTTCTGTATAGAAGTGGAGACTGAGATTTAGAGAATCAATTAAACCTTATTCCATATATGATGGCACATTATCATATTGTCTTTGGATTTACATCATCAGTTTCATGAAGGACAAGGTTCTATTGTATGCTGAGTATCAAAATAAGAGCAGGTTTGAAAACACTAAAAGGAAATTGCTCGGATTTTTATTTTCTATATATTTATGTGTGGACTTGTTTTTCTCTCCCCTTTCAGAATATAAGCTCCTTGAGGACAGTGACTGTTTTGTAACTCCACAACCTAACATAGTGCCAAGGACTTAGTGCTTGGTAAAAGCTTTTTGATTGACTGATTCAACAAAAAATAAAGGCTACAAATATTCAGGCAGTTAAAAGTAGAGGACTAAACTTAGGGAAGAATTATGTAGAAGAAAAAGAGCAAAGCTGGTTTGATAAAGATTCTTATGTATAAAAAAGAACCCAAGAATTGTGCTTAGAACTCATGCCCCCTCCACTACTTACACACACCAACCACAATATTTTTTTACCTGTGGCAACTGTAAATCAATATCTGATCATGTAGAACCTAAAAGAAAGTTGGCTCTTTTACTTGGAGATCAAACAAAGGAGAAAGAAAACAATAATGAAATAAAGCTATCAAGAATGCAAGAAAGTCTTTCTCATAACTAGGAAATTTGTTCTCAAAGGTTGGAGTAATTAGAAAAGTGACTAGATAAAATCTTATTTCATATTCTTATACACTTTGGAAAGGATACAAGGAATCTTTGGCTAATATCAAATGATTGAGAAATCATGTATAATTTCACTGGAAGAAGTCCTTACTCCTAGTAGGTGCACATGAAATAATTGTTGAACTTAATTAAGCTCGAAGTGTGTTTACTATACAATGAATTTCACTGTATTAAGTCAAAACAGATCCAGGCTTACCAATCTTTATACTTATGAATGAGATAGTTACGAAAAAATTTGGAAGCTATTAATCTGTCAGTTTGGAATTCATTGTATAATTTTAGCATATTCTTTTTACATCTTAAATTATGTTTAATGTAACAATATTCAATTATTTTTCATTCTAAAGAACTAGCCAGATGGTAGGGGTAGGTGATCTATGACTGTACTAGGATACTGAAGAAATCTAGTATAGATTTAGAAATCTGCTTCAAATTACCCACTAGGTAAAAAAAATCTGCACACAGGCCATCAAAGATTGACAACAGCAAGTGCACTTGCTACACATTATCTGCTAGAAGTTTGTGTTTCATTTACATTTTTTGAAAATATGTTAGAGCCTTGCTTTCTTTCAGTGAAGGATTTTTTCAAGTTAAAATTAGATCATTTTTCTCTCTATTTCCCTATGAATACTAGGGGAGGGGAGAGAACCACATATAGAAGCACACACAATTAAGCTAAGATTTTATGACTGGCAGCATAAAGGAGGAAAGCTAGAGGACTCTTCAATATGCAAATCTTCAACAATACATGCCTTGAGGGCTTAAGATACTTAGAGATTGCTTATAAATATTTAGAAACATAAGTTGTGGCAACAAAACAATAACAAAGATAATAGTTGTAGTGATTCTTGAGAACTCCAAAGAGTCTCAGTGGGCTCTCTGAGCATCCTGTTGGTTATCCTCCCTGTAACTGGTGTAATGTAGTCAGAAGGAATTCTGAAGGCTTTAGGAGCACTGTCCAACTTTTACTCCTATTATTTAGACAAGCTAGGAAAAAAAAGAGTGAAAAAATCTTAGCATACTCATGAATTCTGTTCTGCACCTTTACATTGGCTCTATTCTATGCTTGAAATGCATTCTCACTGGAGCTCTCCCTCTTATAATCCCCTGTTTCCTTCAAAACTCTGCTCAAGTGGCACCTTTGATGTAAAAAGATATTTTGGTTGTTTTTTTTTCTCCCCTGAACTACTAGCTGCTAGTGCTCTCCCCACTAAAAGGAAATTGAACTGATTTTTATTTTGTATATATTTATGTATGGACTTTTTTTTCTTTTTCTTTTTTCCCCTTTCAGAATATAAGCTTCTTGAAGAGAGTACAGCGCCAAGGATTTACTCAGTGCACAATAAAAACTTTAATTGATTGATTGATTCAACAAAAGATCAAAGCTAGAAATATTCAGGCAGTTAAAAGTGAAGGACTGAAACTTAGAGGAGAGTCTGAGACCAAAAATAGATTTCAGTACTCATTCACCTTCTCTTTGTTCTTCTGACTTTCCAGACATCAACAGCTGCAGATTGACCCCTAGGAACTTCCCTTAACACCTGGACCCCTTCACGCTGGAATATCCATCAACCCTTTCAGCTTTCTCAAACTGAAACTGGAATCTCAAACTAAACACTAGAATCACCTTCTCCCATAAATGAGTTCCTATTAGAGCCTCCATTATGCATGTGGAACGGACAATCTTCATTCTTCTCCTGGATGAGTTTCTGACTTTTTAGGATTCAACTACTTGCCTCCATGTGACATTTTCTCCCCTCCCTCTTTCCTTTTAATGTTATCTTTCCCCTTTAGAACTGAAGCTGCCTGAGAGGAGAAGCTATCTTTCTTTTTACTTTTTTTTGCATTCCCAGTGCTTAGCATAGGGCCTAGCATATAAAAAGTACATTTAAAAAAACTGTTGCCTTTCCTTAATTTGTCATCTAAATAGAAAAAAAAATAACTAAAGTATTTGGAACAGGTTAAATTTCCAAGAGAGACAATATATAGTGACAGAAAAGGAGAGATCCAAGGGAATAATCTTTTGGTCCACAAATACTTAGAGGGCAGGAAGGATATATAAGGAAAAACAGAGACAAAATTCATACAGTGGGGAACAGGAAAAAAGGAGCATCGCAAAAGCAAAAAGCAAAAAGACTGATAAACAAGAGAATAATACACAATGTTAGATACATCAGAAAAAAATCAAAGAATCATTTTTATGGTCAATAATAAGAATTAGAGCTACCATTTATATAATACCAATCTGTCTGCTACTGTGCTGAACACTTTACAAATATTATCATTTAATTCTCACAACAACCCTGAGATGTAGCCATTATTATTATCACCATTTTACAGATAAGGAAACTGAAATAGCTGAATTGACTTGCCCAAGGTCACAAAACTAGTTAAGTTTCTAAGGCCAGATTACAATACTCAGGTCTTCATAACCTCAATTAAGAGAGAGACTTTGCTGTTTTTGAAGAGTAAAAGTTTCAGTAGAAAAATGGAGACAGAAACCAGATTCCAGGAGGTTGAAGAATGAGTGGATCATAAGGAAGTTGGGACAAAGAGTATATATTTTTTTTATAATTTAGACAACAAAAGGGAGGAAATAGAATAAAATATGACAGTTTGGAAGAACAGCTGAGTTAAAGAAGCTGTTTTTAGGATAGTAGAGACCTAATCAATCAGCTAGGCATACACAGAGGACAAAGGCAATAGAGAGAAGAGATTGAAAATAAGACAACTGGAGAGAATGATAATAAGGACATAAGGGGAAAGGTTATAGTCCTGACATAAAGACACAATCCTACCTTGAGACCAGGAAGGAGAAAATGGATGAAGACACAGAGAGCTTTTAGATTTTCAGGGAGATGTGAAGAAAGCTAGTCAATTTGTGGACAATGTGATAAGTGTAAGGGAGGTGGGGGTAGAATTAAGAAGCTGAGGTTTACGTATTGCAGGAGAATTCAAAAAGTACCTTTAGGTTAGAGAGGATAAATATGTTTTGAACCTAATGAGCATTGTTTCTTGACTTCTTCCAACAGCGCTAAAGAAGTAGAGTAGAAACAGAGAAGAAAGATAGTGGAAAATCGGAGATTAGTTGTTTTAGAACTTTATATTCATTCTCATTAATCAGTCAATCAGAGTTGATTACCATCCACAGTAATACCCACTCTTCCAAGGGCATATAACTGTCCAGTGGGTTTCACGAGAGTTCTTTTGCATTCAAGAATGTCATTTACCCCTTTTATTAATCATCTACTAGCATGATTAATAAAATTATTAATCATTCAGAAACTATGCCTCTTGAACTTTTTATCTGTCACAAGGGTCAAGATGGTAAAAATGGAGTGTGAAAAAAAGCTGGAGTGATAGTCAAGAGAACTGATGGTCAAATGCCAGCTCTGCTGCTTGTTACCTGTGTGACTCCAGGCTAGTCACTTACCCTCTCTAGGGGTCATTTCCTCATCTATAAAATAAAGATTATTGAACTAAATGATAATGAAGGTCAAGATCTGAATTATGTTCCTATGAGCAAAGGGAGTAGAGATCATTCTAAAGGAGAATAAGAGCTTCAGGAAGAATGAGGTAGGGGATGTGAAAGAAGGGAAGGGTAGGGAATTATACTAAGAGATGAAAAATATCAGAATTATGAATCAATGAGCTAAAAGGAAAGCAAACCCTGGGGGACTGAGTGAATTGCCTAATTGGCTGGCAATGATGGCTTCAATTCATTATATAACTAACCACAGAACTTGTGAAGTCAGCTGCCAACCTGCCTACCATATGGAAAAAGGTTCATAGCCATAGGATACGAATTCTGTCTTCCTTAAGGCAAATACATTTTGGAAGACATGGTGATTTCTTGGTTTTATCACTGAACTATCTTTAGTTTTTAGAAACAATAATGAAAAATGATATTATCCAAATGCTTTTATGGATAACAAAAGCATCACAGAAAATACAGTATTTAATTCTATAGACAAGAACATGTTATACTAAGGTTTTTATTTTTAATAATAGAGCCCCCAAATACTAATAGTTTCTGAGAAGGGTATCTAATAATATCAAGAGTTTTATGAATGGGTTTAAAGAGAATAAAAAGGTCCACAAACATACGCATCACTTATCACAGAAAATTATCAATTCACAATAGCATTAATGGAGATAAACAGAACTCTGTAAAATATAAAAGGTATTCTTCTGATAATAATACCTACTTGACACTACTTAATATAAGAATCACACATGAAATGGTTTATAATTCAAATAAAGCCTAGATTTTCGTTGAGTATCCCAAACTAGATTCCCTTTGGGTGGTACAGTGGATAGAGTACCAGGCCTGAAGTCATATTCCTGATTTCAAATCTGGCCTTGGACACTTACTAGCTGTGTGACACTGAACAAGTCACTTAATTCTGTGTGCCTCAGTTCCCTCCCTTGTCTGTAAAATGAGCTGGAGAAGGAAATGGCAAACTACTCCAATGTTTTTGCCAAGAAAATGCCAAATTGGGTCAGTCAGAAAGTCCTTCCTGTAAGCCACACTGGTCACTTTGATGCTAGTTGCTCAAGATTTTCAAGGGATAAAATGAAACACAGATCAGCTTCTTGATATTAATGAATCACAGAATTATATATCTAGAAGGGATCTTAAAGAGTATCATACCCAATCCTGCAATTTACAGAAGAATAAACGAATACGAAGCGAGATTAAACAACTTCCCAAAGGTTAAACAAGATGTTTTTAATTTCATAGAGACAATTCAAACCAAAGCAAAGTAAGTGATGAAGTATTTAAGTTAGAATGTATTTAATGTAAATAACTCACAGGATAATAGGATATATATGCAGAATTTACACTTAAAATCATTTTGTGTAATTCCTTCATTTTACATAGAAGGAAGCTGAGATGACAGAAGTATTTTGCCAAAGGTTACAAAAACAGCACCATGGCAAAGTCATGATTCTAACCTAATCCTTATCACTATAATTCCAGGTCTCCTCCTACATAATCACACCACAATAAACAAGAAATCATTCTTTTTCCCTTTTTTTTCTTATAAGTATAGTGGTCTTTCTCGAATATTTTGAAAAAATCATCACAACTAAGACCTTTCTTCTCCAAAAAACAGACCACAAATTTGAAGTTCTGAATGTAAATTTCATGTTTTAGGTTTGCAGGATATCAGAACTAATGTGATGACTCCTGCCATATCAGGATAAGCAACAAAGAGGGACCAATTCTAAGTCAGTTGATGTCTTCATGGACTTGTTCAGAACCCATGTTAGGGTTTCATGTTAGCTGTCTCAGCAACAAGATGGATCATTTCTGTGATTATGGATTCTTGTTAGGAAAAGACAGACTTTTTTATTTTTAGGCAGAAAAAGAATTACATATTTTTCCCTCTAGTTTCAATTGGGGAGTTGCCAACTTGTCCCATTAAATAGGAATATTGATATATTAGTTGTAATTTGGTTGTATGCCTAGACACAATGACTGTAGAGATCAGAATGTATTGTTTAGCATTACAGATGCCATTGGTAGCCATGTTGTTAGTACTTAAAAAGAAAACAAAAGCAAAAAACAAAAACACTGTGGGAAGAGAACTGTATAATTTCTAGGAAACAAAAGGTCAAAAAGAAGCTGACAAAGTTGCTTAGAATAAGTCTAGATCTTTCTGTACTCTTTTGCACAGTATTTCTTTATTCTTAAAATAATTATGCTAAAGGATTCAATTTCCATAAAATAAGGTCACTAGTCTAGACCTCCACACAGATCCTTATTTGTACCGACCTCTAAAAAACAAGCAAACAAAAAAATCAATGTCACTAGATTAATAAATGAAAATACCCATAAACAAGAAAAATCCTTTAAAATAAATGTGCTGCATAAAGGGAAAACATGTTGGAGTAAAACTACTTTATATTTCACACTTCTGAGGGTTATTATAGATATCCATGAATGAAAAATTACTTTTTAAATCATAAGAACCTCCTTATAGATGTCCTCTAAATCACCAGAAACAATACAGATCTTGCTTTTTCAAGGTACAGATAGGCATAAAGGTACATAAAGTCTTGTATAAAACAATCAAATTCAGAAGCAAGAAGGGTGATACTATACAACTAATTTTTTCTAATATTTTTACGTCTGAATAATCACTTTATTTCTCATTCTCAAAAATCATGGATGGTTTGGAAGGAGAATAAAGGTGAAAATTATTTCATTTAAAAAAGAATTTTGAGTTTAAGAAATATTAAAGTCAAATGGTTCCTTTACCTTCTAACTTTGACCATATTTCTCCACTCAGTGCTCTGGGAGCAAAGAAAAAGAAAGGAAAGGGGCAGCTAGGTGGCACAGTGAGTAGAGCACCGGCCTTGGAGTCAGAAGGACCTGAGTTCAAATCCGGCCTCAGACACTTAACACAAAAACTAGCCGTGTGACCTTGGGCAAGTCACTTAACCCCAACTGCCCTCCAAAAAAAAAAGAAAAAAAAAGGAAAAAACAGAGAAGAGAAGAAAGGTAGAAAGAAAGAAAAAGAAAGACACCCTTTGAAATGTAAATTATTTTAAGTTGGATATACGTGTGCATACACATATATGTATACATATGTATGTATACACACACTCATATATGTCAGTGATATGCTGTCCATAAAAGAAAGTGGAATTCTAAGTTCCACTATAAGGACAACATGGGTTATTTTTTCTTAGATTACTTTCTCACTTTGGTGAGAAGCTCTGTTCACCCCTCTACATATGCAGTACCCTGAATACTGGGGCAGAATACATTGGTTTGAACACACTGGACTGAAGAAACGTTGCTTCTAGCTTAGGTTCTGATGCTAACTTCAAAGTGTAACCAAGGGACCAGTCGCTTCTTCTGTCTAGGATCACCATTCCTGTTCTCTAAAAGGAAAGGGTTGGTCTAGAATGATGTCTAAGGTTCCTTTCAGTCTAATGGGCGCTCTTTTATTCATTCACTAGGTTATCTTTTTTTTTTCCCCTAATGGAAGGTATTTCTAGATAAGATTAGGAGTCTGTGAATGTGGAAGAAAAGTTGTCTTTGATCTGACAATCAAACCCAGAATTTTTTTTAATACCACTCTCTAATTGTGTGTGTATCATGTGCAAATGAACACATCAATCACCTTTAATTATAATTATAAAATATCTTATATATAAACATAAAGATCAGAAAACCTTTTTGTGACTGCTTCTGTCTCCAGTTTTCTCTTTGTTTCTTCCTCTCTATACACACATATACATATATATGTAGGTATATCATTACTAATAATAATTTAGTCATTCAATATCCATTTATTAAGAATGTTACTATGTACAAAATGCAGTGCTAGGCACTAAGGAGATAAAGAGGAAAACTGACACAGAGCTTTAAATCTTGCTATTATGGCCACCATTATTATTGCTACTATTACTAATTTCAATTTACGTATTTACCTTAAGATTATGTTTCTCTGCTATATAAAGGCTATTTCAAGTACATGTACCTCTAAGCAAAGAAAATTAAACTGATGTCTTATTCATTATTAAGGATGCTACTAACCCATCCTCGGCTATAGCCAGCCCCTATCACAACTGACTCCCTGATCTGGTCTGCTAAACACTTAACTGAATTCTCCCCTAGTGTCCAATGTGCTGCAGCAGTAATGCATTTAAACGGTCCCTTGGTGTCCTGAACGTAGTGAATGTGCCACTATACACCATATTACCAGCAAGTAAAGAGGTAGGCACTAGGGAATAGAGTCCTATTATTCCTGTGACCTCATAGCTAAAAAAGTGTTATGACTTATCATAGTACATAACATACCAGCATACGGAATGTGAAACATGGAATCAGAAGACCGGAGTACCGTCCTTAAGTCTGCCATTTATTAGCTGGGCAACAAGAACACATCTAATTTCTCTGAACTTCTCTTTCCTCATCTATAACAATGGAAATAATAATGTTGAGAGTATTGAGCATCATAGTGTCATGAAATAAAGTGTGTAAAAGTGTTTTCTAAATTTTAAAGGCCTTTAATACATGTCTTTTTTTTAAGGGTATCATTTTTTTAAATTTTATTTTATTATTATTTTTTTAAAAGTTAACTTGTTTGTTCACTTTTAGGTTACAAGATTCTGTTCCATAGTCACTTCCGTTATAGATTTTTCTCCCCTTCCTCCCCATCCCCCACCTGACCCCCCCATGGTGGCATA
>CM053594.1:257400315-257418765 GCA_028646575.1 Pseudocheirus occidentalis | reverse complement strand
GATTGTGGGAGGGGCTTTACAGTGGGATCACTGTTTTGGGCTTGGGTGTAGGGGAAAGAAGGGGAGAAAATTTGTAACTCAAAACTGGAAATGAATGATGTAATCAAGAAAATAAATTAAAATTAAACAATTAAAAAAAGAGTAGAGCTGCTCTAATATTACTAAGAGTTTCTGTGACATCCCAACATGTTTTCCCCTGTGTTTTGAGAGATACTTTTAGTTTTTCAGAAAAAGTACCAATATAACAGTCCAGATGTGGGAACTATGGCCTCGAGGTCACACACGGCCCACTAGGTCCTGAAATGCATCCAAAACTGAATGAATCCAAACTTCACAGAACAAATTCTCTTAGTAAATGGATTTGTTCTATAAAGCTTGGACTCAGTAATAAAACTGCACCCAAGGAACTAGAAGGCCACATATGGTCTCAAGGCCACAGGTTTCCCCATCCCTGGAGGCCTAGGCTCATTAATAAAAGAAAAATATATACTAATGGCTGAACTTAGAAACCTAATTATTTAACAGCAGTTCAATATTTGGACATTAATGGTAAAAGAAACAAAGAAGGCACAGATCAATTCACATTAGTTGGGATAATCTGGGACAGAAAAGATCAGAATTTTCTTTCCATTTCTCAACCAAGGCCAGCACATTCTCCTAATGTCTACTGGGCCTTTGGGCATGTCCAGTCTGTCTAACCTGTGGAGTCCACTGCCTCCTCTACCACTGGGTGAGGGTAGCCTCCTTGACTGGCTGTCTGCATCTTTTAAAGTAGTGAGAACAAGCTGGTAATGCTCTTTTCCACTATCTTTTGGTGCTCTTTTGATGACCCCTATCTGCCATGCCTAGCATGAACCCTATTAACTGAACTGTTGAGAGAGAAGAGATTTTCTACTTACCTTTCTTTTACCTCTGATCCAATAAATCTGCTTCAGGTGTGTGTTTCTTTTTTCTGGCATTTCTTTTTATAATTTTCAGATGTTGGAGATAATTCCTGTGAGCAGAGTTTGAACTATGGCGACCTCTCAGTCAGAAATTACAATGGGGTATTCAGTCAACTCAGCATGGAAGCCTGGAGAAGTCAGCATGCCTGCAACTGGACCTGAGGAGGGTTTGGTGTTCTATGGGATCCTAAGCTGTGAAACTAACCCCCTTTTCCTCCCCAGAGACTGAGGTTTGCAGGGGCTGGAGAGAGGAGTATTTTGCCTTCCACTGCTTGGGAAAATAAGTTTCCATATTTGGCTTGAAACCATTAGAAGTCAATATTCCTGTATAAAATCTTCACTGTGTTATACTAGGTTTATTCATTGGACCATAGATTCAGAACAAGAAGGGAATGTAGTGTTATTTGACCCAACCCACTAATTTTACAAATAAGGAAACTGTGCCAGGCTCAGGATATAGTAATGGCAGAGTCATGTTCTTAGTCTCCAAATCTAGCACTCATTCCCCTACAATACCCTGCATTGATAGCATCTTATTTCTAAGCCACACTCCTCCAAAACACAAGAAACAAGCAAACAAAGAAGAGTTGCTTTTAATTCCTATTAGAACAAGATAATCTGTCTTGCCTTAACCTTATATGCTTCTAATAAAAAGTGAACATGGGGGAGGTGAGACAAATGTAGTTCACTAGAAAAAAAGCTGGCTAGCAAAGAAAAAGATTTTGCTGATGGTACCATAAATAATTACATATATTTCCAACTAATCCCAACAAAATGAGGAGCTCCATTTCTAAGACACTATCAGGAAATATTCTTTTTCTAATTCCCTGGTAGTGTTTATTTTTATAACACAGTCACCTGCACAGTATCATACCTTTTTCAGTTAACACAACAATATTAATATGGAAATACTCCCTGAGTTATAATATAGTCTTCTATTACAAATGAAGGAAATCAAAAGGATTTTGTTCAATAGATGTTTTTACTTTTAAAGAACATCTTATATTTAAACTTGTGGCACAACAAATACACACATATATATTTTGATTTTTGAAGGGCAAGAAGGTAGGGCAATTAGGGTTTAGCCCAAGGTCACATGGTTAGTTTTGTGTTGTGTCTGAGGCTACATTTGAACCCAGGTCCTGCTGACTCCAGGGCCAGTGTTCTATTCATTGCGCTACCTAGCTGCCCCTCAACAATATATTTTAATCCTCCTCTTCCTTGAAAGTCCATATCAGGTACAACATAGTCCATAAATTCTCCCAGCTGATAGTAATCTTTCCTATGTAAATTCTCTTGCAACACATGGCCTGAGTTTCTGCTTAGCTCTTAGCACATTCTGTCTTGCATGAAACTCTTTTGAGGCCATATCATATCCCTCCTATTAGATCACTAGCTCCTCAAGGAAAAAGAATGTGTTGTTGATTTGACAACATTGTTCATCCAGTCAGTAAACATTTATTTAGTGATTATTATATGCAGAATGTCTATTGGGCACTGGGAAGAAACACTTTAGGTAAGGTAAGATTACCTATCATCATGAAGTTTACAATTTAGTGGGGAAGATTAGAAAAAACAGATAATTATGGAACAGGATATTGTATAATTATAATGGTAATGTAATTTGAGGATCTTCCCTGCCCTTTAATAGACTTAGGGAATTTGAAGATCTTCCCTCCCCCTTAATGGGCCTCACTTGGAGTACAACACAAGAAGTTTGCTTAGGGGAGGCTTGTTTTTAAGGAAGGACCACCTTTGAAATTAGGCAGTGGGTCATGAAAGCTGAGAAGTCCTCTGACCCTGGAGAAGGCTAAATATACCTCTGAGGTGAGGTTTTGCTTTGGGGCTCACTTTGGGAAGTTGTGTGATTTGGCCAGATGAGACTCTGGGAAGCCGTTGAGCCCCCTGGCTTTGAAAACCCAGATGTTGGTGCTTCCCTCTCTGGTAACTATGTAGGTATGTGATGGTCAGACAACTAGGAACCCTGTCTTTTGGTTTGTGTTATTTTCTCTCTGTATTTTTTTGTCTGCTTATAACTTCAGTATGTATTTTCTATGAAGTTCAGGGTGCTTTTCCCCCCTGAAATACGTGAATGATACATGTTTGATTAAAGTAAGATTGCTAGCCTCTTTTGAGTTGCTTTCCTTTAGAGAAGCAGACCAAAAACCCTGTGCTAGCAGCCATCCTGGGTGTGCTCAGGTACATGCTGCTACAATAATATATGTGTTAGAGATTAAGTTCAATGTCAAGAAAAGAGTATTGGACTTAAAGTTCAGATACTGTGTCTAATAGCTGATAGTGGCATGACTGAGTTTCTCTCATTCAACCAATTTAAATACATAGGCAGACAGTGTCCAAAACCTATTATTATCTTATCCATTAGACAACATGTCTATTTTCTTTCAATAGAAGAAGCAAAATCAAATAACAGAATCATAAATGTTAATTATCTGATTAGCTACTGGAAAGGAAAGAGCTTAAATATATCAGTAACCAGGACAGTTAGTTCACTTAGGTTAATAGTAATAGTAGTAACCGCTAGTGTAGTTCAATTGGTCCAAGGGGATGGACCTCCTCTTTCCCTAGTCCCTTGCTTTATCCCACAACTCCTATGGTGACATGAGCTAACAGAAGACTATAAGATTCTAGGTGTAGGAAGAAAGTGTTCCCCTCAAATAGTGTCACATAGGTTAAGTCCTAGCTGGTTATGGTAATAGATCAAGGAGAGATCATGTCAGATAAAGAGAGGATTGTTAGAAATGACAGGACAACAGAAAACCTGGTTCAAAGTATGGTGTGTCATGAAATAGTTCTTAACTGAGTGATAAGTGAAGCGGTTATAGGAAGCACGTATACAATCAATCAATTAACAAGTAATTATTAAGCACCTACCATGTGTTAGATACTGTGCTAGGCACTGGGGATGTAAATAGGATAAATAAAATGATCTCTACTTATGAGAAATTTAAATTTCCTGCATAGCCAATAGGTGGTTGATAGTACTTAGATTAAAATAAAGATTAAAAACAGTGTGAGAAGTTGAAGAAGCTTTGAAAATAAGAAGTGGATCAAGTTTGTAGCCTGTTCAAGTAAAAATATCAAAATTGGGGGGAAATGTGTCATTTTCTTTTCATCCTTTAAATAACAGACACATTGATGGTTTGGGGTTCACCTTTCCCTCTGACATCTATCTATACCCTGAGCTTGGCTCTTTATGTGCTAAGCATGAAAAGCATCACAGCATAGTGGAGAGTCAGCCTCAGATTCAGGAAGATGTGGATTCAAGTCTTACCTGAAAAATCCTGGCTGTGTGACCCTGAGTTGGTCACTTGAGCTCATAGCACCCCACTCAAGTTCCTATTGGTTACACAGCAAATATTGGCATACATTGGTAAAGAACATTTCCTGACCTGCCTCTATATCAATGAAATCACAGGTCTGTTTGATTAAAAAAAAAAGTGGTGATGGCACTCAGGGATAGGATGCAAAATGTAAAAGAAATTGGTCCCCAAATTTGCCTTTATACAGAGGCTCTTGTTGTTCAATTGTTTCAATTGTCTGATTCTTGGTGATTTCACTTGGGTTTTCTTGGCAAAGGTACTAGAGTGGTTTGCCATTTCCTTCTCTAGCTCATTTCACAGATGAGGAAACTAATGCAAACAGGAAGAAGTGACTTGTCCAGGGTGACACAGTTACTAAGTGTCTGAGGTCAGACTTGAACTCAGGAAGCTGAATCTTCTTAACTCCAAGCCCAGCACTCTCTTCGCTGAGCCATCTAAGCTACCCTTACATAGAGGCTTAGGGGTGAAGAAAGTTGAAATTCTGGAGTATTTGGTTGGTAAATTAGACATTAAACATGATTTTCACTAATATGATTTGCATATTATATATAATCTGATAGCCTAGGAGATGCCAATTGCTATGATAGCAAGCACTAATCTCTCCGCACCCAGATGGTAATAACAGCCCTAGCAAGAAGACAAGTCAAAATAGATTTGGGTAATCAAATAACTACGAGGTTGAATTGTTTAAAGTGCCAGTTCTTTTGCGTATGATTTCTCGTCAGAGGCTATAATTTGCCCAAGATTTGTTTGTTTTGACTTGACCTCGATTCTGTTTCGTCATATGATTTGTGGTTTATTGACTTTATCACAGGACAGGCACTTCTGACGTCAACAGGAGAAAGTGCTTGACCAAATATGAATGATTTCACTGAACAATTACTATGGATTAGAAAATATAATTATATAACCAAGCAGATATATAACTTTAGAGTTTCATAATACCAAGGTGACTTTGAAATTGCTCTGAAATCAGAATCAGAGAATTTAAGAGGTAGAAGGGAACTAAGATCATCTAGGTTAGTGGTTCTCGAGTGTGGTCCAAGGACCCCTGGCATCATCATGACCCTTTCAGAGATATGGTGGTCAAAACTGTTTTCATAATAATACTCAGATGTTACTTGCCTATTAAAATAACCCTCCCTTTTCCAACTGCCAATCTATATGAGGCTAGATTTCTTTAATCATGACAAAAGATTTAATCCAGAAGCAGATATGAGAATCTAGCTCTCTTCTGTTGAGGCAGACATGAAAGTGATTTTCAAAAACATAAAATAATGCTACTCTTGTTACTTTGGAAAATAGTTACTTTTCCTAAATATATTAATGATAATGTGTAGTAGATTTGTTAATTATATTCAATGACTTTTAAAATTATCATTTTAATTTCTAAAACAATAAATATCAATAGACATTACACACATAAACAAAAGTTTCATTGAGATATTCAATAATTTTTAAGAGTGTAAAGGTTCTTGAGGCCAATAAGACCTTTTTTCAGATAAGGATCTCTTAAGGAGTCTTTGGGTAAAATATATAGGACAAAGGACTCACTCTAAAGGGCCAAGTCCTCTACAATTACTTGATCATCAAATGAGATAAATATATGAATTACTTTGTAAACTTTAAACACCAAATACATTTTTGCTATTGATACTACTTTTCTAGGAACTAACTAGAAAAATAGATGTCCCTGAGTTGGTAGGACATTACATTATTCACCATAGCATTTTACAATCAATCAATCAATCAATCAATAAGCATTTATTAAATGACTACTGTGTATAATAATGCACTGTGCTAAGCCCTAAAAGCACAGAGGAAGATGAAATGATACATACTTTTAACC
Organism: Pseudocheirus occidentalis; assembly: GCA_028646575.1. Taxonomy (NCBI): domain Eukaryota; kingdom Metazoa; phylum Chordata; class Mammalia; order Diprotodontia; family Pseudocheiridae; genus Pseudocheirus; species Pseudocheirus occidentalis. The sequence continues at coordinate 257,412,631 of CM053594.1, read as the reverse complement.
CATAACTTGATCTTCGGAAGGCACACAACTGAGCGAATATATACACATTGAATATGAAAAACTTGAACAGACAATAGATTTGGGCAGGGTAAACTGCCAGTGGGGGCCTGGAGGAGGTTGCCAGGAAATGCCTAACTCCTGATCTGGATTCTGAAAGAAGCCAGGAATGCCAGTAGAAGGTTAGAAAGGAATATATATCAGGCCTGAGGAAAAGGCAATGCAAGGGCCCAGAAACAAAAGAGGCAAAGTTATATATGTAGAACAATGAGCATGGGTAAAATACAAAGTGTGAGAAAGGTAATAATTAATCAATAAGACTTTATTAAGCATTTGCTAGGTGTTAGTCACAAAGCTCCGAGGCAACAAAGAAAGAACAAACCAGCTCTTGTTCTCAAGAAGCTTCCCTTCTCTTAAGGGAGAAAACACACATGCACATATGTGGGTATTTTAATTTTAATTAAATAAATAATAATTTATTATTTATCCACATTCACTAATCACATATGCAGGTTTTATCTTTGGACAGATAAGCATTCTGCACTTCTCAGCACGGTATCAGGCATCCTTACAACCTTTTTTTAGCTTCTTTCAGCAATGTTCCTTTACATTTAAAAAAAATGTCAATAGGAGTTCAAACATGATTTCCTGCCAAGACCTATTTTGAGTTTTATGATTTCTAATTGCTCCTGGACCCTCTTGTATCTAGGCCCTCCAGTTTTTATGCCACTGTTCATGTTTTTCATTCATTTCTCCAACAGTATTCTTCACTTTTGGTGTCAAATGCCCCTTTTCTGCATATAAGACAAGCAACCTTCTTTTCTACAGTACACCTGGTCTCTGATTCCAAATGGCATTTAGTCAATCTTTCACTCAAATGTGTAGATATAAATCCTTGGTTTTGACATCTAACAATTATTCCAATAGGCACAACTCACATACACTAATGCACATGTATATATGTGTCTGTGCTTGTATACATGTATACATATTTGTATGTGGATGAATACAGATATTTATATGATACATGCATACATATACAAGCGATCTAAGAGGGGAGACAAAAGAAACCATATATTTGCATAGAAATATTGAAGTGTGTGTGTTTATTCTTTCATCTTTGAATCATTTCTAATAAGAGTAAGGTTCAAGCATTGCCACCATAACTATCTATTTCCCTCATTACTGTAAAAGTTTTTGCTTGTGTAGCATTTTTATGTGACATAATTTTCTTTCCATTTCTATTTTTACCCTTTGTATCTAAGATATTATGGTAATTTTCATTAATAATTTTTTGAAATATGGTGTTTAGGTCCTTTTTAATGATAGGTTTCAAGTAGTAAACTTAGTCTCAAATTATTTCTCTTCAATTCTTTTTCTTTTTTTTTTCCTTTTTGGAGAGGAGAATTGAGGTTAAGTGACTTGCCCAAACACACAGCTAGTTTTGTACTAAGTGTCTGAGGCTGAATTTGAACTTAGGTCCTCCTGACTCTAGGGCTGGTACTCTTTTCACTGCACCACCTAGCCACCCTTCTGCAACATATTTTCAGGGTCAATTATTTATTCATTGAAATATTTTACATTTGCTTCTTTTGTATTATTTTCACTTTGTTTTATTGCTTCTCAATATTTTGTGGAATTATTAGCTTCTCCTTCTCCATTTCTAATATTTAAGGAATCATTTTCTTCAGTGAGCTTTTGTACTTCTTTTTCCATTTAGTCAACCTACTTTTTAAGGACTTATTTTTTTGGTGAATTTTTGTATTCATTTTTCTGTTTAGCCTATTATATTTTTTAAAGTTATTATTTTGCTCCTTATTTTTTGCACCACTTTTATCAAGCTATGAATTATCTTTTCATAATTTTCTTACTTCACTCTCATTTCTTTTTCTAATTTTTCTTCTACTACCCTTATCTCTTTAGTTTAACTGTTCCAGAAATTCTGTTTGGGGTTGTTGCCAATTAGCATTTTTGTTTTGATGTTTTGCTTATAACTGCTTTCACATTGTTTTCTTCTTCTGAGTTTATGTTTTGGACTTTCATGCCACAGTAGCTTTTTATGCTCAAGTTCTTTGGGGTTTTTTTTGGTGGGGGTAGGTGGTTAGCTTATATTTTCAGTCTAGGTCTTGACTTTGACCTTTATGTTCAAGTTAATCAGTGCTTTATAATCAGTGCTCTCAAATTACGATTGGTTATTGCACTGATTAGATTCTTAAGGCTTTTCCTGTTCTGCTTTCTGAATTAAAGCCAATTTTGACAGCAAATCATTGTTCAAAGTGTAGGGAGTTAGCATTAGATCAGTAAATATTAAAACATTTTATGATCTTCTTATAAGATCTTTTACATCAGGCTAAGTGTACCCTGATCTGACCATGAGAACTTTCAAAGAGCATACACACACCTGGCCATCAATGAAAGTTTAAACAACTGATTTCCAAGTTTCCACTTCTACATTAAATATTTGTGGATCTGGAAATGAGAAAAATGGAGGCATAGGGAGATATTTTTTAAAGGTCAAAATGAAATTCTTTAATCTTAGAGTAGACACATAACCTGTGTCGAATTGCTACTTCTATTTTATGTTTCTCATTTGGACCTGTGATTGCCTTGCTCTAGAAAACTCTTAGTGTGGAGACCCTCCATCAAGCCAGATGTATAATTAATATATAATTTGTAGTCTCAACAGAGTTTCTTGAGGGTGAAGTGACATGTCCACAGTCATGCAATTAGTACATATCAAATACAAGACTTAAACTCAGGTCGTCCTGAGACAAAGGTTGACCCTTTCTCCATATACCATTCTGCCTCTATATAGAAACAGATTTATTATAAACCTTGAGATCATATATTGTAGCACTTCAGAAATTGCAACTGACTATAAAATTTAATAAAGATCATTGTCTTTTATAATTTAATGAATTCTCAACTAAATTTTCTACAGAGCTACCTAAAGCATTTGTGCTTATTGGGATGCTCCTCTGATGCGAATTCTGCGCTAGAGCAAAAATTATTAGCCCAATGAAACATTTCCATACAGTCACAGAGTAGAGTCCTCCTAATGATGTCTTTCAACAAAGAATTTAAACACCTTAAGTGACATTCATTAGGTTCTGCCAAAAATGATATTATTTTATGTTTTCTTCAAATAGTAGTCAAGAAATAAGACATCACTCATTTTTATTTCAAAAAAAGAACAACAGATGGTTAAGGAACACAACTTCCAAGAAGAAATAGAAAGGTTAACCAAGAAAGGAAGATATTTTATGTGTGTGGGAGAGGAGTGGAGTGGCAGGGAGGCAGGCAGTAATGAATGAAAAGCAGAAAAAGTTAAAGCTTGAAACTATAGATTAGAATTTGTAAAATGAAGAATTCATACATCTAAAGAATGGAAAATTCTTACCTGTAGCCAGATAGATGATATGGAAAAGCATGTCTTTTCCTTGTACAACATCTACTGCAACATGAGAAAAGCGGCTGTTGTCTTCCATGAAATAGGGAACTGTGGTAACTGGTTGTACTACCTCATGCATAAGGATGAACTTTTGAGCATCCTGAAGGTTTCTTTCTGTCAGGTTCACATACAAGCCCTGGTCCACTGTACCACACTGCAAATTAGAAAAGATAATCTTATTACTGTAGTCAACAACCAATTGTCATACCACAACTGATCCAGGTAAAGATAATGGCAGGATACAAAATTAGATAACAGTACTTTTGCACTAAGAGTGTGGAAAACGCTGTCTCTCTCTCTGTGTCTCCTCTTTCCCCCTTCCTCCCTCATATGTGTGTATATACAAATATATAGATATACACATATACACAAGTATATATATATGTATATATATACATGTATTTGTAGTGCTGTACTACTATATGAATTGTACACATATATCCACATACACACATGCATGTATACACATATACACATGCATACATACATACACCACATAACCATACTGTCAAATTAGCTGAAGAATGAACTTCTTTTTTCACAATCCTTGCATATTAGCATCCCACCCATTTGGATGTCTTTCAATCATATCATAACTTCTGAAGAGGATAGAACAGGAGTAAAAATATTGAGTATAAGCTAATGCTAACTTTAGCTAAAATAACTTATGCCTAATAACTTCTCAGCTCACTTGAGCCACCTGGGAGTTGTCTGGCTAAGTGTATTTTATCACATCTGTCTGCTAAATCAGAGATCCAAATTCAAAATGCAGCATTCAGGAACATTACAAAGATTTATTACATTTCCCGTAGGAATAATGGTTCTATAAGGCTATAAATGGATTACATGGAAACAGAGCTCTGCTATTTCATCTGTGAAAGGTATAATATTGCTTCAACATCATTCATGTAAAGTTACCAAAACGGGCAAAAACTGTGCTAGCTGAGTTCCTTCACACTAGTGCACCCAAATTTCAATAAAAAGGGAGGTTTTTTTTCTATCTGAATAGCCTTAGAAATACACAACACAGTAAAACTTACATGTGTTTGTGTGTATACATGTATATTTCAGATGGAGAGAAAATAATCAACATGTATTACATTCATGCATATATTTTTTTAAAAACATGTTTTCTGAGAAATATTTAGATTTGTTAACAGTATAGTTCATTGTTTGTGTTTTATTTCTTTTTATTTTTTTGTAGGATATGGGTTAGAAGAAGTTAGTGATGTGCCCTTGACTGGCATAAAAGCAAAAGAAGGAGTAAAGGGATCAGGAACCTTTTTCATCTCTTCTAAATTTAAAAATCCCAGTTTAAATTTGATTTGTGTTCATCAGAACTTACATTAGAAGGTTTTCTAGAAGAGAATTTCACTGTCTATAACAGTCTGAAAGTATCACTCACAATATGACATCCCTGGAATTTGGGTTTTTAAGCAACTCAGAGGTACAAAAGTAAAGAAATGGAAGTCTGTGGGGGTTTCTCTCTTCAATAGAAGGCTTATAGTATATGGAGGGGTTCACACCAGATGCTGTTATAACAGCAAGATTATAACAGAATCCTAAATCTTAGAATCAGAAGGAAAATTTAAAAATCATCTACTGTGACTTCCATTCAGTACAGGAATCCAGTATTCCACAAAGAAAATAATTCATTTTAATTTTGTCACATGACAAAAAAGCAGAACTCCTGTAAATAGAAAAACACAGAAGAGAATAATGATAATTTTAAAAGTAAATGATTAAAAAACCACCATATCAACAAATAGCACCTCCCCCTGCAGGAAAAAGAATATACAAAAATGTCTGATTCGGGCACATCTAGGCTGTATTCTTTCTCTGAGACAGTTAAAGAATGAATTTTGTAAAGGAATGGCTATCCTTCCTAAAACCAACACAATGAAAAGGGTTGTAATGCCAAACCATTCAGTTTCTTTTAGTAACTTGTGACTAAATTAACCTTATGTGTTTCAAACATCCCTATTTGCTTTTATCAAAGCCACCACCATCTTGGCATGATCCTTACTACTCACTCTCCCATAAGTTGCCAAATCCTGTTATTTCTCCCTTCACAATACCTCTGGAATCTGCCTCTTTTTCTCCAACTGCATAATTCCCATCTTAATTTGATGGAAGCTCTTCTCTAGATGACTGTAACAGCCTCATAATTGACTTCCTTGCTTCAAGTCTCTAACCACTGCTCCATACTGTAAACAAAGTAATTTTCCTTAAGAGGAGATCTACAATGTGATTCCTCTCCTCAACTCACTCCAAAAGCTAGGATCTCTAGCCATTGTCTTAAGGATCTAAAATAAAATCCTATATTTAGTTTTTAAAGCCTATACAACCTTGCCCCGACCTATGTTTCCAGTCTTGTCGGATATTACTCCCACATAATAATCCAGCAAAACCATTGATTTGTATTATGTTGCTATATCATATCAATCCAAATAATATAATATAATGGTATTTTGTTACATCACATTATATTTTATGGTATGCTATATTTATTATATTATTTATATTATATTAATACTTCTTTAAAAAAAACCCTGCATCTCCTGTTTTTTGCTTTGAACTAGTCATTGTCCAGGTCTTCCAACATACCCTCACTACATCTAACTAAAATGGTGTGCTCTCTTCCTCTTAGATGTGCCTCAGGAACCATCAAATATATGGAGACCATCTTAGTCCCCCTATTCTAGTGCTCTAACACTATCTTTTTCACATAATTGTATCTATTACCCTTTATATATGTGACATATGTGTGTGTGCATTGTAACATGTATATGTGATGTATTTGTGTTCCACTCCATTTAGACTGAAAGCTCCTCATGAGTGGTATTGCTGAATTTTTATTACTCTATCTCTTGCATGAACACAGTGCTTGGGATAGAGCAGATACAATAAATAATTGATGATTAGTTGATTGATTATTTTTCCAAGCTCATTTACGGCTGCCTTATGTTACACCCATGCCGTATCTCCTGATTTGGGCTAAAAGATCTTCGAGGATAAAGAGCCGCAATTTAGCAAAGTGCCTTGATCATAGGAGAGAGCTCAGTATAGCTTTGTAATTGTAATGAATTTGTTGATGATGATATGGCATCTTCAATGGCGATGGACAAAGGAACGGAGATGAGCAATGAAATGTCAACTTTTTATAACATCTAGGAGGCCAGTTTGTCTGAATATATAGTATATGACAGTAAGGAATGTGAAATACAACTGGCAGCTAGCTTGGAGGCATCTTATGAAGCAAATGAAATACCAAACTAAAGAATTTGTGTAGTTCAGTAGTTTTAGTCACTTCCAACTCTCCATGACCCCATTTGGGGCTTTCTACACAAAAACTCCATTTGAGGTTTTCTAGGAGTAGTTTCTCATTTCCTTCTCCACTTCATTTTGCAGATGAGGAAACAGAGGCAAACAGGGTTAAGTGACTTAGCCAGGGTCACACAGCTATTAAGTGTCTGAGGTCAAAATTGAACTCAGGTCTTCCTGATGCTGGGCCCAGCACTTTATTCACATAACTATGTAGTCATATAGCTACCTCTAAAAGATAGCTGAGGTGGTTTGCCATTTCCTTCCCCAGAAGATTAAGGGAAACAGAAGTTAAGTGACTGATCCAGGGTCACAACTAGTAAATATCTGAGGCTGGATTTGAACTCAGAACTTCCTGGCTCCAGGTCCAGCACTCTATTCACTGAGCCACTGAGCCTGTACTTTATCCCAAAGGTAACTGGAAGCCACTGAATACTTTTTAACATGGTCAAATTGATGTTTCAGAAATACTACTTTGATATATTATTTGGAGAATGTATTGGAGAAAGGAGAACATGAAAGTACAGAGACAAGTTAGAAAGTTATTGTAGATGAGGGATGATAAAGACCTGAGCTAGAGGTAGAGACTGTGCAACTGGCTAAACTCTTTGAAGAGAGCCAGTATGAAATCAAGAATCTGATAAAGAGTCTAGCTTTGGCAAGAAGAAGAACCTCCTCTGTCAAAAACTGAAGCAAAGATGAAAGGAGAGAGATGATAAAGATTCATTCTGATGTAAAGAACTGAGAGTACAAAAGAGAAAGGTCACAAAAGATTGCTGCTGTTTTCTCTACAATATAGGAGGTACAGTCCTGGCAAGAAATAAGGAGGAGGAGAGATGGGAGAGAACAGATTTGGGATAATCTCTTTCAGCACCAGAATGGAGTCAATCCAGAAAAATAAAATAATTCCTATGTAGCAGTGAGACCCAGCTAAGGTCAGATAGTGTAACTCTTTAGTGGTCCATATGGCTTCATGACTTTTTCCAGAAGTGTTCATAAGCATGTTAAAGGAAGTGAAAAAGTAAGAATAATCCATGTTGGGTTCTAATAAAACATGGGTACTTCTTTTCCCTTCTCTTTTGCTTCATGGCTTCCCGGGTTTTCTTTGAGTCCAAACTAGAATCCCAAATTCTACACAGAAGCATTTCTCAATCTGCCTTAATGCTAACAGCCTTCCCTTCCTTGATTGTTTCCAGCATATCCTGTATATACCTTAATTATTCACCTTCTCATTGATTAGGCTATGAGGTTCTCGAGAGCAGGGACTGTCTTGTGCTTTAGGTTGTATAAACAGCATGACACCAGGAACTTATTAAATGACTAATAATGATATTTAGTAACAATAAAGGGTGAATAGGCAAGGAATTCAAAGGTAGAAGCTAAAGTAGAGTTAAACTCATTAACTATGCTAAAATCCACAAAACGAAAAGTGAGGGCAAAGTAGCAGAGAGGTACTGGGAGAATGGGAAAGAGTAGAGCTAGAAGTTACATGGAAAAAAGGAATGGGTTAATGAAAATGATGAGAGAGAAGGCTAGGAAGTTATAAGTAGGGAGAAGAATTGGAGGATTCATGATCATGGAGATAGCCCAGTCAGAGGTACTTGCAAAGTCTAAGACATGACCATACTTGTAGATACTGAGGTAGAATAAAGATAAATGTCATGAGAGTTAAAAAAAATTAAAAGACCTGGGAGATCAAGGTGTTTGTATAAACATCAAAATGTATATTAACATGACCAAGTATGAGAGCAGAGTTTGGGATAGAAAGGAAGAATTTAAGCCAGGTGCCAAACCCATTTTATAGAGCAAGTCATGGTGGGAAAAGACTGTAATAAGGAACTAGATTGATGATATAGGCAGATAGAGTTAGGAGGATAAGATTGGTGACTCATGGCAACAAAAGAATGGTCTAGAAGTGATTGCTTTGAAGGAAGAACTTTTGGAATTGTAAAGCACTCTATCAAGGCAAACTATATAATCGGAAGAACAAGGCTCAATCATTAACCATAATAACAAGTTAAATATGATTTTATCTTGTTGAATCAAGCATAAATGAGAATTAGATTATACAACTGTAAATGAAAGGGCCTGTGTGACTACATAAATGTAGCCATACATATGCACATATACAGAAACATTCCATTTATACATATGTATATATGTATATATGTATATAGGTAGGCAGGTGGTAAAAGTTTGGATTCAATGGTATTTAAACTTACTGCTTAAAAAACAGAAAACAAATTATTTTTCTTATAATTATATTTCATGGTGATATGCCCAACAGCATAATGCCTAGTGAAATTCCAGACTATTTTATCAATGAAATTTTAAAAAATGATTTCTCATCATTCATGTAAGCAACAACTTTAAAGAGCAGCCACTCCAAGTTCTTCTAAAGTCCATCTATATGGTTGTGTCCATAGCAACTGTTTAAGGACAGTCTAACATTAGACAGGTAGTTCTCACCCAGAAATGACTGACATTTCTCCTTTCTTCCCATCCCTACTAAAACTCCTCTTGCTCCTGCATGAGCCATTTTGGGAAAAAGTTATATTGAAACTTTTAGAACATCTTTCAGGTTTAAAAATGGAGTTGGGGAGTAGGAGGAGTAAACAAAAAGCAGGAAAGAATTTGAGTATGTAGTGTTACTTGAAATGAGTTTTGAAGGAAACAATTCTAAGAGGTGAGAAATTAAGAAGGGAGTAGAATTCAGGCATGGAAAAGAGCTAATGGAAAAAAAATGCAGATATGAGAAATGAAGAGTTCTGTAGAAGGAACAGCAAGAGGACAGATTTGGCTGGACCACAGAGTATATGAAGGGGAGCAATATGTGATGATTTTGGGAATGTACAATGAAGCCAGGTTGTAAAGAAAAGCCAAACAAAGAAACAAAAAGAAACAAAAAACTTTAAATGCCAATGTAATGGGGAAAAGTATCCAAGATATTCAGCTTTATCTTATTTTTTTTCTTTAAAACTAGAACAAAGCTTTTTATCAAGATGAACAAGGACCAAATATTTTTGATGCAATAGTAAATGCCTTATCAGCCAATATACTGGAAAATAAAAACAGAAAAAATTTATATATTCTCACCATCTATCAAAAATGTGGTACCAAGCAAACCATGCTGAATGCATGACTTCAATGTGATGAAATCTCAAATTCTACCCCAGGCAGAAGAGATGATATAGCATAATCCCAGAGCATGAAATGCATATCTCCAATCTTTAGATATCATTCAAGATACAGTAATGATTCTTGTAAACTAGTACAATATAAAGTATAACAAATATTTCCCCCTCTTAAAATATCATAACACATTTTAGAAGGGAAAATGTGGAGGGGGGGGAGGGAAACTGCTACATATTTGATATTCCTTAAAGCTACTAGAGAGTTACCAAGTTAGGGAACTGTTTACTGTCAGTTCACTGAGAATCTCTTAACAGAAAACACATAACTTAAAAGTGTCTACAAGTATAGTTCACCTATATATTTTACTTTAATTTTATCCTTTTAAATTCTTCAGGGAGATTTGCCACCCCATTATTTTTTTAAAGTACAGCTGAAAGATTAGTAGGGTGGTATACACATGTAAAGAATCTCTTGACTTTAGGCAACTGATTGGCAATGCTAAGCTGATTGTTATCAGTTTGGTGAGTCACCCCAAACATGCCTTACTCCAAAATAGAGAGCCTATCAGGTGAAATCAGGGAAGTTAAAATTTCCCCCAATAAGCCAAGGCTTCCCATGTTGATCAGTAATGGGACTGACCTTGAAGTACTAGTCTGAGTTAGGGAAATTCAGTCTTTAATAGAAATTAAATTACATTTAAAATAAGATGTAATTAAAGTAGATAGAGTTGAAAGAGCATTATTATATCTCATCCTTTAAGGAGTATGGATGGGAAGTTTTGTCTATCATAATTCAGAATTGTAACTAAAAAATTTAATAGGGGGCAGAGTCAAGATGGTGGCATAGAAGCAACAAAGTTTTGCAGCTCCCACATACCTCAAATACTCATAAAATATGACTCTAAACAAATTTTAGGGCTCCAAAACTCACAAAAATGCAGAAAACACATCTCTTTCTGAAGGCAGCTCAGCACAAAGGGCTCATCACAGCAGGCTGGGAGCTGAAACCAGCCTGGCCTGGCCTGGCCCCAGCAGGGTCAGGAGGAGCCACAGCTGGAGTCTTCAGGAGAGTGGATCGATGGCACCTGTGGCAATTTCCAGATTTATCAAGCCAGGAGAAATAAGGACTAAGAGAAAGGTCAGTGGAATTCAGCTAAATTTTGGGGAGAAAAGCAGTCTGGCCAAACTACCCCCAGGGCAAGGAAGCAGCAGAAGTGGCAGTAGCTACAGAAACAGTGGCAGCTGCCTCCACCCAGCTGCTCCAGAGCTCTCGGCCTGCAGACTGCAGGGGGGGGCCAAGCAATCACTCAGAGGTCAAGTGCTCTTATGTTGAGTGGCCTGGATCTGGATCATGGTCTTAGTGGTGGTCCTGGGGTGTGCTTTCAGTCAGCCAAAGCTGGTGGGGGCTGCAGCACCCCCCTAATAGCTCCAGCAGCTGTGAAAACGCCAGTGATTTGGGACAGAGGTTTCCCCCCTGGAAGTAGAGTTCCACAGAGCTAAAAAATCAAGCAATTCATTGACTGGCCAATATGAGTAGGAAAAGGAAGCAAAGTAAGAACAGCAATCAAACTCTAGAATCCTTTTTGGGGGACAAAAAGGATCAAAGTGTGGAACGACAACATGGTTAGAACTCCCAAACCAAATGCTTCCAAGAAACATAAAGATTGCCTACAAGCCAGGGATCTACTTAAAAAGGGCTTTGAAAACCAAATAATAGAAGTGGAGGTAAAATTGGGATGAGAAATGAGAATGATTCAAGAAAATCATGAAAGATGTCAACAACCTGACTGAAGAAAATAACACCTTAGAGAACAAATTAACTCAACTGGCAAAAGACACCCAAAAAGCCAATGAGGAGAAGAATGCCTTAATCAGTCAAATTTTCCAGATGGAAAAAGAATCTCAAAAGCTTTCTGAAGAGAAGAATTTCTTCAGAAGTAGAGTACAGCAAATGGAAGCAAATGACTTCATGAGAAATCAACAAACAAAAAAATAGAAGCAATGTGAAATATCTCCTTGAAAAAACCACTGACCTGGAAAATAGATCTAAGAGAGATAATTTAAAAATTATTGGACCACCTGTAAGCCATGATCAAAAAAAGAACTTAGAAAGCATCCTTCAAGAAATTCTCAAGGAAAAATACCCTGATATTTTAGGACCAGAGGGAAAAATAGAATTTGAAAGAATTCACCAATCACCTCTTGAAAAAGACCCCCAAAAGAAAACTCCTACAAATGTTATAGCCAGGTTCCAGAGTCCCCAAATCAAGGAGAAAATATTATAGGCTGCCAAGAGGAAACAATTTGAATACTGTGGAAACACAATCTGGATAACCCAGGATCTGGCAGCTTCTACACTGAGGGATCAAAGGGCCTGGAATATGATATTCTGGAGATCAAAGGAACTAAG
>CM053594.1:257305189-257391439 GCA_028646575.1 Pseudocheirus occidentalis | reverse complement strand
CCCAAGTCAACATGGTTCAGGGGAGTGTCTCAGCCAATAGCATTCTTCCAACTCACAGGAGAATTCACACCTTTTCACCAATGGACAGAGTTCTGGGAATTCACACCTTTTCACCAATGGACAGAGTTCTATAATTAACACTAGGTTACTAGGATCTACTTAACATCTGATCAAATAAATTAATTACCATTGCAAAGCTCAATAATCTATGGGATAAAGAATCAAGCCCTCCCACTTTTTAAACCAGTCCTATGATAAGCATAGTTTCCATGATCCCTTAAAGATCAGTGTAAGTGCCTCAGTAATCATGTACCTTAGTATGTAATTCATCCAGATCAAATGAGTTGGATCCTTTAATAGAAGGCAGTTTCACTGTCTGTTTCTTTTCATTTCTCTTCTTAATCATGGATTTGGATAGAGGCAGAGAAAGCATATGAATCTTATTTGTGGACAGCACAGAAATACAACAGATAGGTGCTATGTGGGAAGAACGAACAAAATCCAGATGATCTTATCAGGCCAGAAGACTGAATGGAAACCAACAAGATGAGATTTAACAGAGCAAAATGTAAGGTTCTACTTTTAGTTTCAAAATATCCATCAGAAAATACAAGATTCAAGGCAGTAATTTGGCCAGTAATTCACATAAAGAAGATAAAGTATTTTAGCCAATTTCATGATTAATACAGAAAAAAAGGGGGAAAAGCTAAAACAAACTTGGGCTGCCCTACAAAATCACTGCATTCAAACTATAAGAAATATTTGACTTTCTCTAGGTTATACTATTCATAATACATCTTGCATAAAATTTTCATTTCTACATTCCATGTTAAAAAAGGAAGTCTTACAAAATTTTGAAAGACTATGAAGTATAGTCTATAAAGGACCAGTTTGTAATTAAGAAAACCCAGGTTCAATCCTGCCTCTGACACATCCTGTGTGGCTATGGGCTTAACCTCTCAGTGACAGCAGAAAATTATCTAATAGTATGAGCACTGGACAAGATACCGATCTGCATTAGGACCAAAAGCCTCCTTATCAGGACATTTTCTACACAGAAGAAATTGAGATTCAGGTCCAAAAATAAACTAAAATTACTAGGTCACTTTAAGAGTAAAATGAATGTGATGATAGTGGTGTTTCATAGGAAAGGGTTTTGAAGGACTTTAGATGTTTGTCTGGAAAAGATTAAGGGGAGGGAGTGAATTGTAAGATCTATACTTAGCTTTTAAAAGGGCTGTGCTGTGAAGAAGAGTACTTACCCTGTTGTGCTCTTTGGGAGAAAATTAGAACATGGGAACAGAAAGAGGCAGAATGGTACAGTAGACAGAATGTTAGGCTTTGAAATAAGGAGGCCTTGGTCTGAATCCTGCCTTCAACACTTACCATCTGTGTTTACCTGGATAAGTAATTTAAAATCTCTAGTCTCACTTCTATAAAATGAAAGGACTGAATCAAATAGTTACTGTCGTCTCTTACAATTCTACATCTATTTCCCTATGGCTTTAGCTCAATATAAAACTTCTTATAGCCTGATTGTCCAAAAAGATATTTTGAGGATGCCTTGGAAGGTAGTAAGTTGCATATTACTGTAACTATTCAAGGAGATATTGGAGGTGGAGCTAACTGCAAGGAATGTTATAAAGGATTCCTGAATGTGGGTATGAAATTTGACTTTCAGAAAATGAAATAATGTGATGTACATAGGAATACAATAATGAGAGGTTAAGCATTATTCAAGAGAGAGAAAATAAATGGGGTGAGGGAATTGATGAGCTTTACTGGCATAACATGGTGGAAAATTTGGATAAGAATCAAGTGAGAGAAAAATAGAAACAACCTTAAAATCACCAAGGCAGAAGGAAGAAACCTGTCACTGTTTCAGTCATAGAGACAGAAAGAACCTTAGAGACAATTTCATCCTATCAACCCCACATTTTAAAAATGAATAAATGTAAATCCCAGAAAGCTTAAGCAATTGCTCACAGTCATGCAGGTCACAGATAACCGAGTTGGGACTAGAACCCATATCCTCTTATTCCAAAGACAGTTCCTTTTTCACTAAATTTGTTGCCTATTCCACAAACAAATAATGGTATGGATGGAAGCATGATGACCACTTTTCATGTTCAAGAAACCCTTTCAGTTTAAATATACAAAGATACATGTGTATTGTATAATTTTGAATAAAATGTAGCCCACCAGAAGAAGAAATATGTTGTTGTTTAATTATTTTCAGCCACATCTGACTCTTTGTGATCCCTTTGGGCATTTCCTTGCCAAAGATACTAGAATGGTTTGCCATTTCCTTCTTCAGATCATTTTACAGATAAGAAAACTGAGGCAAATGGGATTAAGTGATTTGCCCAGGGTCACATAGCAAGTAAATTACAGAGGAGTTAAATCTGCTTCTTGATAGCAGATGAAACATATTACAGGATGACAAGTTCTTGAAAAGAATTTTTATGAATTAATTATACATTGCTTTTATAAGTATGTCTTTTGATTTTCCAAAGGCCCAGTTCCTGTATGTTCAATCAGAATGTATTAACCCCCCAAATGGACAAGATATTGTACTCAAAGATCTTTGAATCTCAAAAATATGCATGTTTCCCTCTAATAATCTGTACTAGTCATATTGAACAAGTAAGAAAAGAGCCTTTATGTTAGTATGTAAATTCCTCTAACTTTCAACATATTCTGGACTACTTTAGCCAGTGAGCTAAATTACATTTGGAAGTATATCATGTCTTCTAGCAGTGAAGCCCTTCAAAATTCACAAAATCAGGGGTCTCTGATTATATGACCTGCTGTTACATTGGAAAGAACTGTTTCATGGAAAACAGAGGTTCTTGAAACCAATCCAGCATCTATTTAATTCTCCTGAGAAAACCAGAACTGGTTTTAAAGTTTTGTGCTAACCTAAAGTACTTTTAAAATTTCACGTATAGATATGTGTGTGTGTGTGTGTGTGCATGTGTAAATGTATGTATATAATTACAATCCTTTTTATGTACCTGAAAGAAACAAGGGAAGCCAGGGGAGAGTGGTTTCAATTCCCCATAAAGGTTGATAGAAGACATGTTGGTTTCCTCCTGTTATTCAAATTGTGTCTTTGCTTAAAGAAATTCACCAGAAATCTCTTATCTATCATTTCTGAAACTTTTTCAAAACAAATCATAAATCAGGCATTACATTCTGTTCCATACTGAATGCAAGTGAGTGCAAGAGAGATCTAAGGGTCCTCTACACAGAGCAATGAATAGAGAATATAGTGCTAAGTGATGAAAATACAAATGGAGATGAGTATATGTTAGATATTATGTGACTGCAATTTAAAAAACCTATATATATATATATATATATATATATATATATATATATGAGAACTGTGGATTTTATATGGTCCATTTGGATAACATAATTATGCTTTGTTCTTTTACAAAGTTATATAATTAAGATGATTTGTCACATTCATTTAAGGCATCTTTATAGTAATTGTGTACTTCACCTGGTGAGTCAGCTAATCAATGTAATAATTTACATTCATACAGAATATTACATTCTATTTGCTCACAATCACTATGGGGAGTATAAGTACTACTCTCTCTATTTTGCAGATGAATGGACTGAAGATCATAGTGGTTAGATGACTAGACAGAAGTCACACAGCTCATACACATGGTGGGAGAGGGAATATATCTCATGTCTTCCTGGAGAAGTGATCAAGTTTGTTAAATACTCTAAATGAGAATTAAATTCCCTAAGACATAGAAATCCTTAGCAATTTCTATGAAGATGTAATGCATAGAAATGCATCAAGTAATCTCCACATAGTAGTTGACTATGACCTTAATAATTTGTTACACAAACTAAAATCAAATATTCAATATTCTATTACCACAAAATAGTCTAAGCCCTTTCAATTGTAATTACTAACTCAAATGTTTGGAGCCACATTCAAGAATTATTTCTGATGATGACTGAACAATTTATATAAACTAAATTTATGTGAATGAAGAAACTTTTAAACTATAGGGGAATTTAGAAATAAAAATAAAAGTAGGAATGAATTTACTGGATTATGAGTTCCTGGTAGACAAGGATCATGATTTCTCAACTTTGTATCCCCATGATTATAGGACCTTGAACTTCATAGGTACTGAAAAAATCTTCATGGTACTGAATTGTTGAATTGAATTTAACCTGTAAATAATCTACATTTTAAGAAATCATTTTTCCATTGAACAAAATGTCTCTGATCAAAAAATATAATACCTTATAATATTCTTTCTGGACTGCAATGACCTCTGAAAGGTCTAGTTTTCAAAATGATAATTTACTGCCTCTTTGAAAAATACATACGACTTTGACCAACTGTTATGTAAACATTAATGTCCCTATAATGAAGATTATAAATAGTACTGGGAACTATCAGAATTTAAAGACAATAATAATGAAGATCTAGTTTAATGTGTGTCCTATGTATTGCCTTGTTTTTTCAATGGTGAAGATTTAGATACAAAACAGAGAAGGATTTTTTTTAAAGGTCAACATGAAAAAAACTACTTATATTGAATTTTAACTCTAAAATTTTTGCTTGTTTTGTAAAATATTAGTATTTCATGAAGTTATAAATATATGAGAAACAAATAAATTATCTAAATCAACAATACCAAACAACACACCTAGTAAGGGAGAGGGTTGGGGAACCGTCTACAGTCTAGATTATAGATTGGCTAATTTTAAGAGAACAATTAAAGAAACCATTTCTTTAATTCCACAAAAATAACAAAAGCATTATCATGGTATAATAGGAGTAACAACATAAAGGAAGGAGAGAGGAAGGGAGACAGACAGGGAGGGGGTTTTCCAAACAGGCATTTTACTTGTATCCAAAAATTTTTGCTAAATTGGCAACCCGTCTGTTGAAAATGTCAGAGAAATTTCAGTAATAAACACCAGACTAAACAAAACTCCATCCAGTAGAGTTAAGAAGCATTATATTCACATAAGTTTTTCAAATATATCTACTTAATTGTTCTTGTTTTTCATCACCACATAAATATACATATACAAAACCACATGAATACACAAGATACACACTACAGTTCAAAGATCAGGATCAAGGAATAGCACCTGGTTAGGATGAGAAAGAGCCTGAAATGATCTATCACTGAGTACAGTGCCTAGCCTATAACAGTGCTTAATAAATGTTTGTTGACTGATTGATGGAAAATCTATGGGGGGTTTTTTGGTGTGTATTCTGCCTACCTTTGTTCAAGACTACACCTAGGCACATTTACACTTGGTGTAGAGCTGCATGGCATTTTCTGAGTAGTTCTCTGCCGCACCAAAAGAGCTTGTGAGAAGGTCATAATTCTATCATTGTATAAAACAGCCACCACCATCATCACTGTGGCCACAAGAAAGTCTGAAGAAGATGCTAATGAAAAGAAAACCAAGAATAAGGATGAATCACAAATGAAATTGGCATGAGTATTACTAAACCTGGTCTTCCCAAGACAGAAGTCAAAATCAAAGAATCACCTGCAAAGGAAAGAGTCAAGTTGCCCAGTGGGGAGGAGAAAGGCTGATGGTGAAGAACCCCATAAAAATGGAATTGCCCAAACAGCCCAGGAACAGAAGTCTGAAAATGCCAAGTGAATTGTATGAATTTTAAATATGTCTTTATTTCTTGGGTCTACCATTTTAATTATGTTTGGTTAGAATTCCAAATTTAGTTTGGGTTTGGGGGAAGAGGGAGATCCCATCCCAAACCTCTAGGAAAATACTTCTTCTATTGGTTTCTCCCTCATATCTTACCCTAGTGTGTTTTTTTTCAGCTCATGAATTGGCACTCCAGTACTCTTCCAATGCATTCCTTCCTCACACAAAACTCCTTCCCCCTCTCTTTTATTCAAGGATGTACTAGTGCTCCTCTGTGCCTAAGTACCTATTACAGACCAACAGAGTGAATCTTTTTGAGAATTTTAAATTTAGTACAATCTCTGGAGCCATTACTTACCAACCTCACTCTCAGCGGATGCCAATTAGCAAGAAAGCTTTGTTTTAACTTTTAAAAGAAGGGATATTTACTAAGGTATCATAATAAAAACACTCATTTATAACATTCCTTCAAGCTCTCCCAAGTACATACAAAACCCAGGCGAATGAGGGCTCAGCTGAAGGATGCAAATGGCTAATGGGTAACTTACAGGTGCTGGTGGCTGGAAGTACTTTGTGGGGCTCCATGAAGCTCAGAACAGATATGATTTACCTGTGAAGCTGCCTCGAATCAGTAGATATAATTTTCTCATACACACACTGCCCCCCCCAGCTACTAATATTCCAGGGATACCTCTAATATGCCTATGGGGTGCCTAAATCTTCAAACCTTTTAAAGTTCACAGGGTCACTCCCTAGTCAAGGTGGGGAGAAGGGATGGAAAATTATTCCTCTCCAAACTGTCTAGGCAATTCGTCTTCTGGCCTTGACTAAAATCGTTTTCACAACAAAGCTGGCCTTCTACTAAAATGCCAAATTTTTTAACTAGTTTTTTGTTTGTTTGTTTATGTCTATCCAGGCCTCACAAAGCATGACCAATCAATGCCAATACACTTGCTTCGTGGTGTCATTCCATTTCATCCAATGACTAGAATCATTTCGTTCCTTCCAAATTGAGTAAGAAACACTAATTTTTCTCACCTAATCTCAATGATTGACTGATTCAACAGAGATTTTCCTACTTGATAAAGGTGTCAGGGTAGAGTTCTTAATTTTATATCACTAGATCCCCTTGTAAATCTGACAAGGCCCTTTTCTTTTGAATATATCTTTTTTTTTTAATTGAGAAAGTAAATTTTGGTTAACGGTAAATTAAAATAAGGATGAATTTGTTTGCATCCAATTCCATCAACCCCACGAAATTTGTCTCTGGATCTGGATCTATAAACCTCATTTTAAGAACTACTGGTGTAGAATATCTTGTTGGTTACATGAAGTGGTGTGGGAACATCTGAATTATTGAATCTAAACCTACCTTTATACAAGTAATGTAAATATGAAGAAAAAATTCCTTCATGAAAATTTTTTTCAATCAATTTACCAAATATTTACTGAGTGCTTACAAAGGCAAAAGACTATTAAAAGTACCACAAGGGGATACCCAAATAGTAGACCTAGATTTTTCCTCAATTAACGGAACATGTATGGTACAATAATAAGTATGCTCATACTCATGTATGCATGTTCCTCCTTTCCATTCACGTACATAATAACCCATTTGCTTTTGATAAGAATTCATGGAGCATTCAAATATTTCTGGACCAATAGTTGTATTATTTGAGCCTAGCACAGCCTCTCTAGGTTTCATTTTCCTCACCTGTAAAAATGTGTATGTAGTACTAGATGAAAAATCATTACTCTCTGGAATGTTATGTATTGAGCATCCCATAGAGATGATTCTTCAATTCATGTATCTTTTATAGGAAGAAGATTTAGTGACAAAGAAGAAAATAGCAATGATAGGAGAGGGGAAGTAGAGGAGGAAAGACTATTTGCTTACTCGACAATATTGCCTAGGGCATCCCCAAGACATTTCATTAAAAATCATTTTGCATCTTACCTTAGGCCAAAAAAAATTTAGCAATGTATTGATGTGAGGAAATCAATTTAGTGGTTGTATAAGTTTACAAAATGTTTTATAAACTTTAAAATGATATATTAATGAGATGTTGTTAATATAATTAAGATCAAAATTGGCAGTTATGAACTTGAATTAAATAGGTGGAAAAATCAGTTCCAAGCAGTTAGGCTGATAGAAGACAGCTGGCCCTGAACTCTTGGCATACCGACAGGCTATTTCTTAAAATAAACCTATGAAAGCAGTTGATGCTGACATTAAGCAGGCACAGTGGTTGAATAACACCTTACCTTACATTTCTATTGCAATTTTTATGCTTTCATATACATTATCACCCACACCTTTCCCCAGTATATGATTGTATTACCTTATTTTGATTAAAATAAAAAAACATAAAAGTTCTCAAGCAGCAAACATTAGAAGATTTTCAAACTTAGAAACGACATATACATTATGAAATATTCTAAGTGAAAACTGATCTTTTTAACATAGCAAATTTTTTGAGATTTCAGCATGAGACTTTTAATCAATATGCAAAATTAAATTAAAACAAGTCTAAGTATTCATATATACCTTATGCAATAAAGGGACGACATAAGAAATGTAAGGTAAGGTGTGATTCAACCTTAATGCGTGCTTAATATCAGCATCAACTACATTCATAGGTTTATGTTACTTTTTCTTAGTACTTTATCTTAGAATAAATCTATTCACCTATCTCTACCTGTATTTTAACTATATTTAAATCTATCTATATATGTCTTCTTTCTACCTATTTTCTAATTTCTATCATATACAATCATTTTTCATCCTCCCTCTCTTCCACTTCTTCCTTCCTCCATTCCTACTTTCCCTCCTTCTCCACAATAGTCCCATGCCTCATCATGGCATGTATATAACTCTAAGGTTAAGAAACTTATATCAATAGAACACAAGGTCTGGCAGGTGCTTCTAAGTTGGAAAGGTTCTAAATATGATTCTGACATGAGGCTATATCTGCTGTCCCAGGATTAGACTGGGTAACTACAGAAATACTCGCTGTTAGATCTCTGGGTGATGAAGTCATGCCAATCTATGCAATTAATAAAATATAAAATAGTTGACAGCTTTATGTTGCCTCTTTCCATTTTAGCAATGATAAAGTGCCAAAAAGTGGAGCAAAGGGAAATAAGATAAGGGAATAAGAATGATAAGCAAAGGGAAATAAGAATAAGATACTATTAACAAACAATATTTTAGCTATTGTAATCATAAAGCTTACTTTAATCTTTGCCCCTAAAAGAAGCTCTAAATAAACAACCAGTCAGTTAAAAGTGCAAGGTAAAGTTCAGCTGTGAATAAAAGACTATGTGAAATCATGAGGCTTGATGAATTTCAACCAAAAGAAATAAGAAACATTTATACTCTTAGATGTTTTTACCAAACATAAGCCCCAAATCAGGCATTAGGTTGAAATCAAATAAAGGATTTGAACCATATTCATATTAACTGCTTGCTATAAATGAAACCAAAAATAAAATAATTTGTAAGTAAATGTAGAGGTGGTTCAAAATTTCTCTTTGGAAACTTGATGAAAAGATAATCTAGTACAAATTCTTCATTTGGTGGATGAGAATACTAGCTGAAAAAAGGGTAAGCAAGTTTTCCAAAGTCAGTCACAAAAGTGACTGAGCTAGGATTTGAACCTTTATTCTCTGACTCAAGTCCACAACACTTTCGATTCTAGTATACTGCCTTTTAATTAAATTGAAAGAAGAAAACATATATGTATGAAATGGAACAGCTCTGCCATTATCATAGTGATGGTTATTTTTTTCCTAATCAAGAATGATAATTGAAAAAAAATCAATTGGAGGATTTGGACCCAAATCACATCTGACACTTACTACTTTAGTATCATTGGCAAGTTTCTCAACTTCCCTGGGCATTATCTGTAAAACAAGGGGATTTGGCCTAGATAATGATATCAGATGCCCTTCCAGTGCTGTGATCCTGTTCTCCCCTCCTCTTCTCTTCACTGCTATTCAACAAAAAGGTCTCTCAGAAAAGGATCCCTTAGTTTTTAGATCCCAGTAATCTTTAAATGATCACATATTGCATATTGTCTCTATCATCCCAAGCAGAAGCTTTACTATTTGGAGAAGTGGTATATATATATATATATATATATATATAAAGAGAGAGAGAGAGAGAGAGAGAGAGAGAGAGAGAGAGAGAGAGAGAGAGAGAGAGAGAGAGAGTGGAGGGCTGAGGTTGGGCAGGGCAGGGACTAAGACATTAGCCTTATATATGAAGACTTGATTTACATCCCAGATTTTCCATTTGATAATGATGACCTCAGACAAGTCTCAGCCTTTCTCTAACCTTCAAATAACTCATATATACAATGGAGATGGGAGATAGCTAAAGAGATGTCATCAATCAGGAAAACACAAAATCCTGTCATGCCTTTGATATTAACTGGCTTTATGATGCTCATCAAGAAGACATCCCTGTAAGAATTAAATTGCTGAGAAGCTTTCAATATATACTGTCAGGAGAAGATCTCCCTCAGGAAATTCTAAAATAGATAAATTCATAGGTATAATTTTTAAAACAGGGATAATAATGCCTAAATTAGTACCTACATATCTCTTAAGATAATGCATGAATTTTTATTTCAAAGCAGTATACAAATATGAACTAAGATGAATATTATTAGTTGCTGGATATTGTTTCAAAGATATAATAAGCAATGTATAGTAAGTGTAAACTTCCCTATGGTCTTTCTTTAGTGACCTCCAAAACCATGTCATGCCTCTTCTTAAAACCATTCAATTAACTCTGCTTTTTTTAGTATCAAGACTGCTCTTAGACAAGATGTCAAAAGCAAAAGACTGCCTAACTTCCCTGGACTGTTATCTTGACTAGAACAAACATCCTCCTTTATTTTTGACTTTCCTATTCCAGCCTCCTAATTCTGAAGACCATTCCTCAGGGAACACAATGTCATTCTACCTGACACTGGTAGCTCTTCATCTAAGAGGGTGATGATTATTGCGTGAGTCCCAGAGGGAGTAGGTTTCACTTATCCTAATAAGGAAGGCTTCACTTTTCCTTTACCTCAAAAATTACTAAAAAAAAAAGAAATTTTGAAGTCTGGAATATATGTTCTGCCTCTGGAAAAGAGTTTTTTTAAAAAGCCAAATATTATTACAACTGAACTGTTTATTTTTCCTCAAGCATTGTTCATGCTATTATGAAAAGTGGAGATAACATAAATTTGTACTCAGTAAGTGTTTCTGTAAAATAAGTCAGTTGAGACAGAAAACTCAGATATGAAGACCCAGCATTAGAAATAATAATTGATAAAGCAAAAGCAATTGGGAATAAAAATAAATATGTATATTACATATATATCTATCAGTCTACCTATTTTTCTATCTAGGAAAAGATAGCAAGCAATAATATTACTGGCAGACTTTCTGCCCAGTTTGCTTTCTTATGATGTCAAGATAACTCAGTGAGGGGCGGGTAGGTGGCACAGTGAATAGGACACTGGCCCTGGAGTCAGAAGGACCTGAGTTCAAATCCGGCTTCAGACACTTAACACTTACTAGCCATGTGACCTTGGGCAAGTTACTTAACCCCAACTGCTAAGCCTTCCCCCTTCAAAAAAAAACATAACTCAGTGAAGGTGCCCAACATGTTGGGAATTGGCTACCTAAAGCAAACTTATGGGAGTTCATGAATAACAGTCATGCTGGATAAGCACATATAGATGGATAGTGGTCTGAATTATTTAAGGAAACATCCAAACTGATAGAGATGTACATATATGTAGAGATAGAGACATGGTAGTCAGGTGGTACAGTAGACTGAACTGTGGGCTGGGAGCGAGGAAGACAAGTTCAGACAATTATTAGCTATTGTACCCTGGGCAAGTCATTTAACCCTGCTTGCCTCAGTTTCCTTATGTATAAAATGAGCTGGAGGAGATGGCAAACCACTGTAGTATCTTTGCCAATAAAACCCTAAATGGGGTCATAAAGAGTTGAATGTGATGGGAAATAATTCAACAAAAAGAAAATGTGTATATATCTGTAATGGTATGTAGATATGCATACATATATGTATATGAATATGAATGTACATTAATTATATATATATGTCTGTGGCATATACACATATATCAAGTAAAATGGCAGCTATTCAGGAATGAATGCATGAATATATTATTCTAGAAATGAACACATGCCTGTAGACCTATCTGATTTGGAGAGTAAATATTAATTTTATATAATGTATTTTTTTACATCTAGACACATATATTTGTTTATATGTACTATATATATATATACATATACATAAATATACTTATATATGATATAAATGTACATGAACCTCTTGGGTTCATGAATTTTCTTATGAGTGTGAAGGATGTGCTATGTATGGACATACATATAATCTCATTAGCATAGAATATATGGTACATGTGGGAAATATTAATGCATATGAATCTAACAGTTATTCTTCAAATGATGTGGACATACAGGAATGTATTCCTTTTTACAATAAACATATAGTTCTGAAATGCTGCATTTAAAGCAGCCTTTGTTCTATATGTTCAATCCTAATTTTCACTTGTTTTTGTTATTTTTTGAAAAATATGTGTGTATTTCTTTGGACAGAAATGGGAGGTGATTAAAAAAACAGCAACTTTCAGAATACAGTATATTTTTACAAAAATCAAGCAAAAAATCTGAAAATAAAACTACTCAAAATAAACCACAATCTATGAATTCAAAGTGACTAGATATGTCACATTTGAAAGCAGCCACTCAAATTCACAAGTAAAAAGAACTTAAATTAATAACTAAGAAATTTACGTCATTTTTATTTAATTCTTTTGAAGTTCTACACTACAATGAGTAATTTTATACTTTTAATTGTTTAGACTATTTCCTGACATATTAGTAGAAACAATTGGTTTTCTTACTATTTGTGTAAATGGATGGATTTTTTTCAAGGAATATGTAGGACAAATGTATAACATGGAGATAGTTTAACTAAAAATTAAAAATAAACAATTTCAACTTTACTTACAATGACAGTAAGCATAAAAATGAAAGGAAAAAACATGGAACAGGAGTTATTAAAATAAACCCATGTCTAATTACAAATTCTGTGAGGAAAATAACAAAGTTTTCAGATAGCCAATCTTTTACACAATATACAAATCACAGAAAATAAAAATCTCAAATTGGAAAGAGACCTCACAGAAATCCAAACTCTTCTAGAAGCTCTTAGTGATGAAGAGTCTACAATGTCACAAAACAATCCATTGCAACTTGGGGTAGCTGAATAGGTTTCTTTTATTCCTTTGTATCAACTTTAAATCTGCTTTTCTTCAGCTCCACTTATTTCTTCTATCTTTTCCTCCTCACTGGAATGCCTCTTCCTATGATATCATTCATAAGAAATTTCCTAACTAGGTACCATCTGAGTTTCCCCTTCTGCAGGTAAGCATTAATAGTTTGCTGAACCATACCTTTTAATATAATCTCAATCCTTTCCTATCCACATAACTTTTCTTTGAATATACTTCCATTTACTAACATCCTCCCTGAAATGTAATATCAATAAATGAACAAAATATCCCCAGTATACCTAGATCAAGGCAGAATACAACAGAGTATCATTCTCTTAATTCTAGATACCATGCTTCTGTTAATGTAACAAAAAATGGTCTTAACCCTTTTGTATGTCATATCATACCATTAACTTATATTTAGCTTTTGGTCCACTGAAATTTATAAAATATTTTTCACTGAAACTATATGTCTCTAAGAATCTTAATTACTGAAAAGCTTCCAATCTGTACTGTAAAGGCAAGATCTATCTTAGGAACCCATTAAAATGATGAATTCATAGGTCCATTTTTTTAAACAGGGATTTTAATCTCTGTAATAATACCTACACATCTCTTGGAGCGAGTATTGGGGAGAGCATAGGAGTAGTAAAAAAAAGTGATATTTTTGGCAGAGTGTACTCTAGACCACCAGGACAGAAAAAACAAGAAACAAATAGATGAAGAATTCTAAAAATAGGCCACAAGAGAGCCACAGAGGCATAACAATAATTTGGAAGTGATAGGGAATGTCTGTTATCAACACTCATAAGCAAAAATCCATCTAACATGATAAGTCAAGGCCTCAAGTTACTTGCATAGGAATTAACTTCTTAATTCTACCTTCGATATACCAGAGATGACAGTCCCAATACTAGGGAAAAAAATTAAAATGTGATTTGAAATTTGTTTCTCAAATTCACTTTTTTGGAGCTCTGTCCCTGCCAGATGCAGAGAAGATAGTTATTTATTGACTTCCCTTCATGCTGATGTGACAATGGTAGAAACTTGATTGATTCACTGATAGGAAACTCAATAGAGAGAACAGCTATTCTAAAGTGACAAAACCATCCTGGAACTTGGGACAAAGAAAAAGGAAGATTGGTATATGTAACGTGCTTTGAGTCTGGTCTCCCCAAAAGGTGGGGAAAAGGTATTCTTAGAAAGACCAAGTTGGATCCAATTCCTTAAAATTAGTCATGGAAAATTATCTACACATCAAGAATGAAATTCTGAAGGCAAAGGCACAAAGAGAAACAAATGTTAGAATCAGGAAGAAAATGGAACTTGTCGACAGGGACAGATGTGGTTGCAACTGATTAGCAATTGTTAAGAATAGAATCCGGAGAGTTAGATATGAGAATGGGCTAATGCTGATGAGGCAAACTGAGAAAAACCAAAAATATTCCCTTTTTTCTTTTCCTTTCAAGACTTACAATGACAATGTCATTTTTATCTCCCCTTCCACTGATTCCCACCCAAATGTTCTACAATATGAACCCCTTCCAATTAATAGATTTTCTTACATAACGATATTTTCTTACATTCAAAGCTACTCCATAGTGTCTTCTACCTCGTTAGCATTAACAGAACAAAGAAGAAAGTGGGTAGAAATAATATTTTACTCCATTTGACCTGTTAACAATTGCAGTTAATTGGCAACCACATAACCATATAAAGACAAAATGGGATTGTAAGACTTCCATTTCTACAACTTTTAGGCATTCACAGATGGGAGAAAAACCATATTTTGTTTCCAAAATTGCATACAAGGTATATTTTTTAAAACTTCCTTTATAATCGTACTCCTTCATAGGGTATCTTTTCTCCCCCTTTCAGCTTCCTATCATTCATTATTTTCCCCTAGTATAATGTCATCTCCTTGATGGCAGCAGCATAATAAATGCACAACACTGGACATGTAGGTAGAGCTCAATAAATGCTTCTTGACTAAATAATCTGACATAAAAATTGAAATGCCTAACCCTCCTAATTGAATTCTTTTTTTTTTTGCTTTTTTTTGGAGGGCAGTTGGGGTTAAGTGATTTGCCCAAGGTCACACAGCTAGTTTTTTGTGCTAAGTGTCTGAGGCCGGATTTGAACTCAGGTACTCCTGACTCCAGGGACAGTGCTCTATTCACTGAGCCACCTACCCGCCCCAAAGGAAATTCTTTTTTTTTTTGGAGGGCAGTTGGGGTTAAGTGACTTGCCCAAGGTCACACGGCTAGTTTTTTGTGTTAACTGTCTGAGGCCAGATTTGAACTCAGGTACTCCTGACTCCAGGGCTAGTGCTCTATTCACTGCGCCACCTAGCCGCCCCTCCTAATTGAATTCTTAAGAGTTAAAAATGTTTTTATAAGTAGGATGTGAGCACTTGAAGGGAAAAAAATTTAGAAATGAGAACTACAGAAGAAAAATGAAAAGGAAACTACAAGTTTAGCAAAGATTAAAAAAAACTTTGCCCATGCCACATACTCTTTGGAAATTAGAATAGACTTATTAGAAGCCATTTACTTCATGAGGCAGCAAAAATATTAAATTCTAAAGACTAAAATTTTATGAAAATATAAGGCATTTCATAATAAAAAACAAATGATTGGATAATAGATTAAGGAGGAAAAAACACTAAAAATCATTGGATTACCTCAATGTCATGACCAAAACAACAAAAAAAAGGAACTGAAACAAACTATTTCAAGAATTCTAGAAGAAAATTGTCCAGAGTTCTTAGAACCAGAGGAAAAAATGGAGATAAAAGGAATACATTAGTTATCCTCTTAAAGAAAGCCCAAAGTGAAAATTCCCAGAAACATCATAGCCAAAATTGATAGTTTCCAAATCAAAGAAGAAATATTGCAAGCAGTCAGAAAGAAATGCAATACTGAGTAAGCACAGTCAAGAATATATTGAATTTAGCACACCACTCTAAAGGAATAGAAAACTTGAAATACAGTGTTCCAGAAGGCAAAGGACATGAGTTTACAGACAAGAATAACTTATTCAGAATTGCCCAGAAAAAGGAATATAATGCTACTGGAAGGGTCGGGGAGGAATGGACCTTTAATGAAATAGAAGACTTCCAAACATTTCTCATGAAAAGACCAGAAGAGCAGAGAAACTTTGAAGTTCAAACATAGAAGTGAAGAGAAATGTTAAAAAAAAAAGTAAGCACAAATAAGCAAAGATAAAGTATGAAACAAAGATAAAGAGCTAAAAACATATGTCCCCTAGGAATTCTATCATCATTAGAAGGAGTTCAGTTACATAAGGTCTTGGAGGTTAATTTATGTCTGGATGATCTTAAGGAAATAATGGAAAGATAAGGGAAGGGATATAAACTGGGGACTGAGGAGAGGCAGGGGAAGGAAAGACAGGGAAATTATCTCACATAATCAGGCTTCACAAGTAGACATCTATACAAATAAAGACAAAGGAGTAGGGGAAATTGATACTTGAATCTTACTCTTATCTGAACAGGTTAAAAGAAGAAAAAATATACATATTGGGTTCAAAAATACATTTCACTCAACAAGAAAATGGAAAGGAATGGGGAGAGAGGGAGGATTAAAGAGAGAGTAGATTATAGAAGGGAAGAGTGATGGCAAAATAAATTCTAATGATATATAAAAACATTTATAGCTTTTTTGAGGTAACAAAGAATGGGGACTTAAAGACATCCATAAATTGGAAAATGGGTCAACAAGTCATGGAATATAAATGTCATGAAATGTTATTGGGCTATTCTCTTGTCATCATTATGATCAACCATCATTCCAAAGGTTTAATGATAAAATATAATATTCACCTAGAGAGGTGGATTCACAATGTAGAATAAGACAAAGTTTTAGAGGACATATATAATATAGAAATGTGTTATGACTGACTATATATGTTTATAAAATTGGTTTTGTGTGTGTGTGTGTGTGTGTGTGTGTGTGTGTTCTCTTTGCGAGTTGAAGACTGGGATGAGAAAGTGAAATGGTGGCTCAAAGATGAGTAAAAAATACATATATTTTAAAAAGAAATTAACTTATCTCCCTAGTCTTTTCTTCATTAGGCTTTGTAATATCAAGTCATTCCAATTTTCTATCAATCATTTTTTGTAATTCTGCTCAAAACCCTTTCTACATTCTCTATATCCCTCTTTAGGGCTAGTGAATTTTGGAACATTATCACTGTACGTAAAAATTTAAACTTTGCAAAAGAGGTAAATAGAGAATATAATGTTTGGGAACTCTCACAAAAGTCTACTTGCTTACATAAATAGTTCCACTTATCTGATATCAATATCCATTCATGACAGCTATTTCAATGTGGAACAAAAAAAAAGTAGGAAAAATACTTATAAGTAATACACAGTAGCATATCAAGAATTAAAATAAGCTGAAGGGAAACTAAGGCTCAGTTTTTAAGTATTTTATTTCCCTGAAGATTTCAGTTAAGTCAACAAGCATATTTATTGAGCAATGATTTCTAGTCATTATGCTAACCACTGAGGGTAAAAAAAGAAGCAAAGAACATTCCCTGATTTCTATAATCTCTATACATGAGTGTACATCAGTGAGGTTTCAACTGCAACAGAGCTCACTATATAAAGGGAGAAGCCCTTTACTTGGCATTTAACACATATTCCTTTAAGTATACACATGTATTATTTTTCAAGCTTTTTAAGAGCAGGGACTATGTTTTATTTCTCTGTGAATCCCTAGCTCCTAACACAATGCCCTCTACATAGCACTTCCAACATATTTGTTGCTACAGATGATGATGTTAACCTTGCCATTGTTCATTCACTGTCTTTGCATCCTGCCATCATGTTTGATGTTTAAAATACAGCTTGTTATTCACTATGACCTTTTTATTTTTCAATGCTACTTTTGCAAACTTGAGCATTTTCTTTTTCCTCAGATATACTTCTGAACATATTTGGTGGATTTTCATTTCTCATTACTTCCTCTCCAATTTATTAATCTCATATTTTAGCAATAATTTGCTAGTGCAAAGCTGAACCCTATACAGATTATCTATGCCTGTGGCAGGCTGTACTAACTGTAGGGACTCTTCCAGACAAGCTTTTTATTGTAAGCAGGAAAATGGCCAAATTAAATTATAAAAATCCAACAGTGGTCAGGTCTAGGGGTGTCATGTGAATGAATCACAAATCTATATAATCAGTGTATCCCATAAAACACCTCTCTTCCTGATAAATGGAATTGTCTTTTCTTGAATCAGGTACATATGGGATTGTTCTACAAGTAAAATCACCTTTAATAATTAATAATATTAATGAGTACTATTTTAACAGCTCTAGGAAATGTATTTAGTATTCAGTTCACCTCCTTTAAAGGTTTCAAACCTCCCAAAATATATGTTGGATATACATTAACAGACATACATGTGTATGTATGCATATGTAATATATATAGTGGTTTATCAGAGAGAAAACAATAACTATAAAAGATGAAAACATTTAACATTGTATAAATACACATGTATGTATGCGCATATGAAAATATATGCACGTGCACTGTCAATCATCTGGATGATGACATGGTCATCCTTTCTAGTACTGGTTGAACCTTCCCTCATACCCCATGATTTGTTGGAACCAGAGAAGAATGTTTAATACTCTAGGGTCCCCTTTGCCACTCTGATGTTGTCTCTCTCCTTGGAATGTAACCTCCTTCTGGGCAAGACCTATTAAACATGTTTCTGTGGGAAGGATATTCTCAAGATTTAGGATAGTTCTTGATAAACAATAAGTGCTTAATGAGTGCTTGCTGGTTGATCACACTGTCATAGTCAGTCTACAGTAGATGTGTGGCTCAGTTTTATTGATTTACTTTGTTTTCTTCTTTCTTTTTACAACCTATGTTACAAGGGTTGGTTTGCTGTGTTAGCGAACGGATAAATTTAAATGTGTATAAGTTAAAAACAACAGAAATGGGCTAACAGATAAATTGAAAAGTCCTTCAGTGAAAAAGGAACTTTTTTTATTTTTAGAGGGGGGAAAGCAGGGCAATTGGGGTTAAGTGACTTGCCCAAGGTAACATAGCTAGTAAGTGTTAAGTGTTTGAGGTACAATTTTTGAACTCAGGCTGCCTGACTCCAGGGCCGGTGCTCTATTCAGTGCACTATCTAGCCACCCCAAAAGGAAATATTTTTAAATATCTTTAAAATCCTATGCTAATAATAATTAGTTAATAAAAGGTAAATAATTAGCTAGGTGACGTAGCAGGTGGTTAAATTTAGAATCAGAAAGAATCAAGGTGCAAATAACACCTCAGTCACTTCCAAGATGTGTGACCTTGGACAACATATTTAAATCTCAGTCATAGTTTCTACATCTTTAAAAGAGGGATACTAATACCACCTACTTCACATGGTTACTGTTAGAATAAAGTGAGATGCTCTATGTAGTGTTTTACACACCAAAAAGCAAATGTTAGTTATCATTATAAGAGAGGAGGCCTTTAGTTACATCTCTATCATGAAGGTGAAACTTCAGAGTTCTCTAACAAAAAGTTGTATTCAAGATTAGCGAAAGACTATTGGTTTCCATAGCTAGAAAATGGGGGTTAGGACCACTTGGTGTATTACTGAGGTCTGTAATGACAGTGTTTGTGGCTGATTTCTGAATCACTATCCAGTTTCTTTGATTTAACTGTAGTGACTTTCTACTGGTTTGTTGAGACAACATGGGGTTAACATACTCAGCTCTTCAGGTACTCATTTTATACTGGTTTACTTGTTACCATTCATGCCTTTTCAGATGCTTAACTTCTATCTCTCAGATTAGTCTATTAGACAATACATAACAAGAAGACTATTATTTTAGTTGTTATTGATATTCCATTAAACACCTAGTGAAGAACTATATAACATGACAATTTTTTTCCTATAACTAGAATTAATAAATATTTCAGTGACATGGAACTTCATTTATTTCCTTAATTGTCTAATTGGTTATTTTAGAGTAGCTTTGCCCCCCAAAAAGAAATAGAGCTTAGTAATCATGAGTCAATCATTTTTTTAAAAAGGATGAGAATCTCTAGATTCCTATAGCATTTAATTAACTGACACAGAATTATGGTGTTTATTTTAATAAGTTCAAGAGAAATATAGTGGAAGGAAGAATGATGGCTTCTTTGAATCTAAGTTAATATGGAAGAGTATTTAGTCTCTATATTTTCCCCTTCAATACTTTGAGCAATCTAATTGGCATACACATAAACACACATATACATACACAAATATATAGGTGTGTGTATATATATATATATATATATATATATATACATTATATATACATATACACACATTAGTGTGTGTGTATACACATGCATGCACACACACACACACATGCATGATAGGGTGAGGTTTTGCTTTGGGGCTCATTTATGAAAAGAATTATGTGATTTGGCCAGATGAGACTCTGAGCAACCATTGAGCCCCTGCCTTTGAAAACCCAGATGTTGGTGCTTGTCTCTCTGCTAACTAATACTGCGTGTATGTAATTGTCAGACAGCTAGAAGCTCTGTCTGTTGGTCTGTTGAACTGTGTTATTTTCTCTGTCTGTAATGTCTGTCTGCTTGTAATTTCTGTTTATATTTTCTGACGTTCAGGGTGTTGACTTTTTCCCCCCAAACTAAGTGAAATATATATGCATATATGTATCTGTGTGTGTTTGATTAAAGGGAGACTGTTAACCTCTTTTGCATTGCTTTCCTTTAGAAAAGCAGATCAAAGAAGCTGTGCTAGAAGTCATCCTGGGCTTGCTAGGGTGCTTTGCTGATACACCCTGCTTGAATTTTTTTTCCATTTCTATAAATGCTCAAAAAGTGTCCACCAACATGTACTACCTCCATTTGGTTCTTTTAATATCTTGCCAATTTCAGTGTAAAGCACATTTTGCCTATTTTTAATGTTCATTCTTGCTATGTAGCCAGCCTTCATCCTTTCCCAAATATACATATGTTTGATGATGCCTTTTATATCATCTATGGCACACATCTTGATGTGTCAAGAGACATTATGGTAGCCCTGTATTATAGAGAATGTACTGGTCTTGTATTCAAAACCATACATTCCTACCTTAAAAACTTGTCAGTATGTGATCATAGGTTGGGTACTTGACCTGTCAGTATAATATTGATATTTCCTCATCTGCAAAAAGAGGCTAGTAACACCTGTATTACCTGTCTCACAGAGCTTTTGGAATACAATGTATCTAAATCATTTTCAATCCTTAAAGTGACATGTACATGTCAGTTATTATTAATGGCAATACCCTATACCTATAGTGCATCCTTCCCTTGTTCTTAGGTAATTTGCAATTATAATTTTTCTGAGGTCTTGTTATTTCAAGATTCACAGTCATATAACATCACCAGGAGAATATACTATATTATAGAACATTAGAAATTTTTATTCCTTACCTAGCTGGACTATGAATTCTGTTGCTCATTTACAACACAAATATTTTTTTAACCTGAGTATCTATACTTAATCTGATATGTATCTAAACCACTAGACTCTCCCAGTTTTTGGCAGAGTTCATTAAATAAAATAAAAGATATGCCTCTGTTTCAGGAACTATTATATATTGAGAGGAAATCGATAAAGGCTTTCTCCACTATGAATTCTCTATTATTATTCCATTTCCGAGTCTTGCAACCCAAAACACAGCTGATTCATTTTGCTACTAGCATTCTCATTCTTCTAAGGTTCTTATTGACAGAAGGAGTTTAAATAATGATTTAGGATTTCTGAGTAACAGCTCCAGGATTTTTAACTTTGCCAAAACTCACACATAAATAATATGACAGCTACAGTTTCAAATGAGCATCTGTGATCGACAATGATAAAGCTGTAAAACGTTTTCTCTAAGTTTTGTTACAAATCTAAATTGCCATAAAAGCCCCCATCAAATTCTTTGTCTTCTGACTATTTTGAAGGAAGAAATACAGGAATCCAACTATTCAGGACAAAAGATTATTAAATAGAAGCACAGTATCATATCCTATCTATTCTCCTAAGATCCAGTTTGCAGGAGGAATTTATTCCATTTTTGAAGATGAAATCTGGTGTCAATTTGTTCATTCTCCCAGTGGAATGTTTTTAAAACACTTTGGGCTGGTATCCTTATTAGCAATGAAATGCTTGCTGTGAGAGTTATCAGTAATATTACTTTCTACCCAGTGGGTCCATAATAGACAAAAAACTTCGGGTACATCCACATGCCATTTGAAAGACAAAAAGCCTGCAAAGACATGTGTTTAATCAAATGCCCTTCTTTGGCATAGAGTCTCAGAGGTAATGGTGATGATCCTCGTATTTGTTCCTCCCTCCATGAGATTAAAAATGGGGTGAGGATATATAAAGATGGATTGTACTCTTTGGATATGTTTCCTTGACTGGACAATGCAAAACTGAAAACATTTGTAGACTTGATGATATATAACATTAGCTATGTGGATGCTTTCAAAGAAGGGTTCTTGCTGTTCTCAGGATAAAGGGGGTAAGCTAGGTTATAAAAATCCAGCTGTTTTGGCTAAATAATATTGGGAATTTCTCAGGAAAAAAGTGATGGTGGGCACAAGAATTCAACTGACTATCCTTTGTAATGCTAGTTAGACTCTTTTCTCCCAATTACCTCTTGCTGAGGCAATTTTCATTCCAACATAGGAAGGAGGAGGTGGTGAAACCAGATAAGGCCAAATTCAGAGAATAGTATGCTATCTAAAATGATGCACAGGCAACTGCTTCCTGGGTGATGAGCTCTGTAGTGTTTATTTTATTGTCAACTAAGCTTTGCTAATGCCCTTTATTTTTATATCAAAATCATTTCTGAATACAAAACCTCACAATAGCCCCAGAATTGAACTCAACTTTAAAAAAAAAGAAAAGAAAAAGAAAGAAAAAAGTTAAGCAACAACTGATTAAATGACCTCATCTAACTAAGGAGGAACTATTTTACTGCGATTATATGCCCCCACCTCTATGTGGAGATGTGTTTCATTATCTCTTGAGTCATAACTTAAGATCAATTATTTGTTTTGCTTAAGCTTTCCTGATCCCAGTCTTTTGACACAAATCCCAAAGGCCTCCCTTCATCCTACCCGATGCACAATTTCTTGAATTATGACATTACTCTCATTTATATTCATTTTCCCCTCTCTACTCCTTCTCTCTCTACCTATATGTCATTTTACTCTTTCCTTTTCCAGATCAAAAAGGAGATGCCAATTTTTCTTTCCTTCCCCTATCAGTTATTCTCTTAATTTCAAGGGCATTATTATATAAAACCCCTTTTCTAATACATTCCTTCATTCTGCTCTTTCCACTACCAGGCTATATTAGAATCTAATCATCCATTCATGGGCTTAGTGTTTCTATGATCTTCTTGGGTTCTTTCTGTGACCCTCTCATTGGTTTGGTTTTATGAAAGACAATCTTTATTCTTACTTCTACTTAGCCCATCTATTAGTTTTATTAATTCTCTTCCCATTACTTTCCCTTATTCACAAGCCTTTCTAAAATAAATACAATACTTAACTTTGTGTTCAAAGATTGCAAATATTAATTAAATGCTAATAGGCATTGAATAGGCTTGAATAATCTCTCTGATTCTGCAACATGAGTAGACCAAAGGATTTGAGAAGATAGTATTAGTGAATCCAGCTATTACAGGCATTGCAGTTCACACAAAAGATGTCATAACAACAGAGACAGTTCACATAGAAAGGAGTAACATATAAGCATCATTAGTACATTTGATAAGTCAAAGGCCAGAGTTCAGGGTGGCAGGACTGCCCAGAGGGAATGACAACAGTTAGGGACCATGTACCTAAGCTGGAGATGGTATTCAGGGGCACAGCCCAAACATGAACACAACATGGAGACCATGTACAGAGTTTGGAGCTGTGGTCAGAGAAATAAACCAGTCAAAAAGCCAGAGGCAAAAGCAAGAATTCAAATCTGTTTCAGGATTTTTTCTGAGGACTGGTTTTGAGAATTCAAAACTAAATAAAAGACCAGGTGGCAAATGGATTATAGATTCAGAAGCAAATAACAGAATCTCAAATCTTAGTAAATGTGGGATAGAACAACAGAACAACTTGGGAGTGAAGGAACAGGACTACTGACGCTCTGTTCAGGTTTTAAATACCCTTATTAGTGTAGACAGAAAGATTGACTTTCCCCTTCTTTACTCCCAACACACCAATGTGTATGAGGAAAACAAAGCAGCAATACTTACTGTTTCTGAGGGATACCACAGACTTCCTTTTGTCCAACCATTCCTCATGGTTCAGTTGCCATTAAGTACAGAATGTTCACTGATTGATAGATGTTGATTCCAATATTCCTACCTCTACTGGAGGCATCCCAGAATGCTACTCCACCTTAACCTTTGAAGTCATTATCTTCTTGGTTTGGTGCAATCGACTCTGCCACTCTTCAAGATCCTTTGGGCACTCATCATCTGCCATATTGCTTCCCCTGCCTAAGCATGGTCTGGCTTTCTAATTGCCATGATTTAAACATAATTACAAAATCTCCTTTATGTATTACCTCCCCCAATTAGAATCTGAGTTCCTTAAGAACAGGATCTGCATGGGGTGGCTAAGTGGCTCAGTGAATAGAGCACCAGCCCTGGAGTCAGGAGGACCTGAATTCAAATCTGGCCTCAGACGCTTGACACACTTACTAGCCATGTGACCCCGGGCAAGTCACTTAACCCCAATTACCTTACTCCCCCACTCCAAAAAGCAAAAAAAAAAAAAAAAGAATAGGATCTGTTTTTATTTTCTATTTATATTCCAGCACTTAGCAAGTGCTTTGCATATAGAGCTTAAGAAATGCTTTTCCATTCTATAGAAGAAATACAAGTTAATGTTAGCATTATTCAGTATATAATGTTTGATAACTTAGAAAACTGAAGGACAACTGTTTTTTCCCACTGTGTATTCGTTTCATCACCTCACTTCCCACTGATGGAGTGAAAATACTTGATAACCTGGTCTACTGTTAGGTGGCTGTGAAACAAGTATTGTAAACAAATGGATATTGCAACTAATGGCTTAATTCAAATGACTTTTTCTGTGATACTCTCAAGTGTCTCACAGCTAGAGCAAGGGATGGAGAATGAGTAGGAAGGAGATACGTCTTGCACTTACCCTTTTATTTGACTTGATTTTAGAAAGTTCTAATTACAAGCACTTTAGGCTCTATCTCTAAGCTAAAACTTTTCCTTGGACAGGAAAAATAAAAGGAACTTAGACTTAAATAAATGAAAGCTTCAGGGCCAAAATGTGAACATCAATAGAGTATTTATGGGTACAGTTGAAACCAGTTAACAGAGACAGTGTTAATGGAGAAAATCTAGTTAAACAGTTCTGTTTAAGGGAACGTTTCATTTTGCCCTTTGGATGTAACACAGAGCCATTCAGCTTAATGGGGACTTAATAATGAGAATATTCTCTCTTCCATGAGGGAGACTTTTAAAAGAAAACAGTTTTGGATTCAAATAGTTTATGTAACAACAAAGCACTAATCCTGAATGAAATGTACACACACACACACACACACACACACACACATACACACGTACACACGTGCACACATACACATGCATGCATCTCTGTACCTCTTTTATTTAAAATTAAACTAATTCAATGAAACTCTAGTCTTTACACATACTATACCTTATTAAGATAAAGGGTATAGATGAATCTTATACCCCCGATTCTGATTAGATTAGCAAATATAATCATGGGCTCAGTTCTCTCTCATCTTTAGTAATAGATATCAAGTATCATGATTTTCAAAATGTATAATTTAGTTTCATTTGAAAATCATATGAATGGCATAATACATACATACATACACATATATGTATGTGTGTATATATTTATATTCATATTCATATTCCAAAAACAAAGCCCTAGAGTTGCTAGAAAATAAATTCTCTCTCCAACAAGGGGATCAAGGCTGATATAATTATCCTCATTCAGATGCAATTACTTTGTTTTCATTTCCAGAAAACCAGTTGTCTATGCATGCATATAACACATATGACAAAGGAACCTTTGGGGATCATTTGAAGCAAGGAAGGGATAGCCAAAGTTACAAAGGACTGAAGAATAAAATTTACTTCCCCTGATAACAATAGCAACCCATTCTTTAAAGCTATGTTCCCTTTCACAAAAAGAGTGCTTTGTCTCCTTGGCATGTGAATATTTCTGTTAACTGCTGCTTAACTAAGTTACTGATATCTTACTCCTATAATTTTACCTCCTAAGTTAATTCTTCTATACCTTTAATCACTTTTGTCATTTCTCTGTAAATGGCCTCAGATTTATCTTTAGAATTCTGGTGCTGAGGTGGTTTAAAATGAATGCAGTATTTCAGATACAGGCTCAGTAGACTTTTGGGAAAAGGTAATGTTTCCCTTTTCCTGGACAATTTCTACCAAGACTTAATAGTATGAAATTTTCCAAGGAGATTTTCAATAATCATTCCATTTCCTCCTCATTTTTCTGACCTCTCTAGATTCATATCTATTATATTCCCTTCACCTCTGGGGTTTATAAACTTCACTTCCTCCCTCCCCTCAAATGTAGCAGTATCTGCAAATCTCATTAAAAGGCTGATTATACTCCATCCCAGATCATTAATAAAGATGCAAGAAACAGCCATTGTTAAATAAAGCAATGACTTAAAATTGCAGTATAGGGAGCTTATACAGTGATTTAAAGATGACACCAACTCAGACTTAACTCTATTACTTGGTAGTCAAATAAATCTCAGCTAGTAGATCATTCTCAATGATTTTAGGTCTATTTTGAAATATTTTTAATATTCTAAGACTAAAGTGCCAAGTGATGGTCTTAAATGTTCATCTTTTGTTCAGTATTAAACACTTAATATTTTCAATTGTTAGTAAAATGTTTTTCCTCAGAAACTGTGAAGCAGAAAATAAGGTATATAATTCAAGGATTTTGATACTTACCATTTAGCCATTTAGAGTTGTATTGTGCAGTGCGCAGAGGAGGGAGGACCCCAAGGCTTCGATAAATGGCAGGATCTCTTCCTGGGAAATCCATAGCTGTGGCAGCATACAATTCCCCGCCAGAAGTAAGCAGGGCTGTGGAGTTATGCTGGGGACTATAGGGACACCGAGCCATACCACTGATCTGATCATGTATCTCAGTCAGGTTACTCAACTACAGATGAGAAGAGAGAGAAATAAATAATTTCTCAGGGCAGAACCTCTTTGATAAGTTTCCATTCGTTATCAATGAATCATACACCAACAAGCCAAAGACCTCTTCCTGGTGCTGTCAACAGCTCAAAATGGCCAACATTACACTGTTGCTTGTCATTCCTATTTCCTGTTTCCACTCCAGTATATCCTTATTGATATCTTCTATCAAATTTCTACTATAGAAGCCATGATTGAAAATAAGTGAAGATTTACAGCAACCATGCACTTCTTCACGGCCCTTTTTGTTACAAATAATTTTTATTCTTCCTAGATCATGAAGTTCCATGTTTTCTAGCCATAAATTTTCAGTAGCAGATTATCATAAATAAAGAGGATTTGGGCAGGGTGGAGGGGGGGAGGAGATCAGTAAAAGGAAACAGTTTAGAATCATTGGCACTGCATGATTTCTCAAATTTAATTCAAGATTATATGTACATTTATTTGGATTTTTCTATCTATAATTTTATGCTTGTTAGAACAAAGGGCTACACTTCTAGGTTCATTTTACTATGTTGATAATATGTATTTTCACTCACTTCAATTTTCTACTATTTATGTAGAGATCAATCTTTCATATTACTGGAGATTTAGCTGAGGAAGCTTTGCAAAGATCTGAGGATTCACTTAGTAAAAATCTTGTGTATATAGAAACATTTGGAGAATCATCATCAATATGTCAACTTTTCTTTTTTGTTTGTATTCCAGACAAAACATCTTTTAAGACTGTGACACACACCTTAGTTAAGCATTTCCCCCATTTTATACAATGCTATATACCAGTATTATGTAATTGAACAACCATATTTTCTTATTTGCACTTTCATAGTAATGTATCATTTTTCCTAGGTATGGTAGACATTTCTTTGAGGAGAAACTTTATGGCTGTATTTTTTCTAGCAAGTAAAATACATTTATAAAAATGTTTTCTCCTAAAAATAGCATTATGATCAACACAACTAAATTTATTAGGGATTTCCATTCAAATTAATATCATTGCAAATAGCTTTTCAATCAACTCATCTTAATTCCCATTAAGATTTTTTTTCATTTCATTCACACTCATCTTTCTTTGTTCACACTCATAGTTACTGAAATTCTTCTTATTCTGCTTTTTTTCACTTTGTATTATTCCATACATATCTACACATTTTTTGAGGATATCTCCAATCAACTCATCCTAATTGTATCGTAATATCCATTATCTGATGGACATACCACTATTTAACTACCCCCTTGCTTTTTGCATATTTAAGCCTTTTTTTAAGATTTCACTATGGTACAACTAAAATTTTTGTACAAATAGTTATTTTTTTGTTATTTTTTATGACACTTTTCATGACATGTTCATAATAATGGAATTATTTTGTGAAATGATATGGTTAAGTGAAATAAGTTTAAAATCAATAAATAATAGAAAAGAAGAATCTGATGTTCTCATTTGCCAAAGCTATGTCCTGCTCTAGAAAATCTATTGTAAAAATTGATAGCTGCTTTTTATTTTCATCAATGATACCATAGGTCACTTTAATAAATATTATTTAGATATAAGCATGGAAATAAATGCTTCAGTGGCTGTTAAGTGTCTTCCAGATAAATGGTTTGGGGTAACTTTATTTTTTAAGTACCATATGTGTACTTTTCTGTGCCTTTGCAATCTTCCTTTCTCTGGGATGTCTTGAAAATCAATCCCTGAAGTTGTTGAAAATTGTGTTGCCTACAGCACTTCTTTATCTATTTTTTTCCCCAGGATCAGCTGCTCTTCTTAATTCTATCCTTTTAATGGCTACTTTTTCATATAGCTTCTTTAGGTACTGGTAGAGTCAGGAAGTACAAAATAATGGTTCTAATAATATAACTGATGAAGATATATCCTTATAGAAATGAGAATAGGGCTAATCCATTGTGCTTCATGGGTATCTAGGTTCCACAGCAGATAGAGCACCAGGTCTGGAGTCAGGAAGACTCATCTTTCCAAATTCAAATCTGGCTTCAGACACTTACCAGCTATGTAACCCTGGGCAAGTCACTTATCCCTGTTTGCTCCAGTTTCTTCCTTCGTCAAATGAGTTGGAGGAGAAAAAGGCAAGCCACTCAAATATTTTTGCCAAGAAAACTACAAATGTGGTCAACAAAGAGTTGAACACAATCTGAACAACTGAACAACAAAAATTGCCCTTCTTCCAGTTTCAACTACAGATCTCTGGGTAATCTGACTTAGGTCCATCTTGTGAAAAGCTCTTTAGAGGACTCTTCTCCTCAATTAATTTTTTAAACCAAAATTGCTTTTAGCCTTCTACAATGCTTTACAAATTAGCTCATATATATTAAACTAAAGTCACCATTGTCTTCCATATATATCTTCACTTAGCAAGGAATCCTCTGAAGAACAATACATTAAAATAGGGAAATGTGTTATAGTACACTGCACATACATATTTAATATATATTTGTTATAATTTTATTTCCTTCTGATAAAGAAAACCTCTTGCTTATTTTAAAGACAAAAAAGTCATATAAATAATCATTGCATAGTTTTGTTAAAAGAAAATATTGAATTTTTTTTTACAAATTCAAATTACCTATATATTTTCATTATTCCATGCTAAAATTTAGGTGTTCAGAAAAATTTAGATATTTGGCTTCAACATATATACTAGGTTTTCTCAACCTTTGGCCTTAGATCTAACAGAATACAAAGTCACTGAAAGGAGTCTAAGAATCTATTTGCATAGCAAATATCTTCATTTTGTCAGGTGTTTTTTTTTTTACTTTTTCCTAAAGATGGTAATAATGCAAATACTGTCCCATGGAGAAGTATTGTCTAATTTTTTATGTTAAAAAGTATTACCATATTTTAAAAGGTTGGAAATCCCTGATATAAAGCAATTTTTCCTTTCCATGTATGTTGTTTTCAATTTTACACATTATAAGTTCATCTTTCTTTGTTTACAGCTATTATTTTGTGGAAAGCAAGATGTGTACATACCGTTCGATTGGTGCAAATTGGTGTAAAAGCATTCGTTCCACAAGTGAATAGCCGATCACCCCCCACCAGGAGTACACGAATATAATTTTGACATTCATCCTGAAAAAATTCAAATTAGGCAAAATGTTTAACAATCTCTAAGGAGAATACATTAAATTTTTACATGTTTTCTCTGGCTTATACATTAAAATCAATTTGGTCACTGAAAAACTTACCTGTTATGGGGTGTTTATATATATATATATATATATACACACACACACACACACACACATATATATACATATATATGTACTATGACAACATAACATGATATCTATACACATATACATACATATAAGTATATATTTACTTCTGAGAAAGAGACAGAGACAGAAAATTAGAATCCAGAGTAATGGAGGCAGCATGGTATAGTGGAAATTCCCATCCCCCCAAAAAAATCTAGGATGTCTAGATTCAAAGTGGTTGGGTTCAAATCCCAACTGATCAATTGACTGCTTGTGCAATCTTAGATAAGTCATTTAACTTCCCTGGAAGTTTTCTCCTCTGTAAAAGTGTGGCTGGATTAAATGTTCTCTGAGATCCTTCCAAGCTCAAGATCTATTATTCTATGATGCAAACTAGCACATTAAAATTGCATTCTGAAAAAAATATGTCATTTCTTTTTATTTAAGCGAAGAAAAAACAAACCTAATACATAGTTTTGTAAGTAATCAAATATTGGGAAATATTCCCTGATGACTATTAAATATAATTTATTTCAAGTGAATGTACAGGTTTGAACAGAGAACTTTTGCATGTCAGGTATAATACAGGTGAACAAAAGTTCTAGCATTTCACAGGCATGCAACTGCAAAGGCCTTTTGTCAGTCCTTGTTCTTCTTGCCTTTTGCAGCACTTGACACTATTGAACATACTCTTCCCCTAGGTAATAATTCCACAAGACTACTGTCTCTTGATTCTCGATTTCTCTTCAATCTCCTTTTCTAGTTCATTGTCCATGTTCAAATACTTAAATGTAGGTATAAGTGGTCAATCAACGACCATTTTCTAAGCACTTGCTATTTACCAAGAACTACACTAAACACCAGGATTGGCAAATGACTAGGTATATACAACAAATATGCAAATTAAATGGAAGGTAATTTCAGAAGGGAGGGCAGGTAGAAGACTACTGATGTATCCTGCAGAAGGTAATATCTCAACTTTGTCTTCAAAGTAGCCAGGGAAAATAACAGATGGATGTGATCCGGAAATTGGGGATAGTCATTACTAAGGTAGCATGTCTATCCCAAGACTCTGTCCTGAGTCTTCTTTCTATATATCACCTATCTCAAAGATTCTCTGAGTTCTAATAGGCATATTAATCATCTCTACATGAGTCCCATGTTTACATATCCAAACTTGATCTCCATTTTTCATCACCTGCTGCCTAGAGGACATACTGAACTGAATATCCTCTAGATATAGGAAATTCAGCATGCCAAGATATCTCATTATTTTTTCTTTAAAATCCATCCTTACTAACTCCTATTTTTCTATTCAGGGCACTATCCTGCTCCTAGACACAGAGGTTCATAATCTCAGGATTATGACTCTGCCTTAACATATAGCCAATCAGTTGCCAAGCCTTATCGATTGTACCTCCACTAAGTCTCTCATACCTGTCTTCTTCATACAACTACCACCGTAGTTCAGATTTTCATCACCTCTTATCCAGAATACAACAGCAGAGTCATAATTGTCTTCTTGCCTTAGGACACTCTCCTCCATAATCTTTCATCTCAATGGCACATTGCTATTGCCTAAAGCACAAGTATAACTATGCCCAGTAAATTTCTTATCAACCCTAGAACAAAATACAAACAACTCTGCTCATCACCTAAAGCTATTCACAATATAGGGCCAATGTTTCTAGGCTTCTAGTGCATTGCTTTGCCTTCCAAACAATCTGTGACCAAGCTCAAGTGGCCTGATAACTAACCTGCTAGTTCCT
Organism: Pseudocheirus occidentalis; assembly: GCA_028646575.1. NCBI lineage: Eukaryota > Metazoa > Chordata > Mammalia > Diprotodontia > Pseudocheiridae > Pseudocheirus > Pseudocheirus occidentalis. The sequence continues at coordinate 257,359,154 of CM053594.1, read as the reverse complement.
CATACACAATATTCCATCTTTCATTTCTGTGTTTTTAGAAACGTTGATCCTCATGCCTGCAATGCACTTTATTCTTACTTCTGCCTCTTAAAAACCACAACATTCTCTACAGTGTAACTCAAAAGCTACCTCTTATATGAAGCTCCTTAAGTCCTTCTAGACGCTATTATTACTTCCAAAAATTATTTCATATTTACTTTGCATAAATTTTAAATGAACTTGTACATATTATTTCACCAAAATCATATAAGTTCCTTGAAATAGACGTTTTGCTTTTCTCTTTGTTTCCCTAGCACCTAGCAAGGTGGTTGATAAAATGTGCTTTCTGATTTATTTCTCAAATAACATCTTTTTGGTTCACTGACTGGCACAAAATGGCAAGCACAGAGTCTCAGAAACATTTATTATTAAGCATCATAGCAACACATAATTTTGCTGCTTCCTATGGCTATAGGAGTTAGATTATTGCTTCTCCAGGCCAAAAACAAGAAAAAATGCAAAAAGCCCATCTCATATACTTTTCCCATATTGCAGAGTCAAACAGAATACAAGACTTCTGGTATGAACAACAAAAAAGACCCAACAACTCTCCAGCAATGTCTTTGCAATACACAGTCTTATAATGGTTTGAATAAAACTCGTTCACAAAACATTTCAGGGGAACTTGATGCAATGATTCTTTTGACCAAATATAGCATTTTCCCCTCATCAAAAATGTTTGTTTCTTACAAGACAGTCTCTACCTCTGATGTTATACCTGAAAGAGGGCTTTAGGCATATATAGCATATCAAACTATTCCTTCTATTTCAGTATGGATACATAAAAATAGGTGGGCTGTGCACTGGGGAATTTAAGTTTGATATACAGAAAACTCTATTTTCCCATAAATGAGGAGGGCTAATATTGGGATACCAAAGAGAAGAAAAGCAGTAACATTGTGGAATAAACATGTGTGTGTGTGTGTGTATTTTTAAAGGATATTATATCAAAAGCTATGGACAAAAATTGCTAAAGGAGAAATGAAAACTATTAAAAACCATATAGAAAAATTGTCCAGATTACTAATAAGAGTAACAAAAATTAAAACTACTCTGACGTTTTATTTCACATCCATTAAAGAGGAAAAGATAATAAAAGAGAAAAATAGTAAAGGGCAGATGGGCTAAAGAAGATATGCATAGTAATATACAGCTAAAAGGGCTATGAAATGAAATGATACAACTATTCTGTAAGACTGCTTGAAAGTGTGACCATCCATATCCTTGAATCAATTCTACCTCTCAATAATTTCTTGAAATCTCTTTGGTCCTTTCCATTCCTTTTGTTACCATTATGGTCAAAAACCTTAACATCTCTTGACTGGAATTTTGTAGGTTTTTCTTACCATTTTTCTTAATCTTCATTCTCTCTCCTCTAAGCTATGCTACACACTGTCAGATAAAGCATCCTATTACACAAGTTTGATTACATTGATCCTCTATTAAAAAAACGAATGAGGAAAAGAGAAAAAACCTTCATGACTCCTTCTTGCTTAATCAATAAGGTCCAAATCCTTTATTCTGGCCCTAAAGCTAGTCCACAACCTCATCCAACCTACTTTTCCAGTTGGATTTCATACCATTCTCTTTCTTACATGTTGTACTCAAGCCAAACGATAGCAAGCAATATTCCAAACAAAAAACCCACACGTGCCTCCATCCCTTCCATTAACTATGCCATGATAATGACCTGGAATGTGTGCTCCCTCATCACTACAAACTGAATTCAACCCATTCTTTGTGACCTTCAAAGGCAACCTCCTACATAATAAGTCCTCTTAGGAACTTCTCCTGTTCTGTTTTGTATCATATACAAAATTTTTTTTTGTTCAAAATCTTACCTCTCCTACTTGCTCTTAGTGGGCACGACTATTCCTTAGTTTTCATCATATCACCTTTAGAATCTATTATGTGTATTTTAAAGATTAAATACTTGTTTATTGATTTTACCTGTTTAATATACTAGCATCACTTTTATTATTTATAGCATCACTCAAATGCTATCTCATCTATCCATAACTTTCTATTTTCTCCTATATGATTTTCCTCCTCAATTTTAATCATCCCCCTCAAAATGTTACAGGAAATTTAAAAAATTTTTAATATCTCAATAAATCTCAGGACAATTTTATACACACTAAGTTGACTTTTAACCATATGAATTTGATTGTTGATAATGGGAGCCATTTATCTAAATTTCTACATACAACTTGATGTTAAAATATATTGCCCAAATATTATCCAGATTCTGCGGGAACAACAAGTTGCCTTTCACTATGTAATAATTTTTTATGTGAATAAAGACAGCTGAAAAGGACCTGCTGAGTCAATCAAAGTGATTTTTTAAATATAGTATAGTACTTTACTGCTAATATCCACTTAGTGAGAAGGACATAAGACCAGGTCTATTTAATAAAAGAAAAATGTTTTAAGTTTGTGATTTCCTAATTTGTTGTCAGGTTTTGTCTTACAGAACATTTCATCATCAGACACTAGTCTTAGAACTGGAAGTAAACTCCTTGGTCACCTACTTTTCTAAATCCATGGATGAGGACAATGAAGCTCACAGAAGTAATGTAATTTGCCCAAGTTCACAAAGGAATTTGGTGGCAAATCCAGGAAATAGATCTAGTTCCTCTGATTCCAAATCCAGCATTTTTCCCACTGTACCATACTACTTCAAACTGTTTTGTTCTGCTGATTCAAGATTCACTATACATGGGTCAAAGAGTTACAGTGTTTGGCAAACTTGGGGAATGCCCTCAGGTGTTTTCCTCATTTTTAAAATAATAAGTTTGGTGGATATGACTTCTAAGGACCCTGATGGACCTAACATGCTCTTTGGACACATATGTTTAGGAGTCTATGTTTTGCAAATTTGGGGGAGCCCCTTGCTCCCTCTCACATTTCCTTCATCTTTAAAATAATAGAATGAATGCTGATGACTTCTAAGGATCCTGATAGACTTCATATGTTCTATGCACACTTGTGTTTATGGGTCTGTGTTCTGAAGTTGTTTTGGAGAAAGGAGATTGGTGAAAAGACTTTGTAGATAGCCTGTTTAGACACTGAATAAAATTATTCAAATTAGATACTATGCACACTATTTTTTCCAGCCTTAAAATAATGAAATTTGAAAGTACAATTTATAGTATATCTGAAGTTGGCACATGTGTGATATATGTTGTATGTATGTACATATGTATGTATGTAAAATTTCTTTCTTCTGGGCAAGTAAATGATCTTTGAGAATATGACCTTTTCTGGTTTGCCTGTCTCCCTCCCCTACACCATATTTTACTATTGCTTCATGGCAAGCAAGAGAAAAAGAGAAAGAAAAGAGAAAGAAAAGAGAAAGAAAAGAAAAGAAAAGAAAAGAAAAGAAAAGAAAAGAAAAGAAAAGAAAAGAAAAGAAAAGAAAAGAAAAGAAAAGAAAGAAGGAAGGAAGGAAGGAAGGAAGGAAGGAAGGAAGGAAGAAAGAAAGAAAGAAAGAAAGAAAGAAAGAAAGAAAGAAAGAAAGAAAGAAAGAAAGAAAGAAAGAAAGAAAGAAAGGAAGAAAGGAAGGAAGGAAGGAAGGAAGGAAGAAACAAAGAAAGAAACAAAGAAAGAAAAAGAGAGTGAAGGAGGGAGGAAGGGAGGGAGGTAAGGAAGAAGGGAGGGAGGGAGGGAGGAAGAAAGAAATGAAAAAGAGAGAAAGAGAGAAAGAAGAAAAAGAAAAGAGCTATGCTTCCCATCACCAGTCACAAATAGCACCCCATAGATTCTGAACTAAAAGAAGCCTTTGAGATTTCTTATCATTGGTTTTTTTATTATGATTATTATTTCTTAACAATTTTCCTAACCCCCCTTATTTTAGAAGTTAGTAAAATGAGACCACAAGAAGTTGCATGTCTTGCCCCAAGTCAAACAGATAATAAATGACAGTTATATCAAGTTTCTAGAGTTAAAATGATTACATTCACTGTACTTTCCCTGCCACTATTCATCATTCAAATCTTTATAAAGTGCAAATCTTTTAGTTATACATTACAAAGTAGTTTGTGTGTGTGTGTGTGTGTGTGCGCACGCACTTTACCTACCAACATCACAAGAAGCTTCTCTTTTGTTTCATTCTTCCTAATTTCTGAGAATTAAAATTCTATTTTCTCCCTTAACACAAGGTCATTGCTTGATGGGTTTGATGATTTGGTAGAAAGAATAATAACCTTTCCAGGTACCTCTGTGACCTCATGAAAACTGCTTTACATCTCTTGCTAAGGGTTGTGTAGCCAATAAGTGTCTGAACCTAAATTTTAACTCTAGTCTTCCTGACTCCAGGCCCAGATTTAAGTTTAGATTTTTTTTTCTTGACTCAAAATTTGAATGTTAAATGACAATAAATTAAATGAAACCTTTCCATCTTATTATGGAATTTATTGGAGGAATAAGGCATTTAGACCCAACAGGAAGTTTGTTACACTCAATATACACACTCACGCAAATTCAGGAATGTTTCCTGTAGGACAAGCAAGTGGGTTCTGACCAGATGACCACTTTGGGCTTTTCTGTTTTCCTGCACTAGGCCCCATTCCAACATTTTTCTGTGCTAAAAACCCAACCATGTGTGCCAGCTCCAAGAACCCACTCTTGACATTCAAGGAATCTCTGTTCCTTTTTATTTATCTGACATTCTTCACATTCACAAGCCAATTTTTTCTTCCTCCCATATTCTTTATACTGTTCTTTGTTGCTTACATATTTGTCACAACTGGGCAAGATAAGTAAAAATATAATAATAATACATAGAAGTTTAAGCAAAGTTTAAAGGAAAATTCAAAACCTTTTCTTCCCTTGAAGCCTGAGGAAATATTTCTTCCCTCACCTGTACTCCACCCATGACTATTATACCTTATGCCCTTTAAGCAAGATTTTTCTCACTAAAAAAATATATATATTTGGTATCAAAGTGTTTTCTTTCCCAACTTAGTCGAGCTGTCACTGAATTCTATGACTGGCTCAGGGGGTGGTCCCAGACAAATCATATGCTTGGTTCCTCCTTTTCACAAGGGCAAGGCAGTTTTCAATAGCTGCCTGCCTGACAATGCTATGTAAGTTAACGTCTTAACAATTTCATAGGCTTATACAATATGGCTCCTACTGAGGCAGTAGAAATAACCACTGCCCTGCCTGCTGCTGTCTGTTTACCACCTACTGGAAAGGCCTACAAGGCTATCTAGGGTGACAAGAGTGTAGTTATATACTGTAGTACAAGTGAATTTCCATTCTACATAGTTCTGTCTCACAAAAATCCATTTCATGTAATTAAAAGGGATTTCTTTGTAAAGTTATCACCAAATTTCATCTGTCATTGTGAGTAAATACACAGATTCATGTTGCTTCCATTACATCTCTATATGGCATTCTAACACACTATATAGTTATGGGTAGAGTACTGGGCTGGGGGCGGGGGGAAAGAAGATTTGGATACAAATCTCATCCGATGTGTACTAGTGGGTGACCCTGAGCAAGCTGTTTAACTGCTACATACATTAGGCAAAAGTCAGGAAGTTATGATTGACCAGAGAGAAAGAATTCCCCACGGTGACAAAAATCGCTGATCCAAATATACTCTTAAGTATACACTACACAGTATAAAAATAGTTTCAGAAGACCATGTTCATTGTATATTTATATGTACATTTCATATTGTATATGTGTGCATGTGCGTGCATGTATATGTAGATAGATATATATGTATATATATATGTATATATATATATGTATCTATTTCAGTATCTATCTATATCTCCATATAGAATCGCTGTTTTAGTTGATTGGTAATGTCTGAGTCTTCATTAGCCCTTTTTGGATGTTTGTTGGTATGGAAGAAGGCAAAAGAAGTGGTTTGTCATTTCCTTTTCAAACCAGAGGCCAACAGGATTAAGCGAAGTGTCCAGGGTCACATCGATAGTAAGTATCTGAGGCAGGATTTGCACTCAGGTCTTCTTGACTCCAGGCCTGCCATTTTACCCACTGTCACAACTGTATATCATATGTAATTATATTTTATGTGTGTGTGAGTGTAATGTGTATGTGTAGATACATAATAACAACTTTTAAAAAAAGGGATTATGGCAAATCAGGGAAATGAACATTTTAAAATTAAACTTTAAAATCACCCTGACTCATAGTATTTTTATATCTTCACTGTTAGATGGTTCTTCAGCAAAAGAGCCAAAATTAAAAGTCCTAGACAGTGGAGCTCTAAGTTGTTCCTAATTTATAAATACTAAAAAATACACTGATCATAACAGATAATTGTATTTGGTACTATGCATTTTCCACTAGTCTTATTTTAAGCAGCAATGTGTTGTGGATTACTCAAGGAGATACCATTAATGGTCAGCCAAACAGAGTCAGGTCTGCATTATCCTGTCAGATATGACAGATTACTTTTACTTATTTTCCTCCCAGCTATTTTCTCTGCTTTGTACCCAGGCACCAGTAAGCAAATGCAAAAGCTCTAGGCAAAATAGAAGGTCATATTTTTTTTCGGTTGAACAGGTAATTCTCCAAAGTACTGATAATCCAATTTTAAACACACTGTCATTTAAGAATTCAAAATTATATTTTTGAATTTTTGAATTTAAAGGAACCCGAGAGATGATCAGTTTCTCATACAGAGTTTACATATTAGGAAACTGAACCTCATTTGCTCAAGGTCATACAGCTAAGTGAGTGTCAGAGGGGAGCAGGAAATAGAAACCAATCATCTCCTGAATGCCCAATTCAAGTCTTCTTAAAATTTTAAATTTTGAGCCTATTTCCTCATTTCTAAAATGAGAATAATGATGTCTACTACAGGGCCATTGTGAGGAGCACATAATATCATAGCATCCATTACAGATACAAGGCTACAAGCTCAGAGTCCATATAGTTCACATCCCTTATTTTGCATATGAAGAAACTAAGTCTCATAGAGATCATTGACCTTAACCAAGGCTACACAGCTAGTGTGAAAAATAAGTATTTAAGCACAGATCTTTCAACATTAGAAAAAAAAATTGGAGGGGTAAGACAAGGTAATTGGGGTTAAGAGACTTGCCCAAGGTCACACAGCTAATTAAGGGCAAGTGTCTGAGGCAGGATTTGAACTCAGGTCCTCCTGACTCCAGAACCAGTGCTCTATTCACTATACCATCTAGCTGTCCCTAGAAGAAATTTTCTTCCCATCTATTCCCACCCTTCATGTACTACACTTCAAACTTTAAACTACAGTGTAAATATTATGTACCATTATTATGTTAGATGAAGTAGATCATTTCTAAAATGCCCCAAGCCATTCCAGGGTTCTGTGGCCCATGGTTTGGGAATCACTAATCTAATCTGGAACCCCTAACCTTGAACACAAAATTATTATGAGAAAAAAAATTGTCATTGCTTTGCTATAGAAAGTGAAATTTGTCCCTTTTGTATATTTAATAATATTTGCAATCACTATCATGGCAGGACAATCTTAAGGGCACTGACACATAAGACTAAATCACATAGGCTTGATATGAGAACAGTGGGTATAGTCCCAGATATTCACCATTCATTCAGAGTAGCTCCTCTATCCAGCCTCGTTCTAAAATGAACGGTGTCCAAATTGGTTCTTCCTGATCCCCCTTAATACCAGTTTATCTCCTCAGAGATTATCTCCAATCTATCCTGTATAAATTGCAGATACCTAGGTTGTCTCTCCCACTGAACAGTGCAGGAATTGTTTTTGCTTTTCTTTGTGTCCTCTATTTAGCAGTTTCCAACACATAGAGTTTAATAAATATTTGTTGACAAATTGCTTCATCTTTCAAAATGATATTACTTCGCCACAGAGAAATACAATGGTACAATCATTTTCACAATTTCTTCCATGGAGGAATATTTGAGATCATTTAAGAGACTGATCAGTAATTTTGGAATTCTGTGGCCCTTTTCACATATTAGGTCAGCGGGAATTTATGATCATTCAATGTTTGTATTCAAGTGAAGAACCCCATTGGCAGATACTATTCTCCCACTCCTTATCTAAAATATTTATAAATTCCCTCATTGACCATCAACTAGCATAAAAATGAATCTCATCACAGATCTGCCATCATCCCGAGGGGCTGACTCTGTCCTCATACTACTGAATACTCCAGTTGACTTCATGTTATACAAGCTGCCACATTATCTCTGAGACTACTCATCTATTCTTTGAGGTCTTCCTTTACAGTCTTGTCACTTATTACATGTGACCAGGAGTGCCAAACTTGTGTTAGCATTTTTGTTTTGCCCTATTTCCAAGTTAAGACTCATCTCTTCACTGTCTGAGGCAAATTCTATTAGATTGTGATATCATGGAGAACAAAGATTGTCTTTTACCTTTTTTTTCCTACCCCCTGGACCTAACATGATAGCCAATATGTAGTATGTGCTTAATTAAGATTTATTGACTGACTTCTTTATTAGACTTCTTATCACCAAAATAACTGGTACTATTCAGATTACTTGTAAAATACCATCATTCACTCCTTTAAACATTAATTACAAATTATAACTTTGAACTTCACTTTGATACTATATCACTCTTCCAAGACCAGACAATGCTGAATGAATTAGAGTCAACTCAGCCAAACCTATGGGACGATATACTGCGGAGGGCTCCGAATGACAGACCAAGGCATATTTTTGAAGTTCAGCCAACAAGATGCCACTGAGGACTTTTAAAGATAAATGGCACAGTCAGATTTATATATGAGGAAGATATAAAGTCTAGATGAAAGAAAGACTGAAGGAGTAAAAAGTATACAGCTTATCCTATACCCCCCCCACAGTTTTCTACAAATCTTCCAGCTCTCTGCTACTGCTGCACTCATTATTCTCCATGAAAATTATTAAATTCTATGTAGACAGGGAGGAGGAAATGAAAGCAATTATATAAAAGAGAAGGGAAAGGAGTGATTTTTAAAAATCAGTGAATCTAGTAGAAGATGATAGAGTTTAGAATGCCCAAGTGCTATTCAGTAGTACTAGTACTAAAAACATTCACTTTTGCACTAGAACAAATAAAGGAAACACCTAAGTTTAAATATATTCACTGCATATTTTAAAGGATTATATCATGTTGTTGGTTCCTCAAAGAATGCTTTCCTTAATGATCAAACTAATTTGTCATATTTGATTTTTCAGGAATGTCAGACTTCAAAATATTGTGCCTACTACTTGTTAGCTGCTAGGCAATGATGTTGGCTGTAGGAATATATCATATTCAAACTCATAAATCTATTTGACACTTAAAAATTGTAAAAACATCACTTCTAAAATATTAGGCATAAATTAATACAAACTCAACAAAGAGGTCATAGTAGGTCTTTTAAGTTTATTAATTTGTGTTTTGAGCAACCTTGAAGGAATTATGTTTTTTATCATCTTGTACTGTCATTAAATCCTCTTGCATTTAAGATGAGCTATCTGAGGGAGATTTTTCTAGGTTAAATATCTTTAGTAAATAGCATTCATCATTTTCTGTCTTTTTTTCCTGCTATCTCCATATATTTCCATAACTAAGACTATATTCTAATCAGTGCATAGAAACAGTATTTTGCAAGCAATGAACCTTGGAAAAAGAAAATCTATCACAATATTTCAGGAATCAAGAATGTGAATGTGGAAGAAAGTACCCTTCCACTCCTATCATCATTCCCTATTTTCTTTCCCCAAATCTAAAAGTTCAGACCGTTTGAAGACTATGGGATACATGTTCATGGATTTTGTACCATTATTCCCTTACTATATCAGACAATAGAAAATGTACTGTACTGAGATGTTTCTTGTACAAAATTCTAAAGTCATAATCTTCTAATATCAATTTATAAATAATTGCATGAACCCCACAATAATAAAAATACCCTTTCAAAGGCTTGATACTTATCTTTTTCTTTGTTTTTAAAAATATAATTTTGGTAGAATATAAGCTCTGTGAAAGAAAGAATGGGTCATTCTGGTTTTATATCTGAACAGCATAGTGCAATACTTAACACACGGTCAGTATTTAATAAATGCTTGTGAAAAATCATTAAATTATAAATATTTAAGTCTCTTTTTATTTTATAATTATAATAAAATACAATGGAGATGTTAAATGTAAGTATTACTACATAAAATTATGGATCACAAGTTATTATTTTTCAAAGGGTTTTTTATATAATCTTTTACAAAAATAAATATTTATTGATATCTTTATTTACATTTCTCCTATTTCTCTCCTCAATTCCCAAAGAGCTATCCTTTATAAGAATGTATGTTTAATAATCAGCAAAACAAACCAATATGTTGAAAAAAATCTGACATTTACAATGTTCCAAAATCATAGACCACCACTTATTCACCCCACCTGTTCTGTGATGGAATGAGAGAAGGTAAATTTTCCTATTTCTTCTCTGAAACCAAGCTTTTCTTTGTCATTTTATAACTCTCATTCTTTAATTGCTATGTTTGTCATTCTTTCTATTTATACTCTGTAGTCATTGTGTCTATTGTTTTTGTGTTTGGCTTTGCATCCATTCATGTGCTTCTCTGAATTCACCATATTCATTGTTTCTTAAAGTAATACTTCATTACATTCATATGTCACTATTCACTTAGCCATTCCCCAGGCAGTAGGCATCTACTTTGCTTTTCATTCTTTCCTACCACATATAAATATGGAGGCAGTGTTTTAATCAATGACCTCCTTGGGGTATGTGTCAATGGTGGAATCTCTTTGTTTAAGGGTATGATCATTTATATGTTTTATTTACATAATTCCAAATTGTTGTCCAGAATAGTTGCACTCCCAGCTCTAAATTAAAAAAAAAAGTATTCCTGTCTTTCCACACCACCCTCTAATGTTGATTATTCCTATCTTGTCACCCTTATCAGTTTTGTAGTTCTGTAATGGGGATTTGAAGATCTTTCCTACCCCTTAATAGGTCTAGCAGCGGTCCTCAATCTTCCTAATGCCCTGAGCCTTTAATACTGGTATGTGGGCATATTTGCATGTGGGTAGACCCACCTGGAGACCAATTGAGGAATGATGTTTCAGTTCCTAAGACCATCACAAATATTTGTTTTCCAGTGGTCTTAGGCAACCCCTGTGACCCCTGTGAAAGAGTCCTTTGACCCCCAAAGGGGTTGCTACGCACAGGTTGAGAAGGAATTTGAAGATCTTCTCTACCCTCTAATAGGCTGAATGGAGTCTGTGGTGGGAGGAGTTTACTGAAGCCCACAGGACAGAGCCCACAGGAAGCTAGAAGTGAGACCAGGTAGAGCTAGAGGTAGGACAGGATGCAGCCAAGAAGACATTTAGGCTGGTGAATGTTTGTGGGAAAGCTAAAGATGGTGTGGCTCCCTGCAGTATTATGCTTTATTAATTTCTTTGTTGCTATGATGGATTTGACTTTTGGTGTTGGGATTTGATTTTCTGGTGTCAGAATAAATGTTTTGCTTCCATCTTCTATGCAGAGAGTCTATTCTTATTTTGTATTTCAGAACTGTGTTGGCATATTCATAGGGCTGTGAATATTGTGTTGGTGCTACAAGTTCAAAGTTGAAACCTCAGGAGCCTTTTGTCTAGTACTTCTCTCATTCTAATCTAATCTCTTATAACTTAATGTTATTTAATTTATTTTTTTCTTAAAATCCATTCATTAACAATCTAGTTTAAGCCTAGCTTATGTTTCTAGATTTGTTTCATGTTACAGTCTCCACCATTTTATACAATACATACTCCTCCAAAGAAGTCAGACCCGGGTCGGCTAAGTGGAACAGTGAATAGAGCAGTCAGGAGGATCTGAGTTCAAATCCAGCCTCAGACACTTAACACAAAGCTAGCCATGTGATCTCGGGCAAGTCACTTGACCCCAATTGCCCTACCTCCCCCCTCCCAAAAGCAAAAAAAAAAAGTCAGACCTCCAAACTCTACATTCCATTTCCTGACTCCAAAGCTCTACAAAGTTGGAATATGATTCTTTGATTCTTCCTCACTTTTATCAGTTAGAATCATAAGCCTTCCTCAAGGTCTACCACTGATATAATTTCCTATAGCAAATCTTTCCTAATCTCCCTACATGACAGTAGATTTTTCCTACTCTGGTCTTTACTTTTCTTTTTCTTTTTGTTCACTTTCCCTGTCCCCAGTAGGATTTAACCTCCTTTAGGGCAGGACCTCTTTTCATTTTTATTTCTGCATTTGCAACACCAAGTACAGTGGTTTGAAAATGACAGATGCTTAATAAATGTTTTTAGGCTTGAATTTAATTACTCTCAAATGTACAAATGTTTCAGTGGAAGATTTTTTTAGGAGAGGAAACTTTCTTCATATTCATAATAATGGCATCATTTACTCCTAAATCACATTTTATGCTAATTTTTTATTAAAATGTTAAATTGACATTATTTGGAAATCACTGGAAATATTGATTAATGGCAACATTAGAGAACTTATTCTTTCATGATTACTTCCCTAGTAATAAATCTCAAATTACTCATCAAGGAAGGTTCTTTTGTCTTAAGTTGTGTGTTATCTCAATGACATATATTAATATATTTGAATGTATATCAACAACTTTCTTATTCATTTATTTTGAATTTATTTCCTTTTTAAATGCATAATTTGGAAGTTAAACTTTTCCCCCTCAAAGTAAGTGATGAATGATTTGGCAGCAAGAATTTTTATCAGATCTTTCAAAACAATCACTATTTAATGACAATGAACAAATATTTCTTTTTTTAAAAAAAAGCATACGGTTAAGCTAAAGAAAGATGAAATAAGAAGAAGAAGAGAAGAAACTACAGAACGACAACATGGCTATTTTAAGATTAAGAAGAAAAGCAGCAGACATTAAAGAAGGAAGAAAAGATTAATAAATTCTATAATTGGGTAAATGGAAAGGATTGTCAGAAAAGGCAGAAATTCTATGGAAGGCATTATCAGTGTTTAAGTCAACAGAAAGCAAATGTATCATTATGGCAATTTTACACAAGAAATATATGTTATAGTATATTTCTTTAATCCCAACTTCCATTGCAAGGATAATAAAAGAACCACCATAATGCCATAATGTTTAAGAATTAAGATAATTTGAGAAAATCACAAGTAAAGATATTATCTTTAAACTGTTTATAGTTCTCTGTTTTGATTTGCCTTAATTGCTGTAGGGTCAAAAGCAGAGGGTCATTGATTTCTCTTGAATTCTGGCAGACAATTTAGAACAAGATTTCTCCATGTCATAGTTACTTGATAAATGTATATCAACTAATGCTTGTGGTATACTTTTGAAAGTATCTCCCAAACAAAAGTATATCTGCAAAGTTATTTGCTCCCACTGGTAAAGTGTTCATGAAAACTAATTAAGACAATCTTCAAACTGGCAGTAAGCCAAAAGCTCACGTAAGTCTCAACATAACTATTTGCAAATTGAAATGCAAGGGTGACTTGTCCTTTTTCACTACTGGTGTATCTGTTGAATGACACACACAATTTATCAAAAGACAATAATCAATAACAGGTTTCCAAGGCAGCCAATAAGCTATAAAACAGAGTATCTGCTGCCCCATTGAAGAGTCATAGTTGATAAGAGACAATACATTTCAATTCTAAGCATACAAGTTATCTTTTCCTTAGACCCCAATGACATTAACTGTTTTTTTACCTTTAAACTGACAGAACAAAGTCATGGAGGATGTATTTTAAATAATCATAATTAATAAATCATATGCTTTATTTGAGCTATTGTTTTACTCACCTCTGAAAGTATACAAAGTGGACCCTTATGGGTTATAGCCAGTGAAAATATGATTTAGAAAACATGGACCAAAGATGGAATTTTAAGGCAAGATTAAAAGATCATTAACTAAGAAGTAAAAATCCATTTCAACTTATATGCACTTTCACAATGTAATTACACAAAATTCACATCTGCGTACGTGTCACAAAATTTCTTTGAAACCAATCTCCACAATAAAATGTTAGTGTGCAATAGGAATCATTCCTTATGAATTGATGGTTATTACATTGTATTTTCTTGTATTTGGTGTTAATTTATGACTGGAAAGATAATTAACCAATATCTTATCCAAAAAGAAAGAGAGCATATGTTCATTCATGAGGAGAACTACAGGGGAAAAGAAGAGAAGGGTATTCTGGCATTCCTGAGAACACTAGCTTATTTTTTCTCTGTAGGGATTAGTACACAGAGCCAATAATCTTAAACTTCTAAACTATGCTTCAATACTTCCAGCACTTATGGGCCAAACAGGCAAATATTACAGGGAGCCAAAACCTATTTCCAGGTGTGGTTATCCAAGGGTTCAGAAGATTCACATCAAAATTAATGTTCTTTTAGTGCCTGCTTTACAGATTGGAATCTATGGTTTCCTTCCTAGAGGAAAAAAAGTAAACTAATAGGATGCATCCCCTTACATAGATAACAAAAATGTATTTTTCAATTATTTAAATTTTACATTAGATAGAAATGTGATAAAGGAAGCTGAGTTTATATGAGTACAAAGATAGAAAAGGTTGCTTACTCAATTTTGGCATGGAGTTTGATATATACTGAAAACATTATCTATTTTGGAAACATCTGCCTCCCACTATATTTTAGAAGACAGAAGAACTTAGAATTGCCTAATGGTCTAACCATGTTATTTGAGGCTTTTCCTATACATAGTTGTATATCAAGAGACAAGATCTTACTAAGGAGTTAGTAAAAAAGGACAGCATTATCCAATGCTCATAAGAAGTTGTTATTGCATCTTCTTGGTGAATATTAGGCTTCTTTTAAAAGTCAATAATCTTGAGCTGTATCATATCCTAAAAGAATTAAGCTAAACCCTATTGACTAGTGAGCAATTATGATTTCATGATAGTAATAATATCTTAGACTTTTTTGACAGAGGATGAACTAGAGTTGTAGAATGAGACATGCATTCCATGAAATGATCAATGTTTTTATTTGGGTTATTTTTGCTTTGTATACACACACAAATATATGTGTGCATGTATGTATGTGTGTATATACACATATACACATACACATGGATACATATATACATACATCATTACAAGAATGACTCCTACTTATATAATAATATTACTATTTTATCTTAATATTATTGTGTTTCTTCTTGTATCTTCAAAGAAAATGTCCATAAGTAAAGGATAATTGATGTGCATGGAACTGGGGCCCTAAACAATGGTGTCTAACAGTATGGGGTAACAAACACTCAGATAGAGAAGTCTGATTTCATGGCATTAGGAATAGATATTTCCAAGCTATAAAGTATAATCTAAAACCCTGAGAGGGAGGTGCATACTTTCTCTCTCTGAAAGATTACATTCAATGTACTACAACTTTATACCTAATTTTGAAAACAGAGGAGTAACATCATCAAAATTTTCTGCCAAGAAAAAACTTCTTGGCCTCATAACTAAATCAGTTTATTTTGCTTAATCAAACATGAATATGGGATTTCAGGACTAAGAAAAATAAAAATAAGTATCTTTAGAAAAATCTATTTGTTATTTCTGTGTAAAGGGAGGCATGGTACCTGAAGAAACTGAGCAAAAGAATCAGAGAGCAGTCAAGTGACATTAGGCAAGATTGTTGATATAAATCCATAGCAAGATATTACATCTCCCACTTGACTGAAATAAGCCATTCTTTAGAAGAAGGAGAAGGAGGATGAAGGGGAGGAAGAGTAGGTGAAGGAGAAAGAGAAGAAAGAGAAGGAGTAGAAGGGAGAGGGGGTGGAGGCAGAGGGAGTGGAGGAAGAAGAAGAGGAGGAAGAGAAGGACAAAGAAGAGGCGAAGGGAGAGAAGGAGGGAAGAGGAGGATGGTGGAAGAGGAGGACGGGGAGGTAGAGGAGGAGGATGGGGAGGGGGAGAAGGAAGGAGAAAAGGAGGGGGAAAGGAGAAAGAGAAGTAGAAGGAGGAGAAGGAGAAGGAAGAAGAGAAGAAGGAGAAGAAGGAGAAGAAGAAGAAGAAGAAGAAGAAGAAGAAGAAGAAGAAGAAGAAGAAGAAGAAGAAGAAGAAGAAAAAAAATAAGAAGCAAGAGGAGGAGGAGGAGGAAAATTTAACAACATAAAACTTCTTACTATTTAAAAATAAGTTCTGGATTTCAAATCAGGTTGTTGTATCCTTACCTTAGATTTTCCCTTGCTGTAACAGGCTCTTTTAGTAGCTTCATCACATTCCCATTCAACAGCCTACAAAGAAAACACATGTTAAATATTCTAGTTGGCTTGAGAAACATATATACACACACATGTACATACACACATAATATTCATAAAATTAAACAATAGTTTATTGGTCAGAGAGATCAGGGTAGAAAAAGTCAGTCACATATTGACTGATATCAAAATGTTAGTATTGAGTATAGGACTAAACTATGTTCCATGGAGGCTTACTTCTAAAAAGGATGCTGCTTTCCATAAGTAATTTTAAAAAAGAAAAAGATTCTCCACTATCTCATTATTCTATCTATGAAATCAAGGGGTGACTTTGACTACTTGGACAAAAGAAATAAATGCATTTCAACTGTAAAAACTAAGTACAGGCAAAAATTGTCAACACTTTTAGATATGTTTTTAAGATGCTTTGAATTAGTAGATTGAAGGGTTTAGCAGATCATCAGTCCTGCTTTCCACATATGCATGTATCTGCCTTTACTGTGTAGACAGGACTTAAATATTTAAGTATATATTAGTTCATCTATTTTTATAAGTTTTACGACATCCACACAAAACAAAAAGAACAACAAAAATCTAATTTTACAGTACTTGAGTATCTTGATGAAAAGAAGGGAAATGAATCATTAAATTTAGGCCTGGAAGGTGCTTCTGTGGTCAGATAGTCCAAGTCATCTTCCTCTCCAAAGCCCAGTTACTTATACAGACATCTGTATTGTGTTTCTTTGTATATTAAAAAAACTTGCATTTGTTGATGATTGTTAAATTCAAAATAAAAAAAAATCACAGAGGTGAGGATTGGATGAATGGTGATATGGGTAGAAGGAGACCCTAATAAGCAATTTCCTTTACCAATAGAGGTGAATACCTTCTCTGTAATTTAAATACTTGGGGAGGTTTTTTTTTAAGTACTGAGAAGTTAAATAATTTGCCCATAGTCATTCAGCCAGGATGTGTCACAAAAAACTTGAATTTGGGTTTTCCTGACTGGTGGCAATTCTGTATCCTCTACTATAATACTTTAATAAATTTGTATATACATACATACATACATACATATATATACACACACACATATAGGTGGGTTTATATATGTACCTATATATGTGTATAAACATGTATTTGTATGAACATGCACAATATTGTGCGTGTTATACATGTTTATATTAGATATATTTTTGAGAAAGAGGTCCTTCTATAAACATTAAACAAATGGCCACCCAGTCTTTGCTTAAAGATCTCCACTGAAGAGGAACCCACTACCTCATAGGGTGTTGGAAAGCTTTAGCCTTTAGGACATTTTTCTTTACATCAAGCTCCAATTTGCTTCTTTGTAGTTTCTCATCTCTGCTCCTATTTTCGTTCTTTGAGCCTAAACTGAAGTCCATTTTCCTTTCCACAGACAGCTTCTCAAGTACTTGCAGAAGGCTTTCATGTTCTTTTTGAACATGCTTCCCTTTAAGCATCCTTGGCATATCCTCCCAATCCCTATGTGCAAAAAAATCAAAACTATACCTTTAAAAATGGATCAAAGATGAATTTTACAATTTCTACCCAGATGTTCAGTGATGTTGTGGTCAAATAACGTCTTCATTTAACTTGGCCTAACAGAATGCAAGTAATACGTATACTATGTGATGTAATTCTTTCTTACTGAAAGCTTTTTTTTAACCTTTAACTTTGGAATGAAGAATAATTTAAATTTCAATCAAAGTACTTTCCTTTCTTAAATTATTTTTTGCTCTCAAAAAGTAAAATTTAAAAATATGTCTAGCAGAGTAGGATTTTGATTGATTTCACTGACATAATTGTACTGCGTACGTCAATGAATATTTTTATATGAGAGATGTACCATGTAGACAAACAATATAAGATTTTCATTTGCAGAGACACTTGTGCTTTTTAAAATAACCTCTAAAGAACACAAACTATGACCTATTAATTAGAATTACAGTTTTTCTTCTCATGCTAACCAAAGCCAATTCACATTGACTTCATTTGAGTATATTTAGATATCTGATCTTTCATTGCTAGCAGACTCCAAAATTGCCTAAAATAATAAACAAAGCTCATTTAGGGGAATGGAAAAAAATGCCTTCAGATATTTTTGTATTACATAGAGAAATGTGCTTTTTCAAGTCTTTTTAAAGCTATTTTTAGTTTGAGCTAATTTCATTTTTGCTATGATATAGATAGATATGAATAGATATGTACAATCTTCTAGAAAAAATAAACATCATAGTTTCATACCAGTAACATCTAAATTTTTGTTTAAATGGCTGACATAAGCATTTCTTATGATTTGGATGAAAAACACAAAGAAGTATCAACTCAAGTGACAACAAAATAACTTTTAATTCAGTTTTACACATTTGTTATTATTGTTTCTAAAACGATAAGGAAGAAAGCAGTCTGACATCACTCAAAGTAAAAAAGAATGCTTCACATAGAGATTATATAATAGAACAGTGTATATATTAGTAATCTTACTTTATAAAGATAACTCCATAATAAATTTTCAAGAGACCCAACATTTCATACAAAGAATAATCTCTTAAAATATACATGCTGTACTTTCCCTGAAAATTTATCAGTCAAGAAGCAGTATCAAAAACTTGCTGTTATTTTTTTCTCTAGTGCTTACTAAATGACACAGTGCTCATAATGCCAGACTAGAGACAGAGTCAGCTTTACTTAAAAACACTACTGATTTATATCTAATTTTAAACTAGTTTGTCTTTAATTGCATGCCATTATGACAAATGCTTGCATGGAATGTGAGGACAGCATCAGAAAGAGATAACAGTATGAAACATGGCTATGCTTGTCAGTCATGTAATGATACACTATTAATACAGATGAGACTCAGATTTTACCACAGAAATGCACTTTTGTTAATAATGCTTTTAAAAGACCTGTCAGTTTTGTTGTTGATGGAAACTGTAATTTGGTGTCAGGGGATTTTAGTATTAGACCTAACACCAATTTGTCAAAGAGCCATAAATTGAAATAAAGAACCTGATTGAACATTTGGTCCAATTCCTTCATTTGACAAATGAGAAAACTGAGGCCCAGAGAGATTTAAAAAAATAACAACTCTCTAAAAGTCATAGAACTAGTAAACAGCAGAACCTAATTCCTGTGACATTAATGATCTTTCACATGTAAATTTGGGCTAATTGTTTAAGCATTCAGGTTCTTCATCTATAAAGTAAGAATAAAAATACTTCCATTATCTACTTCCCAAGAGGGAAAAAAAGAAGTTTTTGGGTTTTGTTTTTTTTTTGTTTTTTATTTTGGAGGGCAGTTGGGGTTAAGTGACTTGCCCGAGGTCACACGGCTAGGTTTTTGTGTTAAGTGTCTCAGGCGGGATTTGAACTCAGGTCCTCCTGACTCCAGGGCTGGTGCTCTATTCACTGTGCCACCTAGCTTCCCCCCCAAAAAGAAGTTTTAAAATAAAAATGTTAATATTATTTTAAAACACCTTTCAGTACTCTTTATCCCAATTTTGTGTGTATTTGTAAAGGCAAGAGTTCAAATACTCATTTAACAAGCTACAGTGATGAAGTATAATAGCAAAAGAGATCCTATGATCATTTGTATTTCCTAACCTTAGAAGGATTGATTGTGTTTTTATATTAAAACTATGGTATTGGTATATTAAGCATTTCTTAAAGGAACAAACATTCTGACTGTTCTTGTTGATCTAATCATTTTTTTAGTGAAATACTGATGTTATCTTCAACACACAAAACAGATGCATGGATTTTAATCTGTTCAAAGGATAGAGTGGAAGAATTCCTATCAATTGTCATCAGGTTTGTTCAGATTGCATTTCAGAAAAGGCAAACAAAAGGCAACAGAGAAGCTGTGGAATGCCTAAAGGCTCCTTACATTTACAAGATAAATATTAGCTAAGAAGCAGAAAGAAAAAAAAACTTCCTATCTTCATTGTAAACAAGAAAGAGAGAATTTTAATTTGCATTGCTCCATCTAAGATATAAGGAAACAATACTCCCTAACATAAGGTCCTTGATCAGGAAGAAGTGTTGGAAATCTTGTTCACTCTCTAGGGCTATGAAGCTATTTATAAAGACTGTCGCGATGGCACTATGTTAATAATCAAGGCTACTTCACTGCAAACTTGTACTGGATGGCAGTATCTACAATGTGCTGCTTATTCTTGGATATTTGTTTTCATCAGATTACAATGGCAGGTAGAAAAATATACTCAGTCACAATGATGACATTAGGTAATGTGAAAGATGGTCTTCATTGGGGCTGGTGTTGTGTGTACATTGATTGGATGAGATTATATGTTTCTAAATAAATTAATTTAAACATTTGCTGAATTTGTTACAAATTGAGGAATCATTTCCTAATATGTACTTACATAGAGCCAAATGAAAACAGTGGGTAACTAAAAATAAATAAAGTAGTAATGGTAGTAAGTTTGGTTCATAATTAGACAGTGTTCCAAAATATTAACACAATACTATTACTACTAACATTTTAAATGTATTTATTGTGTACCTGGCATTGTGCTAGGTGTTTTACAATTACCTCATTTGACCCTCAAAACAACCTTGGCATGTTAGTGCTATGATAATGCCCATTTTAAAGATGAGAAAACTGAGACAGAGGATAAGTGACTGCCTGGGGTCACATATCTAGTAAGTGTCTGAGACCAGATTTAAATTTAAGTCTTCCTGACTGTAGAACTGGTACTGTATAAAATGGACCACCTAGCTGCCCCTAAATTACACTAAGACATTTGGAACACACTATATGTAAATATTTTTCTTACAAAGTTTGGTGACTTATTCTCAAATGATTTGTGATGTGACTGATGTGGATATTGCCTCCAAAGACATACATCACAACCAATCCCTGCTGTCCTTTCGACATTGCTGTTTCTCATGACTTCCTATAAATTAGCCATAGGTGGCCTACTGCAGAGTTCTATAATTTTTTTCTCACTATTTTTTCCAGGCATTGCATGGTCCCAAGTCTGTCTGTCTGTCCATCCATCTGTCTGTCTGTCCGTCCGTCCGTCTATCTATTCCATATAACCCATCAAGTTATAATCATCAAGTTAGCATGTGAGAACAAGCATAACATAAAATTATAGATCTACAGGATGCAATAACTATAAACACTGACAAATTTATTTCTGGCAGGGGTGACTGAATCATTGAATCAAAATACAAGGTGCATCAAAAGTCTCATATACTCAGGATACCCTAGGTAAGACCTAAAATGATCATATTCACCCTGAACTAAGAGCTCCTACTTCAAATCAATTAGTGAATTCCTCTGAAGCAGACTATAAGAATCTCATTAGACTACAGATCAAAGATGTGGCTTCAGCTACTTTCTAACTATGTCACATGGAGAAGACAATTCTCTGAGATTATTTCCTCATGTATAGAGATCTTACTTGATCTATTCATCTAACAAAGTCTTTAAAAGGATCTTCAAAAAAATGCTTGAAAATGGCAACGGGAATGCAAACATAATGCTATTAACATTACAATTAGATTCCTATCCTACAAGTTCTTTTTATATGCAAACACGATCTTGCACTCTAATCCTTGTCCTCCAATGATGTCATTGAGTTCATACGGTAAGGATCTGAAATTGCCATATCTGATATGAAAGTCATCTTTCTGCAGTAGAATGGACATAAAGTACACTGGAAATTCAAAAGACTGAAGATGGAAGGATTCATCTGATATTCATTAATTGTGTGACCATGAGCAGCTTCTTTAAAATTCCCTGAACTTGGCCTGTCATTCACAAATAGGAAAAATAACCTTGATACCCCATTAATATAATTGTTGTAAAGCTAACAAAAGATAATGTATGCAAAGTGCTTTACAAATGTTAAGGTGCTACATGTGTCAGTTATTTCTTATTATGTCCTCATTCTCTAATACATTTTTCTATATAACCAAGCCTTAAGATAAGTAGAATCAGTATAGCAACACTATACATAAGTGGCTTTATCATGTTGATATATTATTCTCTTAAATGCATTTTCTTATTTCCTACATTTTATGCTAATGCAGGCTCTCTGAATCATATTCTAAAAGATTCATTGAGAAAGTAATTTCTGGTCTTATGATGTGTTCACTAATTCTTCTCTAATTTATTAAAATATTCATTATTTCATTATTGCTTGACTCCTTAAGAGATGGAGAGGAAGTCAGTCAGAAAGATATGATTTCAAATGCTACCTTATGACACTAGATTGTGTAGCTAGGGTTAATGTAACTTTTCTGAATCAGTTTTCTCATCTGTAAAATGACTCTTTTACTTGTATTCCCAGCAATTAGCACTATGCTCTGCACATATAAAATACTTAATGCAAGTTTTTTTATTCATTCTTAAAATAGAAATAACAATAGCTATAGTTATTTTTATTACAAATATATTACATTATTAGCCACAACAATATAGTATATGTTGTTATTATTTTATAACAATAACTATAGTACAACTATATCACAGAATTGGGGTTAGGTTCACATGCTATAAGGTACATAAGACACTTTTTTTTACTTTCTGTCTTGGAATTATCCCTTCTACATATAACAGTCCATGGAATAATTTTAGAATTACTGTGAGTGAAAAAAATATCATTCTTTAGACAATCTGATGATGAATTTTTCTACAAAATTACCTAGGATGGTCCCCAGATCACAGTGGTACAATTCATCACTGTGCCCACACTCAAAGCATTTCCAATTTGGTAAGTCTGGCTAGTCAGGGTTTGCCTTCTACTGGCATAGACTTAGAGAAGCAAAGGTCATCCTAGACCATAGTAATAAATAATATTGTAGCAGCTTTGAAGGAAATGGTAAAAATAGTGATGATATTTTAGTGGGATATCCTATATTCTGAAGAACATAAAAGTAGAAATTAAACGTAAAATCTTAGCACAAGAATTTTTTTAAATATCAAGTATACTAAAGCATAATTTCACAAAAAGGGAAAATTTAAGCAATTTATCCAAGGTCACAATGTTAGAATATGTTAGAGCTGTAGCTAATCCAGTGGTCAATTACAGAATACAGTAGTCACAATACTTGAAAATATATACACGCTATTCCTATGGAAATGAAACATATGGTATATTTACACATATATAACATGTATTTTATATTTAATAATCATACAAATATAGGTATAATATGAATATCATATAACACAAATAATATATACTTATATAAATATATGTATATAATATATATTACCTTTGTATGTATGTTTTATATATATATATTTTTTTTAAAGTATCATATGTTATATTTATAATGGCATCTAACTGTACCTATATGTATCTACCATATATTTTCATTTGTATATGGATAGTGTGTATATGACTAAGTATTTTGACCAATGTTCCATAAGCACTGAATTAAGTTCAAATGCAGCTTCAGATACTTGTTAGATGTGAGATCCTGGGCAAGTCCCTCATCCTTTCTAAATGTCAGTTTCCCCATGTGTAAAAGGGGAATAATAATAGCATCTAGCTAGCTAGGTTGTTGTGATAATGAAACAATATCTAAAAAGTACCTTTCAAAGCTTAAAGTGCTGTATAAATGCTATTGTTATTATTCATCACCATTATCATCACCACCACCACCACCACCACCACCACCACCACCATCATTATCATCCTGTTGTTGTTGTAACTTCCAACCATGTAAACTTAGATCTAAATTCTCAAAATATTGTTGCCCTGTGTATGTGTATTTCTGTGTATGTGTGTATGTGTGTGTGTGTGTATGTGTCTGATGTAGTCGGCATAGAAGTTCGTGTTGAGGAAACCCTTCCTTTTTTAAAAAAATTAACTTTTTTTAGTTTACATCATTGATTTCCACATGATTTTGAGTTACCAATTTTCTCCCATATTTCCCCTGTCCACCACCCCAAAATAGCAATCCCACAGAATACCTCCTCCCCAAATCTGCTCTCTCCTATATCCTCCCCTATCACACCTCTGACTTTCTGATGGGGCAAGATGGATCTCCCTATCCCAGTGCTTGTATATCTAATTTCCCAGTTGCACATACATAATAATTATTATTATATATCTGTACATATACACACACACACACATTTTTTAAAATTTGATTTTAGAACTTTAAATTCTAGATTCTTTCCTTTCCTCCCTTGTCACCTACCCCCACAGGAAAGACAAGCAATTAAATACAGGTTGTTCTTGTGTAGTTACACAGAATATCTCCACAATGGACATATTGTATAACACTGAGATATTTCCCTCCTTCCTATCCCACCCTCCACTTGTTCTATTCTCTACTTTGTCCCTGTCCTTTTACAGAAGCGTGTGTTTCTAACAACCCTCCCCCTGACCCTGCCTTCTCCTCTATCATCCCCCCTCTCATCCCTATCCTCCATAATCTCCTGTAGGGCAAGATACCCAATTTAGAGTGTATGTCATTCCTTCCATAAGCCAAATTCAATGAGAGTAAGGTTGACCCATTTACTTTTTGCATTCCCTTGCCTCTTCTATATAAGAAAATTAACCCCATTCTGTCTCTCTGTCTCCTCTCATTCTATTCCTCTCCCACCTCTAAATTTCACCTTTTAAAATATCATCCCTTCCTATTTATTTGATCCTGTTCCCTCTATGTACACTTAAATACACACACTCACATATGCATTCATATAATTTATATACCCCCTTATATAGACATATGTGTATGTATATATACACACACATATATACACTCATACATACATACATATACATATGTATGTGTATGTATGTATGTGTATATATATATATAAAGATTCACAAGATACAATTCTCATTTTTCCATGTTGGCATGTAAATAGTTCAATTTTGATAAGTTCCTTATGATTCATTTTCCATGTTTACCTTCTCATGCTTCTTGTGGTTGAATAACAAATTTTCTTTTCAATTCTGATTTTTTACTCAAGAATGCTTGAAAGTCCCCTACCTCATTGAATAACCACATTTTCCCCTGAAACATTATACTCAATTTTGCTCGGTATGTGATTCTTGGTTTTAATCCTAGCTCCCTTGATCTCTGGAATATCATATTCCAGGCCATTTGATCCCTTAATGTAGAAGTTGCTAGAAGTTGTGTTATCCTGATTGTGTTTCCACAGTATTCAAATTGCTTCTTCTTGAAAGCTTGTAATATTTGTGCCTTGATCTGGGAACTCTGGAACCTGGCTATAACATTCCTAGGAGTTTTCTTTTGGGGAATCTTTTTCAAGAGGTAATCGGTGAATTCTTTCAAGTTCTATTTGGCCCTCTGGTTCTAAAGCATCAGGGCAATTTTCCTTGAGAATTTCTTGAAGGATGATTTCTAGGTTCTTTTTTTGATCATTGCTTTCAGGTAGTCCAATGATTTTTAAATAGTCTTTCCTGGATCTATTTCCAGGTCAGTGGTTTTTTCAAGGAGATATTTCACATTGCCTTCTATTTTTATCATTTGTTTGTATCTGTTTAATAGTATCTTGATTTCTCATAAAGTCATTTGCTTCCATTTGCTCTGCTTTAATTCTGAAGGAATTATTCTCTTCAGCGAGCTTTTGTGATTCTTTTTACATCTGGCAAATTTGACTTTTTAAGGAATTCTTCTCCTCATTGGCTTTTTGGGCCTCCTTTGCCATTTGAGTTAGTTTATTTTTAAGGTTTTTATTTTCTTCCATCAGGTTGTTGGCTCTCATGATTTTTTTGCATCATTCTCCTTTCTCTCCCCAATTTTTCCTCCACTTCTCTTACCTAGTTTTCAAATTCCTTTTTAAGCTCCTCTACAGTCTCTATCCAGTTCATAGTTTTCTTAGAAGCTTTTGGTGTGGGAGTTCTGACTGTACTGTCTTCCTCCTGTTCCATTCTTTGGTTCTTTTTGTCCCCAAAAAAGGAATCTAAAGTTTGTTTGCTGGGCTTGCTTTGCTTCCTTTGCCTGCTCATATTGCCAGTCAGATACTTGGCTTTTGGGCTCAGTAGTAAAACTCTGCTTTCAGAGGGGAAATCAGTCCCAAATTGCTGAGGTTTTTGCAGCTGCCAGAGCTATTAGAAGGCTGCCATTTTTTGCAGCCCCACACCAGCTTAGGCTCACTGAAAATGTACCTCAGGACCACCACCAAAGACTGAGATCCTGATCCAGGCAGCTCAAGGAAAGAGTACTTAGCATCTGAATGATCACTTGGCCCCCCTACAATCTGTAGGCTGGGAGCTTCTGAAGCAGCCATGTGGAGTCAGCAGCAGGGCCACTACTTCAGACTGCTTCTAGCTCTGGAGGCAGTTTGACCAAACCCTCTTCCCCAAATTTAGCTGAGTTCCACTGACCTTTTCCCTTTGTCCTTGGCTCTTATGTGCTGGTAATTCTGGAAATCACCACAGCTCCTGATGATTGGCTCCTCCTGAATACTCCCGCCATGGCTTCTCCTGGACTCCCTGGGGCTGAAACCTCATGGGACTGCATTGTGCTCCCAGCATGCTGTGATGACTGCCTGCCTGGCTGCCTTCAGTGGGAGATGTATTTTTCTGTCATTTTTATGGATTCTGGAGCTCTAAAAATTTGTTTAGACTTGCAGTGGTTCTCAACCTTCCTAATGCCAAGATCCTTTAATACAGTTCCTCATGTTGTGATGACCTCCCAACCATAAAATTATTTTTGTTGCTACTTCATAGCTCTAATTTTGCTACATATGAATCTATGATATGCAAGATGTATTTTCACTGTTACAAATTTAACATAACCCAAAGGTAGAAAATCACTTGTTTAGAATCATATTTTATAGGTATTTGAGGTGGTTATAGGGGGAGCTCATGGAATTCTCCTGTTTCTATGCCGCCATCTTGACTCCCAAGGAAACCCTTTCAAAAAGCAGATGAAGTAATTCTCTTCATCTTAGAGTTTAGAGAGTTTCATATGCAATGAGTTACAGGTTAAGTATGTATGTATACATACATGTCAATGTGCATTCAGATACTGACATTGGTACAGACATACATTTATCCACACACATATAGGGATTCTGCGTGTATATCTAATTATTGGAATTAAATGTATATGCACGTGCATTTTGAGTGGTTCCTGCATGTGTATTATTTTATCCTAGTGACTTCACTGTGGATCCCTAGACCAAATATGCTCAATAAGCACTGAGTTAGTTCCTTCTCTAACATTTTCCAACAGTGTGATCTAGGGTGAATTTGGGAAACTCACCTAATCTTAATTTCTTTATTTGTAAAATGAAACATTTAAGCTAAATAAGTAATATTCCTTCTGGTGCAGACTTGTATAGCTCCTACATTTAAGATTCTGTAAGTGTGACTTCAATTTGCATACACTTCAAGTTGAGTGCACATGTATGCACACCAACAGGTACATTTATATCTACATCTCTATCTTTAATCCAGTCATTCAACATTTTTAATAGAATTAAAATCTTTCTGCTCTCTACACATCACCATGCAATAACATTACAGATGTGGTCATTTTCACTCTCACCACTAAATTCTAGTTTATTCAGATCTATTTGTCCTAAAATGCTGAATATAGCAACCAAAGAAGTTATCAGAAATGCAGGAGGTGACAATCCTTCATATAAATGTGAGAAGTGCATAAGATAATTGTATGATCTGATTTGGATGCAGATATGTGTATATGAGTACCTGTGAATATATGCATAATATACACATGTATATCTATATCTACCTGTCTGTCTGTCTATCTATCTATCTATCTATCTATCTATCTATCTATCTATCTATCTACCTTTGTAAATGCAAGAGACATGAATGTATATCCATGGGCTCTTCATTCTCTCTCTCTCTCCCTCTCTCTTTCTCCCCCCCCACTTTCCCTCTTTTCTATCTCTCTGTCTGTCTCTGTCTCTGTCATTCTCTGTATAAAAGTGTGAGAGTATATATGTGTGTATGTGTATATTTACACATCTTTCTTCACTCCAGTATATTGTCCATTCATTTGCCAAAATGATATTCCTAAAGCATAGGTTCAACCTTCTTCTACTCATTAAAATCCAGTTATTACTTCCATGATCAAACATAAAATTTGGCTTTCAAAGACCTTCATGGCTTAGTCATTACCTTTCTTTGTATCTTTACTACTCAGCACAGTGATTGGCACATAGTAGGTGTTTACTGAATGTTTATTGATCATGTGCTTTATCTATGTCTATATGCTACATACAGGTATTGGCACATATACATATTTTTGAG
Organism: Pseudocheirus occidentalis; assembly: GCA_028646575.1. Taxonomy (NCBI): domain Eukaryota; kingdom Metazoa; phylum Chordata; class Mammalia; order Diprotodontia; family Pseudocheiridae; genus Pseudocheirus; species Pseudocheirus occidentalis. Next base: position 257,330,626 of record CM053594.1, on the reverse strand, counting down.
AAATGTGTAAACAAAGTTGCATACAATTGCATTCTACAGTAAGAAAAGTTAATTAGGCAGTGATCAGAAAAAGGCAGACACTTTTTATAAAAATGAAGAGAACAACATTACAGACAGATGGGTTGGCACTACTTCAACAGATGGTTTTACTAATTAGATACTGGCAAAAGACAACATTTAAGAAGTGGTTTAATTACACAATGCCAAAAATTAACAACAACCTGAGGGGTTTTTTTCATTATGTTTGCTTTTACATTTTTATGTTATGTATCTCAATAATGAACTGAAGAATTTTAAATGGCCACGGAAATTATAATCGAAATGCCAGTGAACACAACATCATCTCATTGTTCAAAATAAAATTTTAAAATTGTTGTATGAGTGAACAGAGCATTGGTCAGGAGGACCTGAGTTCAAATCTGGCCTCAGACACTTGACACATTTACTAGCTGTATGACCTTGGGCAAGTCACTTGACCCCAATTGCCTTGCCTTCCCCCTCCAAAAAAAATCTTTACACAAAATAAATTTTATTCTTAAGCTACTTGAGTGAAACTATAAATCTGTTTAACTTTGTATCTAAATAACTTCTTTCGTTTTCTCTCAGAAAACAAACATAAGGGCATATACATATATATGTTTATACAAACATATCTATGTCTGCATATGTGTATACATGCAATAAAATGTATTTATTTTTAAAATGGGATAGCAATACCTGCTATAGCCTCCTCACAAAGTTGCTGCTGAACTTAAAGGAGATAGAGATGATAGAGATAGAGACAGAGACAGAGACAGAGATGGAGATAGAGATGGAGATAGAGATAGAGATGGAGATACACACACATGAATGCACACACAGAATTTAATGGAGATTATGGTTTGGTGAAGCTTCAGAGAATTGAAATTGCATGACCCAGATAAAAAAAGTCATGACATGAGGGAGAAGCAGATGCTGAAGGATATATTGGAAGTGGGGGCAGGGGGAAATACAGAATCAAAGACCAAGACTTGATTTTGTGCTTGGTTACATGCTAACTCAATGATCATGAAGAAGTCCCTATATTTTTCTGGGCCTCGGTTCATTCCCTTATAAAATGAGATGTTTAGATACTCTCTAAAGATCCAGTTCTATGATATACAAAATCATTGAAAGCCCAGTCAGTTTAGAAGGAAATATCCATCCTTTTTAAACTTCATTATTACAAATAAAAGTGCTTTATTGTGTGTTGCTTCCTGTTGTCATAAAAATACCTGTACATTTTCTTTTACTTTCTTAAGGCAAATAAGTTTAGAATTTTATAGCTGTTAATATAGAGTCACAAGCCTAGAGGGGATATGAATAATCTACTCCATTCTATTGTGTTTAAGAAGGATTATGCTAAAATCATTTGAGATGTAAGATAATTTATCTTAAACTTGAAGTCTTTCATTAAATAAGATCTACAACCTCTCTGGAAAACTCATTGCAGTCACTGAAAATGTGTGCAATGAAGAAGTGCTTCCTTGTGTCAAATTTATTGCAGGTCTTTCCCACAACAATTTGTCCCTTTTCTCTCCTTTGACCTTTATCATTCAATATATTTGTCATGAATTGATTAAAAAAAAACATTCTCTCTTCAATTCTCTCACTTCATAATTTTCTCTTGACCAAGTGAAATAAGACCTAATATATGTATGTATATGTGCACACACACACATAGATATATAGAGAGCCAGAGAGAGCCAGAGAGACACAGAGACACACAGAGAGAGAAGCTTTTCCTTTATTAGTTTCTTCCCTGAGAGACTGATGATTCTTATTCCTTTTCTACCCATTAAGTATAGAGTATCTCCAGGGTCTTACTGTAGTTTTAAGTTGTTAGTTTTAAAAAATTAAATAGTTTAAAAGATTAAGGATTGCACTAAGACTTTTAGGATACCACTGATAGATGTAGTACTACTTTCAAACTCAGAATTTTTTCATACTTTACATTAAAATGAGGGGTACTTAACTGCTCTGAAAGTAACCTGATAGAATGAATAAGATACCTTTGATATTTCTGATGATTTGACCTTAAGCCCAGTCATTTAAATTCTCCAAAGTCCTGTTTATCTTTAAAATGGGATAGCAATACCTGCTGTAGCCCCCTCACACAGTTGCTGCTAAACTTAAAGGAGGTAAGGTATGGAAAGTAGCTTGGGAATGTTGAAGTGACTTTGGCCTTGTGAATGTGCATAAGTGACTCAATCACCAATGCCCTTGGTGATTAGGCAAGTTTATAAATGGCAGAGCTGTTGCTGATCTGCTTTAGTTCAGGGCGTGTACTATAGCACTCAATTAAGTATGCTTAAGCCCATATATTTAATCAATCAACAATAAATAAATAAATGAAAGAATTATGGTTACCACCAGAATCATGAATATCCAGGATGTCATTTGTTCCTAATATCCAACCCATGAAGGATATAGGAAAGGTATTTGGGCAGATGAAGGACAGAAGGAGATACACACATAATAGCATGGCATAAGATGCCTAGCAAACACCATGGAGGCTTAGAAAATGGTGAAATAAGGACAAAGCTATAGTTATTTTTTCTCTTTCTAATGATCACTTTCTTTTGTAGATGTTTGCACACCATCTGTTTAATAATATATTCTAGAATTTCCTGAAGAACTGAAGACAAGTTCATTGCCCCACATTTTACAAACTGTTCTCACCCCTTTTTGGAAAATCAAGAAATTTATTCTCCTCTAATCTTAAATTGGGTAACTAGGTGATGTAGTGAACAGAATGCCAGGCCTGGAGTCAGGAAGAACTGCTTTCAAATCTGGCCTCCGACATTTACTACCTGTGTGAACCTGGGCAAGTCACTTAACCCTGTTTGCCTTAATTTTCCATCTATAAAAAGAGCTGGGAGGGGAGGTGGCACAGTGAATAGAACACTGGCCCTGGAGTCAGGAGGACCTGAGTTCAAATCCGACCTCAGACAACAAAAATTAGCCATTGATTTTGGACAAGTCACTTGACCCCAAATGCCTTCCAAATAGAAAAAAAAAAGATCTGGGGAAGGAAATGGTGAATCACTTTAACATCGTTGCCAAGAAAACCCTAAATGGGGTCACCAAGAATCAGACATGATTAAAAAAGACTAAAGAAAACCAACAAAAATCTTTTGATACTTTTTTATTTTCCTTGATCTTTAACTCTCAGGGGCTAATCAATTATACCTGTCATACTTTTTCAGTACTCAAAGGCATAATTCTTCTGGGTAGTGATTTAATTTAAAGGTATTTAAGTGTTCTTTTTAAAAATATTCTTACATGTCCTGGGTAACAATTTCCTATTAGTCATTTTGGTTCTGTCATATCCAATATAAAGGTCATTATCCTTGGTAGAAAAAAATGTTGACAGAATGCAACAAACTGTTAGATGATAAAAAAAAAATTTAACTGGTTTTGAAGAATAGGGTTAAAGGAAACCCCTTGGAAAAATGACAGCAGGACAACAGTATTATACAGCAGCCACAAGAGCTAAAGAAAACTTGGGTCCCATGATGAGAAATATAGTCTCCAGAAGCTGTTAGGATTGCTATACAATATCCCATGTCAGATGACAGTTGAGATAAAGCATTTAATTCTAGATGTCACATTTTAGATACAACTTATTCAACATTTGTTCATCTTGGATCAGAAAAGGTACAATGGTAAAAGGTCTAGACCTCATGCCATTAATGGTCTGATGGAGAAAGTGCTCATGGTTTAGCTTGTGGCGGAAAAAACTTTAGGGAAATATGATACTTAATCTTAAGTATTCAAAGAGTTGTCATGTGGAAGTAATTAGAGTGACTCTATGTGACCCCAGAGAATACACCTAGGAGCAACAAGTATAACTTGCAGTGAAATAGACAACTGAAAATAAGGTAAATCAGGGACAGCTAGGTGGCACAATGAATAAAGCACCAGTCCTGGAGTCAGGAGGACCTGAGTTCAAATCCAGCCTCAGACACTCAAGACAAAATAACTAGCTGTGTGACCTTGTGCAAGTCACTTAACCCCAACTGCCCTACCTTCTCCCCTACCCTCCCAAAAAAAGCAAAAAAAATAAGGTAAATCATTATAGCAATTAGAATTGTATAAGAGAATAATTTCTCTCAAAAGGTACTAGATATTGGGGCGGCTAGGTGGCACAGTGAATAGAGCACTAACCCTGGAGTCAGGAGAACCTGAGACACTTAACTTAAGACTTCAGACACTTAACACTTACTAGCTGTGTGACCTTGGGCAAGTCACTTAACCCCAGTTGCCCTGCCTTCCCCCCTGTAAAAAAAAAAGGTACTAGATGCCTTTTCACAGGAGGCATTGAAATAGAGACTAAATGAACACTTGGAAATGTTTGAGAGAAGATTTCTGTTCAGGTATAAGTTGGACAAAATGGCATCACAGTTTAATTTCAACCCTTGAAACTTCTGTGAATCTGTAACAGAAAGATGATTTGTTTATAGAAAGAGATAAATAAGTACTGAATTTGTAATTAAATTAAGCAGTATAGGAATGACAACTAACCACACAACGATTTTTGAAAAATTAGGAACTGAAGCTACTAAAGAGATTCTTTTATCAATTACTCCAAATGAAAGAGTTTATGATGGGAAAAAAGGCTGTTTCTTATATATTCCAGGATCATGAAATAAAATGTCACCATATTAACTGTCCCTGACAACAAGAACTATATGGTCTAATGTATTACCTTGCATTCCTGAAAGCTTATATATTCAGGGCTCAGTTGTAATAACTAAAACTCTCCATATTTACATTTAGTTTTTGGTTCCATTTAACTGCTTTTTGTTCTGTTTTAATTTTTGTTTGCCTTAATTTATTTCATAAGTATGTTAACTTTGTATACAGACAATTGTTCAGGAAGAAAATAAATAAAATATAATTTGAATTGGACTGATTTTGGACATGTCACTTTGGTGCCTTTCAAATTATTTTACTGTAAAATTGGATCTCTTTTCATGCATTTTAATGCAAAAAAATCATAATTGCTCTGCTAGGTGATGCTGCCTAAATTCCTGAGTGCACTTGTATTTGTTTGTTCCCATGCTTTCATCTTTTAAGTCAATAAAAGAGATTCAACAGCTGTTATTGTGATGTCTAGCAAAAATGAAAATGGGTATATCAAAATTATGTTGCCTCTCTTTTCCAATAAAACTGAATTCCTTCTTTATCCCTTCAGTGTTGTCTTATAACATAAACAACCAGCCAATAAGACAGGTTATGGTTTAGTTAGGCACGTTCAAGATAAATATTGACTAAAGCTTGGGATTTTGTAATACTGTTGGAAAACAATAAGGATGAATATGGCACAATTTATTACTGAGATAGATGATGGATAGATAGATAGATAGATAGATAGATTGATAGATTATTCATACGTACATCACATATCAATGATAGATGGAGGAAAGAAGGGTGTGAATATACATGTAAGAGAGACTGAGATAGACACAAAATGGCTAGAAATACAAATTAAAAGAGAAATAGGCATGCCAACAAAAATGATTTTTTTAAAGTAATTTGGCCAAATCTATAAAAATTGCATTTTGTTCACTGAACAATGACTTGATGATTATACCTGGAGGAATACAGCTACACTTTTGAAATATTATTTTGAGGGGCATAGGGAGAACAGCCTCTCAAAGTCAACCTGCTCCCTGATGGTCATGCTCTAACACCATCTGGAAGAAATTATAAAAACCCCATTGGGTTTACTGCTTGAATAGGTATTTCAGACATGTGATGAGATCTCATCTGAGAGTATTGTTAAAAGGATCAAGTGCTCTGCTTCAAATGTAATGGATATGATCAATGATGACTTGCCTTCATCTGTAAGAATGAACAATGAAGGATGATAAGGATGGCAGGGATGAGGAATCAGATGGGAAAGGAAGCACATATTGGTGAGAAGAATGTGAACACTGGTGCCCAAGGACTTTTCATTTGTACTTTGTTTTACTGTTACTCATTCACATTCCTGTCTTCTTTCCCAAATTATCTTATTAATTAATTATTGTATTTGTTTTAATTCATTCTCTTTATTTTTATTTTACATATATAATGTATATGTATTTAAGGGAATTCCCAGCTTACAAGAATATTGACTTTGTTTAAATCAAGATATGTTTATTTGTTTTATTTATTTAAGCTATGTTTATTTGTTTTGTTCATCATAGCAGTTATAATTTTTTTGTGTTGAACTGAAAGAAATGATCTTGAAAATTTGTATTCTTTTGTATGTAGATTTGGGGTATTCATATTTTGTATTTTAAATAAAATTTATACAATGCTAATGCAAGCAAAGAAACTAATTTTAGTAATTAGAATTCCCTTAAAATGGAATAACAATAGGAAACTATGTGTGTATATGTACAAATATATATATACACACACATGTCTATTTATATACACATTCATACATATATAGACACCTGTATATATAGTAGACATATATTATTTTCTATTTTTCAATAATTGTTGCATGCACATTATTTTGTCCCAAATTCTTTTTTAAAAAAAGCATCTCTATGGGACAGCTAGGTGGCACAGTAAATAGAACACTGGCCCTGAAGTCAGGAGGACCTGAGTTCAAATCTGAACTCAGACACTTAATACAAAACTAGCCATGTGACCTTGGGCAAATCACTCAATTCCAATTGCCCTACCTCCCCCCTTAAAATAAAATTAAAAAATCATCTTTAAAAATTTATGTACCTTACTTTGTCTTCTTGTAATTATATAACAGGTTTATGATAGCCTATTTTTTTGTTAAGTATTCATTCCACCATGTTTAGCTGGAGATTTATCCAATTGTTTGGACTGATGTTTTCAGTTGTGGAATTCTACATATTCTTTCATGACTTGTCATATTTTGAATGAGATTTTTTGGTCTCTAATAAGAAAATATATGTCTGACAGATACAAGATTGGAAGGTTCAAAAATAGCTTTACCAATTTTGTGTTTTTTCACTTGTGAAAGATAAAGAATATGATGAGATTACAGGTGGTATTTTTTGAAAGAAAATAATGTTCTTATAGTTCGAAGAGCTTTTGCCTCATCTTCATTTTTAAAGTTGGATAGTTATGCTTTCAATCTTTGATATTTTCTTTCTTATATCTCCTGACCAAAGTCCCATTGATTTAATGCTCCTCTGAACACATTTATTAAGCATGTGTTATATGAAAGACACTGTGTGTACATTATGGATAGACAGTTTTCAGAAATATATCTCCTGTCTTCAGTGAGTTTATATATTCTACAAAGGAGATTACAATAGCGATAAAAACAGCTAGCATTTATATAGTATTTTAAGGCTTTCAAAGCATTTTACAGATATCTCATTTTGTCCTCACAATAGCTCTGGGAATTAGGTGCTATTATTGTACTCATTTTGGAGCTGGAGAAACTGAGGCAGACAGTGATTAAGTGACTTGCCCAGGATCACAAAGATGAAACTAGGTTTGAACTCAGATCTTCCTAAATCCAAATCAGTGTGTGGTCATTGTGTTACATAGCTATTATGTATAACAAAGAAGTATAATTCAAAGTAGTATGTGTATAGGAGAAAGAGCAGATCCATACAGAGTACTCTAGGAAGACTGAGGATAGCGAAAAGAGGTTCAGGTTTGGAAGGAAGATGATGGATTCAATTGTAAATATGTTGAATTACAGGTACCAGCTGGATATTTAGATGGAGGTAGACCATCAGCAGTTGAAGACTGAAGACTGAAACTCATCAAGAAGATAAAGATTGTCTATCATTTGTCTATCTATTTATACATATGTATATTATAAATAGACAAATTATACAGATGTACATATATGTGTGTGTGTATATTTATGTATGTATGTATAAATTTCCAGATAGTAGGGACTATTTGAGACAATTATCCTACCCCCATTTAAATCTATTACCAAGTCCTTTTTATTAAACCTTCAAAACAGCTGTTGTACCTACTCACTCCCTCTGACATTCATACCACTTAATGTAGACTCTCATGGCCTCTCTCCACTCTAAAGCACACTTTTTTCAGATGCCAAATCATTCTTCCTAAAGTGCAGGTCTGACCACATTCCTCTACTATTCCATAATCTTCAGTGTATCCCTATAAATTCAAGGATCAAATATAAATTCTCTATTTTATTTTTAAATACATTTATAATCAAGTCAAAACCTACATTTCTAGTATTCATATATCTTACTAACATCCACATACTCTAGGACACACTGGATACTTTCCAGTTCCTTTTATTCTTTTTCCCAGTTTGGGACATTTTTATCAGCTGGCTCTTGTGTCTTCAGTACTCTCCCCCATCATCTCTACTTTCTGGGTTTCCTGATTTCCTTCAAGTCTCCATTAAATCCCACATTTTATGAGAAACCTTTCCTGATCCCCTTTAAGGACAATATCTTCCCTTATGTGACCATTTCCAATTTATCCTGTATATATCTTGTTTGTGCACAGTCATTGGCACATTTGTATGTTGTCTCCTTTACTAAAATGAAACTTGTCAAGAGTGGAAAACTCATTTTTGCCTTTCTCTGCATTCCTAGAAGTTAATACAGTCCTTGACAAACAGTAGGTGTTTAATAAGTGCAGATTGACTGACTGACATATGACTTAATCTGCCTGTAAAAGTGGGATTTCGGAGGGTGACTCTAGAATGTCAATTACAAAAAGCTTTGGGAATCAACTATATAGAACTGAAAATTAAACCTGTGGGAGTAAATGAAAGAGCAAAGAGACAAGGTAGAGGAAGCAAGAAAAGCAGGAAAGAAATAAAGTGTTAGAGTAGGATTTTATCAAATTATTTCTCCAAATATCACATCTTATCATGGTGATTTTTCTCCTTTTCTTTAACAGTGAGTTTTAGATGTTTTTTTCTTACTCTATCATAAATTTCTCCAGTATACCTCCACTCCTTCTCCTATCATTCCATATCACAAATAGTAATTATTAAAAGACAAAAGAGAAGGAAAAAATTATATATTTATTTTTAATGACTTCAAATTCATAATAGATTTTGTTTTTACTGCTTTCTCAACTGGTGGGGAAATGGTGAGAAAAAAACCAGAATTCGGAGCTGAAAATAAAATAGAATTGAAGGGGGAAATAGGGTAAATGAAATTTGAATTACCAGGTAATAGAGATAAAACAGCAAATCCAATCTGGATTACCCATATGGATATCATTCACTTTAAACATCTATGAACAACTCTTAGTTTTGTTCTGGATCTCGTATGTCACCCAATATACATTGGTGTTATGAAAAACTGGTAAGTTTATTCTTAGGAAATAAAAAATAATTAAAATAAAGATGAAGATTATAATAAATATCATCATCATTGTTCTTGTAATATTTAGGAAAATGTGAAAACTTTTAAAATATGCAAAGCTAAATGAAAATGGTTTGAGAAATTTTATCATTTGGGTAGAAAACACTTCTAAATTAAAATGGAAAAGTTAATTTTCTCCCACAGAAACATTGCACTAAAATTGTGAATAATTTTGATCACCTTGAAGCCATCCCAAAATAATAATATTTCAAGGTTTAATATCCTAAGTTCTAACTCAAAGTTACAAGATAATAATGATTTAACCACCTTGAGTTCTGTGTACTAAGCCAAATGAATGAGATAATATTTGTGGGGAGATGACATAAGAATAAATGAAAAATCAGAGTAAACATAACTTTCAATTTACAGCATCTTTGGCAGGAATTAAGAATTTAAATGTTAGAGTGGAAATAAATGTGGGAATGACCAAAAAAAGATGTCATTCATCTAGATAACAGCAAAAGAAGTTCCTTTTATTTTTCCTTCATTTGTATTTCTTCAGTAATGGAGAAAATAGTAAACTAACCATTCTAGAGTTTTTTATTCTGATTCTAAAATAAGTTAAGCAAAAAGAATTTCCTTCATGACCAACTAAATTTGAATTCAGATTTTAATCAATAATTCAACTGTACTTCTTACTTTACCATAATTTTCACCAATGTACCTCTATTCCTTCTCCTAGAGTGTCATTCCATATCACAAGTGATAATTACTAAAGGACAAAACAGAAGAAAATCACCATAATTAATATATTGAAAAAATCTGAAAATATTGGTAAAAGTCTGAATATATTGGATCCCAATATTCAACTGACTTGAACTGTAGCATGTATGTCAGTTGAGTTCAAGTAATAGCCTTCTTGAACCTTCGACATGTCAGAATTAGAGTTCTACTTCCGTTTATGCTGAGTAGATAGACAGATAGATGGATAGACAGACAGATATGTATATGTATGTATATGTTTGTATGTATGTATATGTGTATATATATATACATTTTATACACATATAAATAATAGCATGTGTATATATGCATGTATATCTCTATATACAAATATGTGCAAAGTTAAAATCACTTTCCATCAATTTGCTTTTGTCATTATGACATCAGTAGAAAATGTGCTCATAAAAAATATAAATTGAGAAGAATGAATGAGTTCATGTGGAATGAGAGTGAGGATAAAAATGGTAGTGACAAGAAATGATAAATAATTGAAGATCCAGAATCCCATATTTGGAGGCATGGTAGTGTACAGATGTACAAAACACTGTGACTTTCAAACTGGATGAAAAGTAGTAGGTACATCAAGACCTTCAAATCTAACTTTGGATATCTGTGTAAATTTCATATAAAAAATGAAAACACTTCAAGAAACCTAAAATAATTATAAACTGTCTTTTCTGTGCTTGCTTTTACATTGATGCATTTCTTTTTAAATGCACTTTCTGCCTACTTTCAAAATAAACACATAGGCACAAACTCAAGTTAGTCCACAGAATCCAAGACCCAGTCACTTACTGATTAACCCTTTAGGGCTAAACTTTTCATTTTAATAATGCTTTTTTACATCAGGTAACTATAGAACTAATGAATCTAGAGAACCTACAGTATTATAGACTATTATTTATACTCCCATAGGTATTATAAGAGCTCTAATACCTGTAGCCCTATGCTTTTAAATTAAAGGCTAAACCCCTCACTTTAGTTATGGTTTACAAAAAAGTAACTGTATGACTCATGAGTTTATAGTACTTCAATATCAATGGTTTAATAAAAGGTCATTTATCTGTCTTACACTTCTATAGGTTCACTTAGATTTAATCCTTTTTAAATAGTTAACAAAGCAATTGTTTATTACTTTGTTTTCAAGGGCAAGTCAATTCAATTGATGCCCCCTCACAGATTTCCATAATCTATCAGTCAAGGACAACTGCTTTCATGGATTATGATCTTGGATAATTAGACTCCTTAATTATTTTCTTAGAGCCATTATAAAAAAAGAAAACAAGACCAAATCTACACAGGCATATAACTACCAATTACAAAACATTTAATTGCTTTTTAATTTGGCAGTGACTTCTGTTCAAAGAAAATAATACTGTATCCTCTTTGCTCAACAACTCTCTTGCATATTTAAACTTTCAGACATTTTATCATCATTTGATTTGGCTCAATTTATTAGCATGTTCAAAACTGTCACTATCTGGCAATTTTAAATTTATACTAATTAATAATTCAGAGTTTTCAAGCTAAAAATAATACCTTTGGGATTGATCTATACCTTAAATCTTTTTAAAAGTCTCAGATAAGATCTAAAACCTCTGCTTTTCCAGCCATGGTGCACATACATTCATCTGATTTTCTTTTAAGGAACTATATCAAACTCAACTTTTTTAATCCTAAGAAATTTCAAGAAATAATAACACTCAACCAACTAGTGCTTATTAAACATCCTCTGTGAGTAAGAGTTAAACATATATAGAGACAATGTCATATATATAGACATCCACTGTGGTAAGAGCTAAACATACACACACACACACATACACATACATACACACATATATATGTGTATGCAATACATATATATACATATATACATATATGTATATGGAGAGAGAGAGAGAGAGAGAGAGAGGGAGAAATGAAAGATTTCTTGATTTATATAGATTTATAGATTAAACTTTACCAAGGTAAAAAAAGGTAAATATTTTGAGGGGAAAGCAATAGCAATTGGGGAATGAGAAAATAATTCACAAAAAAGGTTGCATCTCAACACAGCTTTTAACAGGGGAAAGAGATTCTAAATACTAGAATTAAGGATAGAGAGTGCTTCATGAATGGAGAAAGCCAATGTAAATACATAAAGATGTGTACAAGGAACAAGAAAGTTAATTTGGCTACACTGTACAGTGTGGCAAGAGATATGATATATAGTAAAGTTGGAAAGGTTGACTGATTTAGTTGTGGAAAGCTTTAACTAAAAGACAAATAAATGAACTAGCATTTTATATTAGAGACAAAAGGGAAACACTGGCTTTCAATGAGGAGGTAAGTCAGACTTCCACTTAAGGAAAACTGCTTTGGCATCTATGTAAACGACTAATGAAAGAGGGTAGGTACTTGAGGCAAGGAAGCAATTTAGGTAGCTATTACAATAGCCTAGGCAAGAAGTGGTGGGTGTGTATGAGGGAAAGGGGAAAGATTTGAGAGATGTTTTAGAAGCAGGAACCAAATATTTCACAACTGGTTAGAGGGATAAGGTGAGGAAGAGGATAGTATCAAGATTGCAAATATGTGTTAATGGAAGGATGATCAGAATCCCCTCAACAGAAATAAGGAATTTCACCCAAAAAAAATGTATTTGGGAGAAGCAAAGACTTGAATGTATTTTTAGGGTTTGAGATAACTATGAGATCATCCAGATTAAAATATCCAATGGGCTGTTAGAAAAGAAATACATGTGAAGATAGATATACCCTGGATATAGATATGGACTAGATATAGATGTAGTTATATGATAGGGAGTTGTTTTCATAGAGATGACAATTAAACCCATAGGAACAGATGAATCCACTGAGAGAGGATAAAGACAGAGAAGAGAAAGGACTCAAGACTTAGTGGGATATTTAAGCATATAGTATAATTTTTATGTTTTATATCATATGTAAAATCATTGAATATTGACATATAAAGAAATGATGTAAAGAGCTTAGGTTTCAATTTTCTCAGATGTGCCATAGCTCTCATTAGTTTGCCTATAATTTGATATTTAGGTACCCACAATATAAAATACATTATTTAAGTAATTATTAGCTTCTAATTTTAGCAACAATTTTTAGATTTTATTAATTTGTTTTTAGTTTTCAGCATTCACTTCTTTAAGCTTCTGAGTTCCCAATTATCTCTCCTCCCTCAATTTCCCCCTACCCAAGATAGTAAACAATTTGATATAGCCTGTGCATATGTAATCACATTATACATATTTCCACATTAGTCATGTTGTAAAGAAGAATTATAATCAAAATGGGAAGGACATGAGAAAGAATGAAACAAAAAGAGAGCACAAATAATGTGATTCGATCTTCATTTAGAATCCACGGTTCTTTCTCTGGATGTGGATAACATTTTTGAACATGAGTCTTTTGGAATTGTCTTAGATCCTTGTATTACTATCAAATCTATCAAAGTTGGTCATCACATGATATTGCTGTTACTGTGCACAATATTCTCCTCATTCTACTCACTTCATGTAGCATCAGTACATCTAAGTCTTTCCAGGTTTTTTCTGAAGTCCACCTGCTCATCATTTCTTATGGAACAACAGTATTCTATTACCTTCATATATCACAAATTGTTCAAGCATTCTCCAATTAATGGATATCCCCACAATGTCCAATTTTTGGCCACAACAAAAAGAGCTGCTATGAATATTTCTTTACATGTAGGGCCTTTTTTTCCATTTTTATGCTCTCTTTGGGATATAGACCTAGTATTGGTAATGATGGATAAAAGGGTATGCACAGTTTGGTTGATCTTTGGGCATAGTTTGAAAACAATTCTTGAACACTTTGTCGGTGTTGTAAGAATAAAAAAATCAGAATTTCAAACAGTAACACATCATTAAGCATTTCACTCAGGGCCCTTGAATCATTTCTGAGAAAGGTCAACTGTTGTTGCAAGATTATTGAGAGATAAGACCAGAAATTATGAGTTCTCAATTCTGTGACAATGCAAAAGGTCACAAGGTAAGTTATATATACAAGGGTTCCTTCAAATAAAGTCTACAATCATTTATTAAGCACCTAGTACATTCCAGGTACCATGCTAAGCTCTGGGAATAGAACCAGACATCCCCACCTTCAAACAACTTACATTCTAATGCGACAAGACAACATATAAAAGAAAAGTAAAAAATCGGAAGTGGAAAGGGGCACCAAAGTCACATAAACTTACAAAAAACAATAATGCTATAACATTCCTACTCTGTGCATTATCTACAAGAGAGTATAAATCAGCAAAATCAGATGAATTGGAAATTAAGTATAGAAATTAAATGAAAAATTGCAAGCTGCAATTAGTATTAAATCCACAGGAACAAAATAAAAATATAAAAAAGAAAATCATAGATATAAGCAAAGAGTTAAGTTCTTCGTGGTTCAGAACAGTTTAGTTTGGTTGGTTTTTTTAAACAATGATTACTAACAGTTATCAGATCTTCTGCAAACTACTGACAAGATGACTGTTAAAAGTGTAATCCTACAATTAATTCTCTCCTTTTTAGAGGAAAAAGTCTTTTAAAAGTGGTCCTTCTCCACAATTGATAAATGGTCAAAGGATATGAACAGGCAGCTTTCTGAGGAAGAAATTAAAGCTATCTATAGGCATACAAAAAAAATGCTCTAACTCACTATTGATTAGAGATGTAAATCAAAACAACTCTGTGGTATCACATCACACCTATGAGATTGGTTAACATGGCAAAACAGGAAAATGATAAATGTTGGAAAGGATGCGGTAAAGTTGGAACACTGATTCATTGTTGGTGGAGCTGTGAGCTGATCCAACATTTCTGTAAAGCAATTGCTCAAAAGGCTATTAAAATGAGCAAACCCTTGCCCCAGCAATACCACTTCTAGGGCTGCTTCCTGAAAGTAAACCACTATGCCAAAATTAAAATAGAAGACGGTCTTAAACTTTACATTCTCAGTGGAGAATTTAAGAGATTTAGATAAGCAGTTATCATACAAGTTAGAATATATTGAATTGCTTTAAAAAAGCAAAAAAAAACCTACGATGAGAGTTCTGAGGAGAAATAAACTTGGTGAACATGAGGAAAAAGGCAAACTGAGTGACTCAATCAATTATACACACATTGATGGAGCACACTGTATAGAGTTTTCTACTTCAGACAATAAATGCCACATTTCCCAGTGAGTATTCAAGGTGTCTTTTGTAGTCATTCAGATCTAGTTAGAAAAGGGAATAACTATGATTTGCTGTGCCTGGAAACACTTTCTATGTGGAATCTTATACCACCAGTAGCAGTCACCTTAATAATGATGCCCATAAGATGGCATTGCCCAGGAAGAGTAGAGGAAGTTGTCACATAACCATGAAATTTTTCCACAAGGCAACCAAACAAGAGAAGACCCCTCTGAAGGGATTATTTCAAATCAACCATTTCTTTTAAATAATCCTGCACACTAGCTCCCATAAAGTAATCTGTATTGACAATGCAGAACTTGGTATCAATGATTGAAATCACTTTCCCTTCTGTTTTCAGTACTACATGGAAGTAACACAGTTAAAAAGGTTTTTAAAGTATGTTGGGGAAGGGATAGGATTCTGAACATCCAGCAAAAGTAGGAGGATGGACTATTTAAAAATAAATTGGAAATTGGTTTTTATTTTCCCTTTAATTGTAAGGGAGAATAAATCAAAGATATTCAAAGACATGAATTTATAAAAGATCACAACACTGGCCAACCCTATTCCCATATAACTTATTCATATTAAAGACAGACTTAATCTAATTCTTTAACTTTTTAACTCCGATTTTAAAATTAAATTTAAAAAATAAAATCATAGTTAAAAATTAAGATGAACACAAATAATGAAATATGAATTTTTTCCTGTTTTCTCTTAAGGCAGCCAATTAAAGTATAAGTCTTAATGACTTAAAACAGTAAGTAATTTGGTCATGCCAAAATGAATTTTATTGAATGTCAAGATTTCTAGAAGTTTCATAATGACAATTTCAATAAGCAGTGACAGAGCTGTTTTAAATAAAATAATTTCCTCTCCCCTTTTTTTGGCATCTGAGTGATAGTAAAAATGAAACTTGGGTGTATCTAATTCATAAAATAGCAGGGAGTGAAGTTTCTTAAGCACTAGTACTGAAAGCAAATGATTTCAAAATGAGACAGGAGTCCATCTAAAGATAAAATGTCCTCCTTGATTTCTCAGAGTCTGCTAAAACTCCTGTGCCTATTCAAAACCATTGCCAGTGGATACAGGAACAGGAGGATTTCACAGGAAGGTTTCTACCTATAATTCATTTCTTTTCATTTGTTAAAGAAGGAAAACAACTGTAGAAAACATAATGGGGGATTAGTCACAGTTAACAGGCTGTCAGATACCATCTCTCTCTAAAATAACATGAAAAAAGAGTTTTGTTTCTAAAATGCAGCTTGTTAAAAGAAAATGCAATTTTCCCCCCATACTCCCTTTAGTAAGTTCATCAATGATATTTTAAAACTGTTTTTGATTTGAAAACTGAAGATGTAACCTCACATATGTATGAATTAATTATGTTCAAATGTTCATTAAGTGAAAGAGACATTCTGCATTCCTCCTTTAAAAAAAAGATCACTGAGTTATTAATATCATGCTGTGATTCTGTGTAATTCTGATTTCTTTCTGACAATAGGGGGGTAAAAGTTCAAGGGTGAATTAATAAGTTGCTTATTCATGCCTCATTTTGATCCCTATGTACTACCATCTCATGCATTCAGTCAAATTCTCCTAATAGACTGTTAACCCAGGAAGGTACATCAACTACAAAGAGTTAAAAGCATGCTATTGTGATCTTTACTAATACAATTAATATGCCAGTACTTATATAATTTTTAAAAAGCTGTTGCATTTTTTCCAGGTAGCTTAAAATGTACTAAAGCAATCCATGTCCTGAAAGTTTAAATTTTTTTTGCTTTTTTTTTAGAGAGAGAAGGCAAAGCAATTGGGGTTAAGTGACTTGCCCCAGGTCACATGGCTAGTTTTGTGTTAAGTGTCTGAGATCAGATTTGAACTCAGATCCTGCTGACTCCAGGGCTGATGCATCACCTAGCCACCCTCATATTTTATTTTAAATAGAAAATTACCCTTTCAAAAATGAAAGGCAGAAAGAACTATATATGCATGTATTTATGTGTAGATATACATGTTCATTCATATATAATTATATATTCACCAAAAATTTGATTGGTTTCTTCTCTTTGTCTTTTTCACCACTTACTTTATGAACAAGTAAAGAAAGTATAACAGGAGGCAACATATTCTAAAAGTATTCAGGGACAAATTTTTAAAATATCTCTGAGGGGATGATTCCAGCAGACATTTTCTCCAAAAACTACACAAAAACAAGCATTTGCCAACACAAATACCTATTTGATCATGTCAATAAAGTTATGAGAATGATCTACAGACATATGAAGGGTTATCTTTGATGTAAACATTAAAAAGTAACTAAACAGTTAAAAATGATTTTTATATCCTCTCAATCATTCATCTCACTAAAAAGTTCAAAGAATTACTCGCTTCTTACCTTTTGTTTGTTTTCAGAGAAATATGGGATAAGGGAAATGTAGCCTTCAATTTCTCCCTCAGATAAGGCTTCTCCAATGCATATTTTAAAATTGTACAGACTCTCTTAGATATAATTTTAAAGATAACTGTATTCAAGCAACTGAAGATAACTGTATTCAAGCAACTCACTGAGTAAGAATATAAAAAAAGACATAGTAAAGCAGACAAATGTTCCCCTAAGTGTCATGGAAAACTGCTGTTCAGAATCAAAAAAGGATTCCCAAAAAATAACACAAAAGTCCATTCTTTAAAAAGCAATATTGTTCAGTGGCTTTTTGGCTAAGAATTTCATAGCACCAATTTCAGAAGGGAAAATGATGGTGATGCAACGGAAAGAAGTATTTAACTAGCATCACACAGCCAATATATCTCAGAGAGCTTGGAACACAGATCTTCTTGAACTTAAAGACAGTTCTTTACCAAAACACTTAGCTGCTTCTCAATATTGGCACAGCAATCAAAAATCCTAAAGATGCCTTATGCTTATGCTCTTCAGTTTATGCTTTAGATTTACATAGTCCCCACCATAGTGCCAAGTATTTTCTTGTGAGAGGAAATGAAATATAAGTGATCCACGAATAATTGCAAATTAATAGAGTCTAATTTTGGATACAGATTTAGGGACAACCTATGAACAGCAAGAGTGATACATTTATCCTTCAAAAGTATTCAAACAGCCAGAGGG
The DNA here is from genome assembly GCA_028646575.1 of Pseudocheirus occidentalis. Taxonomy (NCBI): domain Eukaryota; kingdom Metazoa; phylum Chordata; class Mammalia; order Diprotodontia; family Pseudocheiridae; genus Pseudocheirus; species Pseudocheirus occidentalis. The sequence continues at coordinate 257,312,197 of CM053594.1, read as the reverse complement.
AGGGAGTTCTGTGAATTGAGTCAATTCTCTGTGGAAGGTTTACACCAAGACAAGAATGACAATTGTACCAAGTGAGTAATTACAATGATTTAATGTGCATTGATAGAGGAATATTCATACCAGTGAAATCAGAGATCTCCCAAAGTCAATGTGTTTTTTAATCTTAAAGCTGAGGGAAAACTTTATTTCAGCTTTTCTTTCAGAGAAGCAATTAAAAGATTTGCTTAATTAAACTTGGGTTCTCAAGGGTTATGTAACTAGTATATAGTTTTTCTTACAAAAAATTATGATATAGTGTCATATTTTTAAAAATTAATAAAGACAAGAGTAGGGTACACCCCTACACACACACACACACATTCACACACACACACTATAAATGTAAGGTATCTTTAAATTTTTTGATTCCATGAAAATATTGAGAAGCAGGTGAGCATTGTGGACAAATAACTGTATAGATTCAGGAAGATCTGAATTCCAAGTTTCCTCTGTTTCCTCTGACACATACTGGTTTCCTGACCTTAGTTGAATCACAATCTCAGAGGACACTAACTAGTCTCTCCAAGACTGGAAGAAATGACTAAGAGTACCAATACAACTATTCTATGGAGGACAGATTGGAGAAAAGGGAAGCTGGATAAAGGAAGACCTACATGTAGAGAAAGTACCCATCAGTACTAATTCCTGTAATGCCATGCACAAGTAGATTCCCAAAAGAATGCTACTGTGAACAGCTTTTAAGGTTCAGATTACATAGTGCAGTGAACACTCCATTTATTCCATTACAAATCAAGGTAAACATTCACAACAAATCATAATCTAATATTCACAACATTACATCTTATCACAGAAAATCACAATATAGCATTCATAACAGCTTAACATTAGAATGGCCACACAGTTTTCACTACAGTGACCACAATATTTAGAACAAGGAAAAAATAATAATCATCTAATACTCAATCTTCCACTCATGGGGCAATCTTAATTTAATCAATCACTTATCTAGCAATCAGTCACTAAGTATCATTAATCACAAGATACAATCACTAGAAAATCGCACAAACTCTCTGCCCTTTGGCGTCCAGTAAACTCATTCAATATCCAAGGAGAGGCCTTTTCTTCATCTTGACTCAGGGTGGTCTCTCAGTTTCCCTGGATTCCCTTCCATGGTCCCAGCTCACCCCCTCCTGTCACTTCAGCAACAGGGGCCTTCACACACTCTCAAAAGGAGACAGAGCTCATACCTTCCATACTTAGCCCTAAGTTACTAAGGGGCTAAGTATCTACTAAACTGATTACTGTTACAATTCCTTCAACCAAAGTTTCCCATATTAATGAAATAACATGGATGAAGAACTTATCCCAGTTCCAATGAAAGCACTACTGAATTCAGCAAATACTGTAAGAATTAATGAGATTAGTTCTTATTGCACCTCATATGTTAATGAGGCTCAATATACCTCTGTTCCAAGTCATCAGACTAGAAAGTCTCCCTGATACATAGTTGTAATTTATTTAGGGATTTATAAAGTGCTCATTAAGTGACAATTAACAAGTGTTTAAGTATTAACATTCTAACAGATGATATTTTAAGTATGTGTATACATATGCATTCATACATAGAAATGTATACTATATAAGAGGCACTATGCTGGTAAAAAGCATATGAAGGCAAAAATGGAAGAAAAATAACTATGCTTATAATAGAAGCCTTTGGATAATTTTCTAATGAGCTTGTAGGAGGGGATTGTTTAGGATTATGAAGTAGTCACCAATAACTTGTGAAGAGTGATTAAAATCCATTGCTGAAAGAAACATTGGAAGTCATCTAGTCTAACACTCTACACAGGATCAGAATGTCCTTTTATGATTCTCCTAGCAGGCAATCTATCTAGTCTATGTGAACAATGACAGAAAACTACTTCACAAGGTTTATTACTATTCAGTCATTTTTCAGTTTTATACTACTCTTCATGACTCCATTTGGGGTTTCCTTGGCAAAGATAGTTGAGTGGTTTGCCATTTCCTTCTTGAGTTCATTTCACAGATGAGGCAACTGAAGCAAACGGGGTTAGGTGACTTGCTCAAGATCACATAGCTAGTAAGAGTTGGAGGCCATAATTTAACTTGCAAAGATAGATTTTCCCGACTCTAGGCCCAGAACTCTATTTATTGTACCACCTAGGTTCCCTACTTCAATACTAAACAGTATTAAGTTCTTTCTAATGTAAAGCTCAAGTCAGCTTCACCTAGTTTCTACTAATTACCCATAATGTTGTTCTTTGAAGCTACACAGAATAAATTAGTCCATATTACATATGATAGCCCTTGAAATATGTGAAGACAATCATGTCCCTTCCTTAGCCATTCTACATTAGCCAGATCAGCTCTCCTCCATACTAAACTTCTCCAGTTGTTTCAAATATTTCTTATAAAAACATTGTCTTCAGACTCTGTGCCTTCATTCTCAGCACATGATGTATCATTATTCCTCTTTTAAATGTGATATCCCCAAACTGAATATGATGCTTCAGATGTAGTAACAGAGTAAAATGGAATGCCTTCCTCTGGGATTCTGGAGTGCTTCTATATAAAACAACTTAAGATCATACTGTCTTTATCATGCTTTTGAACCATGTTGAGCTTGCAGTCAATTAAAACTCCTATGTTTGTTTTGTTTCAACTATGATTTAGACAGATTCTATTCACTCTAGGCTTCTGTTGGCTGTATCACTCATAAGTAAGTGGGTATTAGTAGGCCGTTTTGATAAGTGTTGGCAGGCCATTCATCATGTTTCAGATACATCCTCTATGAATACAGTATATTTTCTGATCAACCAAATTAGTTCTACAAAGAGCTGCCTTTATGTCTCTCAACAGGGGTCATCAAATAGTGATGCATCTCTCCTTCCTGAGAACCATAACAAGATTGCCGAAACTCCAATTCAGTTCAATTCAACAAGCGTTTCTTACACATCTAAAATGTGAGAAGCAACAGTGATTTTTTTTAAAAGAGTTTTTAAAAAATCATGGATTTATGGAAATTAGACCCTACTAAGGAAAAGCAGTAAGCACAGCGTGAAAAAACGCAATGTGATTTTGGCAAGGAGATCACTAATATACGCAAAATAAATTCAATGTAATTTTAGTAGGAGGAATCACTAAACATGTAGTGAATCAAGAAAGGACTGTTATAAAAGATACTACTGTTAAAACTTGTACCTGAGGAGAGTTTATTGCAATTCCCATTTCACTACTGAGTAAACTGAGCCAGACAAAGGTTAAATATCTTGCCCAGGGTCACACAGCTAGAGAGTGATTGAGGTTAAATATGAACTCAAGTCTTCATTACTTCTGGCACAGTTCTCTATCCACTGTACCACTCAGCTACCAGATTGCTTAATCTCAATCACTGTTTTCTTTTTATCCAAGAGTAATGTAAGTAGACAGTTCTTGTACAGGAGAGTGACATAGCTAGGAATAGTAATATAGGAACTCGGTGGAAGATAGATTAGAGAGGGAAGAGGTTGAAGGAAGGCCAATTTGGGAATTCCTGTCTGTAATACACAAAACAATAGGTGAGGAAGGCCTGATCAACAACAGTAGCCATTAGAAGGAGATATAGGTAAAACAGGATGGGTAGAGGAAGTTTTGGAAAGATAAGGCATGTGATCAAATTTGGGGGGAGGAGAGTTAAGTAAAAGTTAAAACTCAAAGATTGTTCCTTATTGTCCATTTTATCTCCAGTGAATAAATAAGCACCTAAAAATATTAGTTTAATGAATAATTGGTTTTAAATACTATTTTTAACAACCCTTGTAGCTAAAGATGAAAGATAACTTGTTATGGGCATTACTCATCGGCATTTATTTTGTTATATCAAATCCCATTTGTTACAGTGGGAGTTCAATTACCTCAGAAGCCCAAAGGTAATACACTCTCAGAGGAAAGGGGTTGGGTAAAGAAACTCAAAAACTTGTTTGGGGTTCACCTTCACCTTTTCCCTTCTCAGCAGAATGGAATATTACTGCTACTTCATATTGTTCCAAGTCACCCATGGTAGAGAACTTGTGCTAGCCATAGTGGTTAAAAGTCTTAATCTAACTCCCCTTCCAATTCCCACACCAATAATATAAATTTATGTTCCCTTAAAAACACTGGACCTCATGATAAAAACCAAGCCTAACTGACACTCAAGTGTTGAATGCTCACTGGTAGTATCCATACAGTCTTATCTGACTTGCTTAAATGTCTCATGGATTCCTGATTTGTTGGAATTGTTTTGCTTTGTAGGGTTCACTTGGGGGAAAAAAAGTTCCTTTTCTTCTCAATGTCATATTTTTCTATTTCTCCCACCTCCCAGACACTTGACAATAATTTATGACTATGTTTCACCTTTCTTAAATACATTTGTCTTACTCTGCTCCCTTCTTGAATCATATTATTTGCCATCATATCCAGAAAACCTTCATTCTCTCTTAATCACACAAAAGCATTCCTTAAGCACTGTTCACTTGAAACAGTCATAAGCTTTATTTAAGCAGAGAACTCAGTAGGAGCATCGAAGGTCAATTTTCTCTCTCCCTTATGAGTCCAACAGATGGATCACTATGCCACTATGCCCTGAGCCATAATGAAAGGAATCAGTTTTCAAAAATTTCCCATAAAAAATTATTTTATTTTCCATTCCAAAGTACAAATTCTGTCCTTAGAATAATTCATGATTTCTATAACAGTACTAAAAGAAGGTAGTGATGACTATATTACCTTTGTACCCAACTAGGCAGCCATGAAACATTTAGTGAACTCCACCAAATGGATTGTCCAAGAGTTCGACATTCCCATGAGACATTCCCATTCCCTTTTTGTTTTTAATTTTTAGAGATGTATCAATCACTTACATAGTTTTAAGATTAACACTTTGTATATGGAGCTCGGCTGTATGGCTAAATCACTCTAGCATTTTTTTCTTCTTTTTCCTTTAGAAAAGATTTCTGACTTTAATATACTAAATTCATTTCAGAAGAAAAAAGGGTCCTTATTATAGTGTAAAATATAAACTGTAACCAGGCAAAAATTTGCATTAAATATTCCTAATAAGTTTATAGTAATAAGTAATACAGTAACATATGTTAACCAGAATTGTTCTCTACATTGGGGCAAAATGAAAAATGAGCTTTGTAAAAAATTTCAAAAAGCTATTAAATGTTAATAATACAAATCATGCAAATGAAAAGAATTACATATGGATAAAAAACAAATACACATATGTGTATAAACAAAATAGCCAAGAATATATACCAGCATATTTACATGCTTCCTGAAAACATACCCACAATTCTGGGACAAAATTCAGCATTTTGATACAACAGAAAGGTTTTCCTTAATCCACAGTATCTCCTAGCTAGCACAGAATCACATTTTGTTTTTCAAACAGAAGTCCTCCCTTTTGGAGCCTGCCAGATTTTTTGTGTTTATATCCTGCAGCTATCCTTTCGTAATTTAACATTTCATTCTTTCTTTACGAACAACTGCTATTGAATGTATTATGGAAAAATGAAGAAATCACTCTTAATCTATAAAATTCTGCAATTTATTTTATAAGAATGAAAATAGTCCCTATCACCAAATTCTGGACAAGTAACTGCCCATATTCTCTAAAGGTAACATATCTTTTTGCTTGAAACTTCACTTTTTTTCTGTGCTAATTCATATATTCAACTTTCTTACAGGAACCAAACCAAGTTCCATGTTGATTTATCTTTATCCATGCATGCCATCTTCTTTCCTCTGCCAAATTCTTTTTGGGGAGTTGATAAGCATTTAACTTAACCTCACAAATATCTTCTGTTGTTGTTGTTACAAACCATAGTTGGACTGAAAAGTTTTAATTTGTGGCAATGCTCCTAATCTCTTTTTTTAAAATAGACCTTTTTTTTAACAATAAAAGATACAACAAATACAAATTCACTTCTACTTAGAGGAATTGTGCTGGAGCATAAGAGAATAAAAAAGATACACCATATAAACAAAACTATTTGGTTTACTTTAATTAATATGATCTTACCTGTTTACAGATGTTACACTCTTTAGGTATGTTTATGTATGAAGAGGAAATGTTAAGATTTGTAGGGAAATATTTAGAAAAGGAGGTAGATGAAAGGAGAGGAGGTAGAAGAAAGAACAGGAAAAAAGTGGGGAAAAGATGGTGAAGGGGAAGAGAAAGGGGGAAACATTGGTGGGAAAAAACTAGAAAAGAGAAGAAAAAAATAGAAATAAAAAACCAGAAAGGTAAAAGAAGTGTCAAAACAGATGGGCAGCTAAAATAATGAAATGATTAGACCTAAAAGTAAAAAGCAGTTTACTTCTACATTAATGGTTCATTCTAAATTCTTTAAATAATTATCCATGAACTTAAAAGTGTGAATGGGAAATTGAAAGATTCTTTAACCCGGATGTGTGTGTATGTGAGTGAGTATATGTACACACATACACACACACATACACACAGCGTGAGTGAGACATACACATATAAATATATAGATAATATAAGCTTTATGAAACATCATTTTATAGCTGAGGATAATGAAGTACATAGTGGGTGAATGGAGAAGAAAGTAAGTACATTCCTGAATTTCAGTTTCTCTGTTTTACTAGACTAGCATGCCATTCCACAGAGATTCCTGTAACACTATATTGTAACCAGATACCAAAGAAACAGTATAGACGTAAAGAAACAGCTTTGCTCCTCCTTCATAGTTCTGTTTAAAAGCAACGCTATGTTCTTACTTGAGACCATTATCTTGCCAGAAATGCTTTATTCCTCTTCCAAAAAAAGAACACTTTTTACTGAAAAGATAAAATTTCATCACTATACAATTTCTGATTTGTTCTAAAAGTATGCTCTCTACTCTCACTGAATTTTGCTTAAGGAGGGAATAACTTACACATTCAATTGGGTGTTTTTTACACTACAGGAAAGTAGGGGGGAAGGGAATAAGAGGG
>CM053594.1:257255564-257295998 GCA_028646575.1 Pseudocheirus occidentalis | reverse complement strand
AGACACACACACACACACACACAGATATGAACTCTGCTACCATACAGGTTTCTTTCTGTCTGTACACTAAGCCTAGCCAGAGTTTTCAGGATAAGATCCCCACAAATTTTTGAAAAACCCAACCTTGTCCCTTTCAGATTCAAGGATATTTACAAAGTCCTATGGTGCAGCATCAGAGAAGAAAGATAAACACTGCCTTAGGGATTAGCCATTCCCTCCAGCCTATACCCAGTTCCCAGATCTAGGAAGCAATACACCTCCCATCTGGATCCTGCCCAGGTAAAAATCAAGAACTTTGCCTTGTTTGGCAACAACTGTCCTGCACCCAAGCATTAGCACTGGTGAGTAGCCTGACTCTGTGGGCTGGGTCTCTTCCTTGGAACTGCTAGAGATGAAAGGAAAAAGGGAAAATCCCCCAGCTAAAATGAAGCTTTGACAAGAAGGGTCTTTAATTACTATGTTGCAGTATAAGTGATTTCCTTTGTAATGCCATCTATTTTATTTTATGAATTTTAAGTTATTCTTCTGAGAAGGACATCATAAGCTTCATGAGACTGCCAAAAGGGCCCATGATTTAGAAAAAGACTGAGCCTTTGATCTACAGGTTGAACTTAATAACGACTGCATAGTCTACATAGTAACCTTCTTTTTCTCCTTTCTCTCATCATATTCTTCTATTTTCCAAATTCCTTACTCCTTTAATGGATCTCTGATGTAAAGGGAGTTTTCCTTCTAATGATAATGATAGAAATCTATCAATGCTTCTTTATCCTGACATTGCCTCTCCAGATCCTTTATCCTCTTTGTTTTGGTCCCATTTTAAAGACCACTTCATTTAGTACTTTGAAAAGAGAAGGATATCTTCAAGCATCTTTATTATCAGCTTCTTGGAAGAAAGAGGCCTCTAGTTTTAAAAGAGAGGGTGGTCACTTAACCACTACAAACTCCTTACTTTTTCATACTTTCTGAAAACAAGATCTTTAGTTCTCTGTCATTCTTTCTCATTCATTACACTCCCTTTAAATAACTATAGATCTTCACTCAAGAAATAGTTATTCAGGGGGCCAAAGGAAAGGAAACAAGTCATTGCCATCATATTGCCCATTACAAAATGTTTACTCATTCAAATATTTTCTGAATTTTCACCTCTTTGAGAAAACTGTTTAAATAAATTGGGCTAATTAGAAATTTAGGCATTTACCGACTGTGATAGAATCTGAGTTCTCATTTCTTTTCACCACGCTAATACACTCAATCATTAAAAAATAATTGGTCCTATAGTTTCACCAGTGAATGGAGCTTTAGGTGAGAAATTCTTTCCATGGAGGCCAATCAACACCTGCTCTCTGACTCTGTATTTTATAACTCCAGAGAGTAGCTTGGGGCTGTTGGAGGTAAAGTGACTTGCCAGAGTCACACATCTAGTATGTGATAAGCAGGCCTTCAATCCAGGACTTTCTTATTCCCAAGCCAACTCTCCAACCACTCTGCCACCTTCCTCTAGTTAATGCTTATATAAAACATTCAAATGCATGACTTTTTTTTAAGGCCGTAATAATTCCTTTTTGACCCTGCAATCATGAAACCTTGTTTGATCTCTTCTTTTGGGGCTGGTAGTGAGGTGTTACATAATCCCAAAGTAGTTATCATCATTATTATTATATTTCCTTTTGTCATGTAACTGATTTGTAAATGGAATTCATATTCAATCATTTCCATATACATAAACTTTGGTTTGGACCTTAAGAAGTGAAGGGTTCCCCCACACCTGCCTCCAAGAAAACCTGAATCATTCTTCAGTGTTCATTTTTCTTTTCATTTCTGGAAACAAGGAGAGACAATTTCTGTAGAACAACAACAAATGCAGCCTGACAATCACTGAGTATTGGATAAATGGAGGTGCACAGTCTCATTTGTTTACAAATGCACTTGTACTTATATTTTAGTTCTGGCGTGCATTGGTGACAGATATACTGAATAAATGACAAATCATGAATCCTTTGGCCTGCTTTCATTTTCTCTTACTCTTCTTCCCCTCCTGAAATGCTGATATGACAGAGAAGCCAAGGTACCAGCTGAGTGCTGCCAGTTTATCAATACCCTTGCTGTCATAGTTATACTCCTTTCAAGTCTGTGATGAATTTCTGCTTTGGTGAAGAGTAGTGCATTATGAATTCTGGAAGCTGACATCACACAATTACCTAGAGGCCAAGAGTAAATGAATAACAATTGAAAAATGCAAAGGGAAGAAATGTGAATCAAATTTGCCTGTTGTTTGTCCAAAAGGCTGCAAAGGACTGAAATTTTACAGTAATAGATGGTGGCTGTGACTGGTGAGCCATTTATCATCCTAAAATTATAGAATAAATGTGTCAAATGCTATTGATTTTCAGGGTGATTCAACTGAAAGCAAGGGTGATGAACAAATACACATGCCCCAGAGGTTGAAAAAGGCCGTTGTTCAATGGTTAGTCCATAAGGAACATTTTGCTTTTTAGAAGAAACCTACAAATGTCAATAAAGCAACAAATGTCTAGCTCCAGACAGTTGCCTTCTGCACTCAATATGAATTTCTTATGCTGCTTTCATGCTACATTTTGGTTTTAAACTCAGGATAATATAGTTCATGTTTTGGTTACTGTTAGATTAGTCTAAAAAATACATGCTTTATTGTCAATATTTAATAATCATTTTTTTCAGATAATATGAACAGAAACTAAAATAAAAATTTGAGACAGGCATTTATTGGCTATAGTTGTCAGTAAGAATGTGTGTTCATTGAGTTGAAAGTGATATATTTGCCAATTTGAATGCTGTCTAATCATTCCCCTCCCCCCAAACAGCTGCCTCTTTTCCTTTCTTTAGCTGAATTTGAATTAGCCGGGCTATACTAAATCTATTGTCCTCTCTTCCATCTATCTTTCTACAAATTAAATAAGTATTTGGGAAATAAATTGCTATCCTAATGGGATCACCATCTCCAAAGTCCATGAATAATAAATACAGATAACTTTGTACCAGTAGACTTGTGCTTGTATTGATAATAAATTACAAAGCCAATGACAAGCTAGTGAAAAAAGCAACAATTTCATTATTCAGGAACTTAATTGAAAAATATGTGCAAAGTACTTTATATAATTTTCCAGTGCTATATGGATAGAAACTATTATAAGAAGTGAGAAATATCAAAACATTTCTGAGAGTTTTGGGGGGAAATGTACCCCAAGTGCTCCCAGGGGGAAAAATGTAAATAAAAAACTTGTGACAACAGTGTTACCTAATGTAGCTCTGCAGCTGTTAATCTTTGAGTCCTTAAAACTTTCATTTTTAAAATACAATTCTAACCTTCGAAGCTTAGAAAGTAGCTTTAAAAAATGATCTTTTCTACTAATTACATTTATTTTGGATATTTTACTTAACTTCCAGAGTTAAATATGTTTCAGGATTTCCTTCCACCTCTTTCCTCTATACTCCTACTACTCTCTACTAATGTTTCCTCTCTCAAACCCAGGAGCTAAAAAGTGCTGTTGGAATATTTCTTTTCTCAAGCTAGCTAGCTAGAGATGCAAACACATATATTTTGTATTTCTAGGCTATCATAGCGCAAATTCTTTTTGAAATTGCTATGGATCGGTAGCATCATAGTCACCTTTGAATCTATATTGCACATTCCAAGGAGAAGGTCTGGACTTTGGATTTTGACATATGAAAATGTTTGGAAGTCTGAAGATCAGGGTTCTAATCCTGTATCTATCATTAACTTTCTATGTGAGCTCAAAAAAATCACCTCCCTGAGCCTAAATTTCCTCATCTATAAAATAAATGGGATGAACTAGATTATTTCTAGGTTCTCTCCCAGCTCTGTGATTTCATGAATTTGGTGAGAAACTACTTTCCTTTGCTGTCTCATAATTCATGGAGAGTTAGAGAATCAAGGTTCTTGGAAAGAGTGAGAAGTACAAGGATAAAAATGTGCCAACTTACTAGCTATTAATGAAGATGAATTGAGTTCAGAAAAAGAAGAAAAGGAAAGAAAAAAGAAAATTGGCACTTTTTGCTAGGCCTTAGGTTTTCCTGGATCTGACATTCATAGCTTTCCCCATAGTGGCAATAGAAACCGCTGACTACTGATTAAAGTCAGCTTTACTTTTTAAATGGATGAAATGCTGACAGCCTTCTTTCTCACTGCCTTCAATTTCACTTCACAGTGGTATGTTTGAAACTGAATCATAAACAGTCAAGGAAAATCCTCTTTTTCCTACCATAGTTTGCTCCCCCCCCTTGTTTCTGTCATCATCATCATCATCATCAATCATCATCATCATCATCATCATCACCACCATCATCACCATTATCATCATCATGAAGCAGTGGTTATCATTTCTAGAGCACTTTAAGGTTTGAAAAGCCCATTATATGTAGTCTCATTTGATTCCCACAACAATCCTTAGTGGTAGGTGCTCTTATCATTTCCATATTACAGGTGAGGGAATGAGGCTGAGATAGTTTGAGAGGTTAAGTGATTTGCCCAGAGTCACATACATTTGATGAAGGATTTTAATTCAGGTCTTCCATATTTAATCTCTGCACTCTTTCTGTCTTGCTACCTAGCTGCCTTAGAAGAAGCCAACTCATTAATCAGCTTGAATAATCTATTTACTAAATTTCATATTCCAAAGACAATTATTATTTTTCTTCTCCATACAGTGACAAAATAATTAGAACATTTAAATGTCACCACGCATCTATTGCTTTATGCAGTAATTGTGAAAAAAAGTGAGTCTGAGACTTGATTTAATGTCAGGTCAATCAGTAAATAATGCTTACTTTGTCAGTTCATAGAATTTATGGCTGAAAGAAACATTAGAAATTATCTTAATCTAGCCTTTTCATTTCATACATGAAACAATAGGCCCAGAAAATTGATGTGCCATGCCTCATGGTCATAAATGATATATTTTTGTATAGCAAGGATTCAAACCTAGTCATCTGGATTCCAAACCAGTGTTTGGAGCATGTGTGTGTGTGTGTGTGTGTGTGTGTGTGTGTGTGTGTGCTCACATGCATGCACAGTATGGGGTATGTTGATGGAACCCAAACCTATTCAATGATAAATTATCAATTAAAGTGATTACTTAATAATATTTAATTTAATAATGCTTATTATCTACTACAAGTGTATAGAGAGCCAGACTCAGAGTCAGGAAGACCTGCACTCAAATCTCACCAAATATATGCTCTCTAGGTGACCTTGGGGTCAGTCATTTAATCTCTTAGTACCCAAGGCAACTCTCCAAGACTATAATTTACAAAGCTGCTGCCAATCTATACTAGGAAAGAGAATATTCTTACTAAGAATCCTCACACACCTGGACCTTCTTACCCTTGTCTCCAATCTATAGGTCAGTAATAAATGGTTCACTAGAAGCGTTCTTCAAAAAAAGTTGTCTTGGGTACATATTATTCATAGTGAATGTTGCCATTATTCAGAAGCCATTTTGCCAAGTGTGGCATCAGTGTACTCTGAATTCAGGATTCATTTCATAAACACATTTAAATAGAGATACTGTTGACTAGTGGATAGAATCCAAGACTGAGAACTCTAAAAGCCTGAATTCTAAAAGATGTGAATATAAATCACTGGATCTTGAAGAGAGAGGCTCATTACAAATACAGTTCATTGTTACTCAACTCTTTGAGGATGGTTCTTTGATTCATTCTGTTATTTTTTCCCCTTTTTTTCCTGACTATGGCAGGGATTTTGATTAAGATGCTTTATTTAATGCATTCTCCATATACCTTATTAATGGCAACAAATTTCTGTCAGTGAAAGGAATGGAAAAAATAGGGAATGGATGGAAGCCAAATTCAAAATCTGTCCTTTTTGGCTGAATTCATGAACTCCAACATTTTGAAGGATCTACAATCTTATTGACATGAATGCTTCCAACTCCAGTATAGGTTGCAATTCATCCACACTTCAGGGACAATTATAGTCCAAGTCCTTCCACAAATCTTCAACAAAGACTCTATATCCTAAGCAAACAAGTCTATTCTCTGGTTCCTTCCATGTTTTGTAACTAGAAGTATAACATTTGGATTGTCCATCTGTTATTCTGCTTCAGACATTTACTATTTTTGTCACCCTGGACGAGTTACTTAACTTCTTAGAACCTCAGTTTCATAATTTACAAATTGGGAACAGTAATGCTTACACTATTCAGAGTTGTTGTGAGATAGTGCTTTGGACACTTGTAAGTGCTATATAAATATGTTGTGGGTATTATTAGCATTATCCCTTGTACTTACCACCTGAGAATCCACTTAAAATGGAAGAAAATGCCAGTGACCCAGAATGAAAAATCTTTTAAAAAACAAACACATTTTGACATTTTTCTGGACTGTATGGATTATTGCTTTCTTTGCTCAGATATTACCATCAATTTGTTCCATATTTAAGTTGTATATACATAATTGTTTGCACATTGTTCCTCCCATTAGAATATGAGCTGCTCCCATGAGGGCAAGGGCAGAATTTTTCCTTTATGTCCCCTGAATTTAGCATAGTGCTTTGGCACATAGTGGTTAATCAATGCTTGTTGATTTCTGAACTATATACATTTTTTTGATAGTACACAAGCCTCTGTGATTCAGAGAGGATCCACTTAAATTCAAGTCTGAGCAACATCTTTAAGAATTAGTGTAAAAAGGGGCGGCTAGGTGGCACAGTCAATAGAGCACTGACCTTGGAGTCAGAAGGACCTGAGTTCAAATCTGGCCTCAGGCACTCTACCCCCTCAGCCCCCTGCAAAAAAAAAAATTGCCGTGTGACCTTGGGCAAGTCACTTAACCCCAATTGCCCTCCAACAAAAAAAGAATTAGTGTAAAAAAAATAGCAAGTATTTGAATAATTAGATCAACTCATGTTTTCCATGAACTGGTACAGGTTATACATTCTTCTAAATCAAGAATTTTTAAGCTGAATTCCTCTATTCAAGGAGTCTTTGAATTTGGAAAGGGAAAAGCATTTAAATTAAATTATAATTGGTTTTCTTGGAAATTTTATGTATTTTATTTTACATATTTAAAATATTATTCAGAAGAAGGATCCATGGACTTCACCAGACTTTCATATGGGGCATGACATAGAAAGGTCAAGTCAATTCAACAGGCATCTATTAAGTATCTACTTTGGGCAGTCCTTGTGCTAAGCAATAGAACAAAAACTTATCACCACCTAATCTAAATCATTAATGTTTGATATTTGACAAAAATAGAGTGGTTTAGGGGCAAGGGAACAATTTTCTGGATGAATGTTAGAGAAAGAGAAATGTATAAGACAGTATAATTCTTGAAAAAAATTTCTCCCATCAAGAACATGTTCAAATGTTGTTTGGGCAGGTGGGTGGATAGGGAGAGTATGTATGGGGATAAATGTTCTTAGATTCCATGGTATCTCAAATGCTATCTCCTTCCTTCCTTCCTTCCTTCTTTCCTTCCTTCTTTCCTTCCTTCCTTCCTTCCTTCCTTCCTTCCTTCCTTCCTTCCTTCCTTCCTTCCTTCCTTCCTTTACTTTCTTTCTTTGCATTTTGGAGGGCAATTGGAGTTAAGTGACTTGCTCAAAGTCACATGGCTAGTAAGTGTGTCAAGTGTCTGAGGCCGGATTTGAACTCAGGTTCTCATGACTCCAGGGCTGGTATTCTATTCACTGCACCACCTAGCTGCCCCTAACAAGCATTTTCTTGATTAGATTGGTAATAATTACTATTCTAGAGTCATGATTCTAGAGCTGCAAGAGACTTTAGAGAGGTCATCTAGTCCATCACACTTATTTTATAGTTTGGGGAACTGATACCTAGAGAAGTTAAGTAACTTGTCCAAAGTCACATAGGTAATATACTCATGATTTAAATTCAAGTCTTTTAACTCCAACTCCAGACATTTCTTTCCTTTACCTCTCTATCTGAGCATTACCATATTCTTGTGAAATAATTCTCTTACGGTACTTTGGGTCAAACAAAATTTAAGAGAAAAACAAATTCCAGATACTTTTTTTTAAAATTATAACATTAATGCCTCTCTACATTAAAGGACCTCCATGCTCTCTCTTGATGTCTCATTGATTCTGTCTTCCTAAAACTGATGCCAATAGAAAGTAGGCTTACCATACTGGAAGAGCTTTTTGTATAGCCCTGGCAGTGGATTATTTGACTATTGTCTGCAAATCCACCTATCAATCTAGCTAAGATCTGAGACTGAAAGGTAGTTACCAGGTGATAATGGCTGTTTACATTTTTTTTCTAGAGAAACATATTAAATTGTTTATTGATATATGTAGGGGATTTAGTGAAATTTCACACTGATGAAATCATAAATTATTTAAAATATTAATATTATACTTCCTCTTAGATCAGTTATACTGTTTTAACATTGTGGGATTTAGAGTTAAAAGAGATCTTAAGTCCTCTGAACCCACATCCAACGAAAAGTTCTTCAGAACAGTTTTGCCTCCCTCTCTCTTCTTCCTCTCCAAAAGACCATATTCATTGGTCTTTTCCTCTTCAGAATACTCTGAATACTTCTTAATTTACATTCAACATGGATCATTTACTTCTTTATATACTTTCCTTTTCATTAACAATTTTTAACACATTTGAAGGTAGATACCTTGTCTTTTTGTATGTTAACACCTTACAAATTTTTTCTCTCTTTGAAGTGGGGAAAGCAGGGCAATTGGGGTTAAGTAATTTGCCCAAGGTCACATAGTAAGTGTGTCAAGTGTCTGAGGCTGGATTTGAACTCAGGTGCTCCTGACTCCAGGGCTGGTACTATATTCACTGTGCCACCTAGCTGCCCCACATGTTTTTTTAAAGGTAATAAATTGGCTTTAGAAAATATTTGTTATTTGAAGCTGTGGAAGAGATGGATGAACATGTGTACTTTGAGGTTAGGAGAGATAGATCTCCTCAGATAATGTAACTTCATGGGCAGTAAAGAAAGCAAGGAGAAAGATGGCAGCATAGAGAAAGATGGCGGTGTAGAAGCAACAAAGTTTTGCAGTTCCCACACAGCCACCTTAAATACCCATAAAATACAATTCTAAACAAAATTTAGGGCTCCAAAACCAACAAAAATACAGAAAACACATCTCTCGCTGAAGGCAGCTCAGCAGGAGGGGCTCATCTTGGCAGGTAGGGAGCCGAGGCCAGCCCAGCCCAAAACTGCAGCCTGGCCCCAGGGTTGTCAGGAGAAGTTGCAGCTGGAGTCTACAGGAGAGTGGATCATCGACATCTGGGGCAATCTCCACATTTATCAAGCCAGGAGAAATAAGGTTAAGAGAAAGGTCAGTGGAATTCAAGGTAAATTTGAGGGGAAAAAAGTGGTCTGGCCAAACTGCCCCAGGGCAAGGAAGCAGCCCAACCTGGCTGCCTCAGAGCTCCTGGCCTACAGACCACAATGGGTCCAAAGTGCTTGATCAAAGGCCAAGGACTCTTGTGTTTAGTGGCCTGGATCTGGATCGTGGTCTTAAGTGGTGGTCCTGGGGTGCACTTTCAGCAAGCCAAAGCTGGTGGGGGCTGCAGCACCCACCTAATAGCTGAGGCAGCTGTGAAAACCCCAGCGATTTGGGAAAGAGCTTTCCCCCCTGGAAGCAGAGTTCCACAGAGCTAAAAAAAAAAAAATCAAGCAATTAATTAACTGGCCAACATGAGGAGAAGGAAGCAAAGTGAGAATAGTAATCAAACTCTAGAATCTTTTTTTGGGGACAAAAAGGATCAAAGCATGGAGCAGGAGGAAGACAACATAGTCAGAACTCCCACACCAAATGTTTCCAAGAAACATGAAGATTGACTACAAGCCATAGAGTGACTTAAAAAGAACTTTGAAAAACAAATAAGACAAGTGGAGGAAAAATTGGGAAGAGAAATGAGAATGATGCAAGAAAGAGTCAACAACCTGACTGAAGATAATAACACCTTACAAACAGATTAACTCAAATGGCAAAAGGGGCCCAGAAAGCCAATGAGGAGAATAATGCCTTAAAAAGTTGAATTTGCCAGATAGAAAAAGAATCTGAAAAGCATTCTGAAGAGAATAATTTCTTCAAAATTAGAGTGGAGCAAATGGAAGCAAATTACTTTATGAGAAATCAAGATACTATTAAACAGATACAAACAAATGAAAAATAGAAGGCAATGTGAAACATCTCCTTGAAAGAACCACTGACCTGGAAGATAGTTCTAGTAGAGATAATTTAAAAATTATTGGTGTACCTGGAAGCCATGATAAAAAAAAAGAACTTAGAAAGCATCTCCAGGAAAATTGCCTTGATATTTTAAAATCAAGAGGGCAAAATAGAAATTGAAAGAATTTGCCATTCACCTCTTGAAAAAGATCCCCAAAAGAAAACTCTTCGAAATGTTATTGCCAGGTTCCGGAATCCCCAGTTAAAGGAGAAAATCTTGCAGGCTTCAAAGAAGAAACAATTTAATAATGTGGAAACACAATCAGCACAACCCAGGATCTGGCAGCTTCTACACTGAAGGATCAAAGGGCCTGGAATATGATATTCCAGAGATCAAGGGAGCTAGGATTAAAACCAAGAGTCACTTACCCAGCAAAAATGAATATGATATTCCAGGGGAAAATATGGTCATTCAGTGAGATGGAGAACTTTCAAGCATTCTTGCTGAAAAAACCAGAACTGAACAGAAAATTTGACATTCAAAAAACAAGAAGCATGAGAAGGTAAATGTGGAAAAGAAATCATAAGGAACTTATCAAAGTTGAACTACTTACATGCCAATATGGAAAAATGATAATAATAACTTATAAAACTTTTCTTAGTATGAGGATAGGAGAAGGGAATACAAATGTTATATATATGTATACCTACACATATATCTATATAGGAGGGTATATATGTGTATGAATACATATCTGAGCATGTGTGTATACGTGTACATAGAGGGTACAGGATCAATTGAATATGAAGGGATAATACTTTAAAAGATGAAATTCTGAGGTGGGAGAGGACTAGAATGAGAGGAGACAAGGAGAGACAAAATGGGATTAATCATCCCATATAGAAGAGGCAAGGGATAACTGTTACAACTTTCATTTACTCTCATTGAATTTGGCTTTGGGAAGGATCGACATAAACTCTAAACTGAATATCATGCCACACAGGAAAGTAGGGGGGATGAGGATGAGAGGTGGGATGACAGAGGGGAGGTCAGGGTCTGGGGGAGGATTTTTGGAAGCATACACTTTAGTAACGAGACAGGCACTGAGTAGAGAATAGTACAAGGGGGGGCGGGATAGGAAGGAGGGACATATAATCAGCCTCTCAAAATATGTCCACTGTGGAGATGTCCTGCATAATTACACATGCATAGCCTGTATTGAATTGCTTGTCCTTCCAGTGGGGGTGGGTGACAAGGGAGGAACCAAGGGAATCTATAATTTAAAGCTTTACAGTCAAATGTTAAGAAAAAAATATATATATATATATATTTATGTATTATATATATATGTATATATATACACACACATATAATTATTAGCATTAAAATTCATGCAACTGGGAATTAAGATATACAGGTACTAGGGTAGGGAGACCCTCCATGCCCTGCCAGAAAGTAAGAGGGGTTTTGTGTGAGGACATAGAAGAGAGCAGATTGGGGGAGGGGCTTTACAGTGGGATAGCTGTTTTGGGGATGGGAGTGGGGGAAAGATGGGGAGAAAATTCTGTAACTCAAAAACTGGTGGAAATGAATTATGTAAACAAAAAAATAAATGAAATACTTATTTAAAAATAAGAAAGCAAAGGGATTGTGTCAGTAAGAGACCATCTATCTCCTACTGTAGTAACAGAATGAGTTAAGTTGATTCTATCAGGAAAGAGGCCTCCAGTATATCTTAAAAATTACTTTCTACCGAGAAATGCATTTTTCCATAGAAATAATCAGTTTGATATTTAGCAGCTCCTTTGACTCCAAGGTTCACTTACTTTCCCCTTTTCCTTTCTGCTACAGAAATGATATTTATTAACTATTTACCCTGGTAGAGTCTAAAAAATTATTAAAAACCTAGTTCATAACTTAAGATGCCGAAACTGCTACCATCCCAAGCAGTCTTCTTGAGTATGCTAGTTTTTTTCTTTTTCAGTTTAGCCACTCATTTTTGACCTGAGTCATGGACCTTATGGTGGGTGAGATTTTCCCTTGCTTCCTCCCACCGCAAGACAGAGGCTGTGGTAAATGGGAAGGAAAGTCATTCAAAATTCTTTTTCTCTGCCTGTGCTCCAGTTCTTGCATCTGGTAAATTCTTTTAATCCAGTGAAATAGTACAAGGTACTACATTACATGTTCACAAAGTAGACATGAGTACATATTATTGTAAGTTTTTTGATATCCCAGAAGTTTTCTGAATTGTGGCTATTTTGATTTGTTTTGTGAGACAGAAATATTTCTTGACCTATTAAGCAAGAGATTTATTTTTGAATTTACACTGTGAGTGTGCCTGATGCAGGATAGAAGGATTTGCATTTCAAATGAAGAAGATCTGATTTCAAATCCTGCCTCCCATACTCTTTAGCTACATGCATTTTTGGTTAGATAGTTAATCTTTTGGGGTCTTAGTTTCCATATGTAAAATAAAGGGATTGGATCCAATACCCTTTAAAGTGAATCCCATATCTTGATCTTTGATTTGTTTATGTTATTTTAATATTTCTCATGAGAGAATAATTAAAACTCTCATAATCAGAAATTATAGTGTAGAAATTATAATGTAACCCTTTAAATACATCCCTAAGGATGTTTGAAACATCTGTATATGAAAAGAATATATTAAGCAAGATCAGCAAACTTCGTTGAGGTTTTACCTCTTCTGTTTGTTTTCAATTCCCCAATACATTTTATCCCCCTGCTAGATTACATACATACCTCTTGATGTCGCTCTACTTAAATTCCTTCAGTATGCCCTGAATACTTATAGAAGAAATTTAAACATCTCAAGATTCCCCTCTACAGTTTGATGCCACCCTCCCTTATACTATTATGGAATATAGCCTCTATCTCTTTACTATATCCATACACATGCTTACACAGGGTCTTTTGCCTAAAGTATCTTAGTTGATTTTTTGTTACACTACTGTCATTTTTAAAAAAAATCTGAGATAAAAATTATCTTCTTGCCTAAGCCTTTATGTGATTCTTTCTGTCAGTAGATGAACCTTCTTCTCACATTGTGCATAGCACTTGGTTTTGACCTCTTTTGTACAATTAATCACATATTTTTGAATTACTTTTTGGTGTGTCATATAGATTGTGAATTACATGCAGGCATTAATAGGCTTTCCATATCTCCTCGAGGACTCTGGCATAATGGTTTGCTCATAAGATGCACTGCTTAAATATTTGTCACAGTGAAGTTGAATGTGTTATTCATGCAACATACCCCATCACAAGCAAAAAATGGGTGATTTCACGATAGTAATTCTGAGTGCTTTGAACATTGTAATACACAATATAAAATACTTTGCATTAAGATTACTCTGAATATTTGCATTCAGTTATAAAGCACTTATCATTTACTTGTTTGTTAGTTTAAGTCACATTCTAGGTTCAATGTATATTGTTAGAGAATTCCCAAATTGTAATGCAAGTGTGTGCAAAGTAGATGTTAACTGGTTAGTTCTCATTCTCCCACATTTTCAAGAATACTTTTGAGTTATACAGAATTTTTTAATTGTATATTCTGCTTTGCATGCTATATTTACCAAGATAGGTGGTTGATATAGAAGGCAATGATTGCAGAAGGAGAAATGGGCAAGTGTATATTCCTCCACTTTTCCCCATCCCTACTGATACATTGCAAGGTCTCCCTGTGAGGTGCATATTCACTCACCCATTTCAGCTGCTCTTTAGCTCTGGTCATACAGTATGTTACAGGTCACATTTCCCTAACTGCACAAATGTGTACTGTGGAGTGACCATACTACTTTTGCTTCCCTTTTTCAGTTTCTTAGTATTTGACCTTTTTTCCCAAAGTTCCTTTCTCCTTATGTTCATTTTACAGTTTAATTTATAGAAATATTTGTGTCGACTTATTTAAACTGAAGATAATTTAATAGATAGATGAATTGAAGCTGTTTTTGTTTTTGTTCTTACTTGTCCATAAAGACCAATTGTTAGCCACTGGAGGCTTAGAATCCTCACTTTAATATAAGTGATATATCTAAAATACCTATATATCTTGGGAAGTAGAACTTTGTAGCATTTTGTGATATTTTCAAGGTTTCCCTTGATGTTCCCTTCCATATATCATTCTCTAGGTGATAACCTTTCAAACCAATTCTACCCTTTGTCCTTAAGGTTAATATTTGTTCATTTTATGACATGTTATTGGGGTAACACTTTAGTGTAGGTTGACTATGTTATTGTACTGAAATATATAAAAACTTAGCAATGGCATTGTATATTAACTTTCTCCTCCCCTGGAGTCATAGGAACTTCAGAAGCATTCCATAATTTCATATGGTCTACAGTGAAATGGAAGGTTTATGATTCTTCATTGAATTCATTAGTATAGGTGACTAATTTGGGTATTTGGCTTTTTGCAGTTCTTAGCTATCTTTTTGCAGTTATCTGATGCATTTTGATGAATTCAAGGTTTAATTCTAAAGTATCTAGGAAATGACAGCCTATGACAGGTATCTACTCATTTTTACAGATGAAAAAGATAAAATATAAGCCAGTCACAACATCATATTTAGAATCAATTTGGGGGCTCTCTTAATACTAATAGGAAGTGCCTTTCCTTAGAAAATGCATAATTCTGATGAAAATAGTACCAATTTAATGAACTCTTCATTATCCATGAATGGAGCATTAATCTGGTCACTGAGACCTTGTATCCCCACTTTAGTGATGGGTCACTGAATCCAAGGACTTGTTTCTGCCCTAGTTCTGGTTAAGTAGCCTTCTTGGTATGAATGGGATAGCAGGTATATACTAGATTCCAGGATCCATCAGATGCTTGCTAAAATACATTTTAGCTTACTACTCTGAAGATTCCTGCTTACAATTCTAATAAAGACCATGAAGATGTTGAACTACCGATGATAAACTTGGTTGTGGAGAATTTTGTGGGGCTTATGCTCCACATAGAGGATAACCATGTACTCTTTTTCATGATTCTGATCACATTTCAAAGTTAAAAATAAGCCCTTTGCACCATATGTTGTTTTATGCCATCTCTCTTTTTCACCCAGTCTTCTCATCCTTAACCACAACCCCTAACTCCTCCATTTCCTGCTTTTTATGGATGGAGGTTGACTATTTTTCAAAGGACTTCAACTAATTACTATACGATTTGCTTTGTTTTGTTAGTAATGTTGCTCAGTCATGAGAAGCAGGAATGTAGATTTATGTTTTAGGATGGTGATGATGCCAAATGTGGGAATTGTGGAAACTGAGTGAACCACATTGACTCCATCTTGTGACCCAGTTCTGGAGTTCTCTCAGTTCTCTTTTTGTTCGTTTATGGGTCTAGTCTAATCGATGCCTTGTGAGAAAACTTTTATTCAATTACAGAATTGTGAGAAAACTTTATTACATTGTATGAGTCAAGTCCTGTGTGTCTGGGAAGCTGGACCACCTTTACCTATTGCTTAGAGACATTTAACTAAGGACCTAGGTTATGCTGACTGCAAACCCAGTCAGATCTGAAGAATAATGCAAGGAGTTTTCTCAGAATTATGCATTTCAACTAATCCATATGTCTTATCTGAAAACTGTACCTATTCTGGTCAATCAGTAACTGTTTCCTTGTTCCTTTGGTTGAATGCAGATATTTGACAGGTAGTGGGACACTTCTCTTTCTGAATTCAGAGAATTGTACATGTTTTTTTCCTCCCCCCACCAACTTGAAAAGGCCCTAATTCTTCCTCCAGTTAGAAATTGGTTTATCCAATCTTGTATCATAGTTTATATCCTGTTAATTGTGTTCTTTTACTGTACAAAAGTCATCTCCTGTATTCAGGGTCCAGGATCAAACTGAGGAGGCTTGGTCCTGGTTTGTTATGTAATTGTCATGAATCACTTAATAAGTCAATATACTCAAAAGCTTGTTCCTTTCTTTCCTAGGTCATTTCAATCAGTCCACTAATCACACAAATAAAGAGACCTTGCTGCTATTTGTTTCTCTTTTATTGTGTTTTTTATCTCATCTCTTATTATCTTAATATATAAGATAAGATATATCTTATCTCTTCTCTGTTATTGTGTATTCTTTGTATTACACCAGTGTTTTTTGTTTATATTTTGCTTTCTTCTTGCTGTTTTATGCTTTTTTGACAAGTTTAATTTGTGGTATGATGAGATAAATGAAAGTGTCATACCCATGGTGCAAAGAAAATGATAATTTAAGCTTTTCAAAATAAAAAGATATGTTAAACCTATGACTTTTAGACACATCTTAGAAGGGATACAATGACTAGGAGGTCAGAAACTCTTAATTCTAAATATTCCTTCATGAATGATTTCTATTTATTCACTTTTTTCCTACTGCAAATAAAAGAAACAAGTAACAACACCCCCAAGAGATAACAGAGTGGAATAGATTAGGAGAGAAGACAGAGTGCTGGTAGGACCATGGTCAGCAGCAGATGATAGTCCTGGGGCCAGCATCTTCTTTATATATTTCCACAGCTTCTCAGGATCATGAAGTGGAAATAGAAGTTGTCTTGGCTCTTCTATTTGCAAGTTGTGTGATTATAAGTAAGTCATTTAACTTCTTCGAGCCCCAGTTTCCCAACATGTAAAATGGTGGCAGTTCCAGGTTGGATTTGCCAATCTCTAAGATCCCTTTCATTTCTGGTACAGTGTGGTAATAAAATCACAGAACCTCAAGGAGGAGTTCTCGAACTTGTGTCACAGACACCCTCAGTAATTTGGTGGGCTTTTGTTAGCATATTTTTTTCCTCAAATATATACATATACACACATACACATACATATATATATGCATATGTGTGTGTATATATGTATATATATATAATGATATTGTTATACAGCTATTAAAAAACTAATTTATGGACTCCAGGTAATAAACCCTTGTCATTGAAGAATCAACCAAAGTTCTTGTGCTTGGTGACAGCCCTTGCCATTAACAGCTGTAATGGTGATGATAATCTGAATATCTTCTCTGCCTCTTGGCCCCTTGATAGGCTTAAGTGAATCTGAGAACCTTCCCTGATTTGAAAATATACTCTGCCTCCTAATAAGCTGAATGTGGTCACATGGAGATTGTGGCAGGAGGCTTGTTACTTTGTTATTTATGCCCACACTTTGTTACTTTGTGATTGGTCAGTGGGTGAAGAGGGTTGTAACATTCTCTGATCCAGGAGAAGGCTATATATACCCTGATGTGAGTTTTTGCTTTGGGGCTCACTTTGGAAAGAGTTGTGTGATTTGGCCAGATGAGACTCTGGGAAGCTATTGAGCCCCCTGACTTTGAAAACCCAGATTTTGGTGCTTCCGTCTTTGGTAACTAAGTAGGTATGAATGTAACGGTCAGACAGCTGGTAGCCCTGTCTGTTGATCTGTCTGTTTTATTTTTTTTGTCTGCTTGTAACTTCTGTTTGTATTCTCTGAAGTTCTGGGTGCTGACTTTTTCCCCTGAAATAGGAAAACCATATGTTTGATTGAGTAGAATAAGACTGTTAACCCTTTTTGATTTGCTTTCCTTTAGAAAAGCAGATCAAAGAACCTGTACTAGCAGCCATCCTAGGTATGCTAGGGGACTTGCTGCTACAACAGCATGTGTCACCAGACTGTACATGTGACTCCTAGCATTCTTGTTTTCCTCTCATTCTGTTGGAAAGTCCAGGCCTTCCCTCACCCATGAGCTTTAGGGAATGATAAAGTCTTGACTATCTTTGATCCTCTTGGTGATTTTAGAGCACACAGTTGCCTATAAGGCATATTATAATGACTAAAATGTCATGAATAAGATCTTCATCTATTTCAAGAAACCAGAGGGAAATAATAGGAAAGACTAGGGAAAAGCTGGCTAGGTGATCACCTGCTTTGGATCACTAAACAGTTAGATACAGCCACTAGTTTAATTGTTAGTTGAATTTATGAAGAGTTTTGAATAGAGATAAATGTAAGAGCATGAGGGTTGTTGGGCAAATGGAGTTTAGGAAAGAGGTTTTAGGAGAAAAAGGAAATAATCCTTTATATTATACCTTCTGTGTCTTAAGCACTGTGCTGAGGCCTTACAAATATTACTTTATTTGATTTTCACAACATCCATGGGAGAAAGGTGCTATTCCCCCCATTTTATATATGAGGAACTAATGCACATAGGTTAAATGACTTGCCTAGGTCAGGTCTCTCTTGCCTAGGTCAAATAGCTAGGAAGTGTGTGAGGTCAGATATGAACTCAGGCCTTCCTAACTCCAGGCCCATTACTCTACCCACTGAACCACCTAGTTTCAGTTCACATGTAATTGTAATGCAAAGAGCAAAATGTCATCTTGAAGTGTCCATAATACAGAAAGTAGAGACTATGCACATAGGCAACAGACTTCTTCCTCTCTAACATACCATACCCTGAGCTATCTCTGATCTCTCTAAATTCATGAGGTTTAATTGCAACTGCTGCTACTTTTATTTTCTTCCCATAACATGGTGGTTATTCATTCCAAAGGCACGAAGATAGACTATAGTAGATAGAGTACTGGACGTGGAGGCCAGAAGACACGGATTCAAATTCTGCCTCAGACAGTTAAGTGGAGGAGTAGCTTAACTTCTACAAAATGAGAGGTTTGGACTCAGTGACTTCCAAGGTTCCTTCCAGTTTTATATCTCTAATCCTATGGTTCAAAGAGGCAAATAGGTTAGAAGGTTTAGCCCAATGAGCATCATGCAGAAGGAAAAGAATTCATTTATGTATTAAATACCAAATATGTACCGGGAGCTGGTGAAATGGAGATTAAAAAGAGCAGCCTTTGTCCTCAAGAATGCTGCATGCTGCCAGTCATGTAACAAGAGTCACTTGAGTACGTCACCGGCATATATGTATTCACATATAGATTGTTTTAAATGAAAAACTGAAGTATTTTTAAGCACCAATTTTATTGATGCCTTTTTTTCTTATGTCAATGCCAAAGGGAAGGGAACCTGTTACCTCCAGGGCACATGTGGCTTGCTAGGTCTTCGAGTGTGACCATTTGACTGAATCCAAACTTCCCTGAACAAAGGCATTGTGATATAGTGGAAAGAGACCTTAAGGACAGGACAACATAAATTAATATGCTACCTCTACCATGTAATAGCTACCTGAAACTTGACAAATTGCTTACCCTCTCAGTGTTCTACACAGTTTTCCAAGACTATCATGTCCAAAGAAAGGTACCAACCTGTATTTGTAATGTGAGTATGCTTAACTGGGAATTATAATAAAACCTTTGGTTTAGCCTCTATCCCTAGATCACCTATATTTCCCAGTGACTTTCTCTTCTCTCCAAGTAGAACTCTTCCTTGTGATAGAGGAATTGTTAAGCAAAACAAACTGAGACATTGGTCATGTCTGACACTATATACTTAATTTTGTGCCTATGGTATACCATCTCCCTGACAAGAAGAGAAAGTCATACTTCATTGTCAGTCCTCTGAAGTATAGCTTGGCTAGCATATTTATCAGAGTTCTGCTTACTTGCAGTGTTGTGGTATTGAGGACATTATATAGACTGACTAATCTCTTTTTCCCCCAGTTTATTTTACTTTCTGTTTGCTCTCTGTTCAAATTGTTTTGAATTCTTCCTATTTTCTCTTCTTATGGTGCAATAATAATCCTTTATGTTCGTATTCCACATATGAATAGTAGGTTCATATCCTCCCCCAGTAATGGATATCTACTATGTTACTAGTTCTTTGATTTGAAAAAAAGATCCACTATTAATGGGTGTATTTGTTTATTTATAATATATGGGAATGTTCTCTTTGTTTTTGATCTCACTAAGGTGGATATTCACTTCGGGCATTACTGGATCAAAGAGCATATGTGATTTTATATTTTACTCTATTTGTGCATGAATAGGTTTGAACAAATAGGAGGGACCTCTTTGCTTTTTCATCATGTAGCTCATCCCTAGTCAGGAAGGAACATAATACTCCCTTATGCTGGAAAGTCTTCATTCTGAAATACGTTTGTTATTTGGGGTCTTGAGGTCCAGAAAGTATAGTCAGAAGTTTACTACTTTCCCCCTATTCCTTGTTAAAGGGTGGTATTATTTAATCCAAGGCTTAAACAAATAAAGGGGGAAAGGAGAAAAAAAAGATTCTATTGCAAAAGTTAGAGAAGACTAAAGAAGGGAGAGATAAGAAAGATGGTTGTAGCACATGATAGAAAAGCCATGAAGAGAACAAAATGTTTCATGTCTTATAGCAATCCCCTTCCTCTTCATACTGTGATCTTTGCTTTCTTGTTGTTTCTTCCAAGAGATCCAAATGGAGAAAACACACAGTTTCATAAATCAGCAGACTGAGTTAAAATTTCTATATTAACCTAGCTACCCTAAGGGGAAAATGAAAATTTTTTTTGTTACTTAATATGAAGGAATAATTATATTTTGCTATTGGAATTCAGCCATAGAGTGAAGGATTAAAACCTCTTAAATTCCATACCACTTGGCAATTACTTATAAAAGGATTGAATTTTTGACCTAGTGAATTTAAGAGGACTTTTCTTAAGTTTTGGTATTATGATTTTCTATAAAGAACTTGAAGAGCAAAGTACCTCTGGGAGGTTGAAAACAGCTCATAGATAATTGATGCAAATATTGATAAATAAGTACAGAATAAATCTACCATGTTTCCTGTTCCTATTTTCTACATTTCCATTTATGGCCATTGTCTGAAAGAATATAGTCATCCCAACAGAATGTTAATCTTTTGGGCTATCAAAGATAGTTATGATCCCAAGAGACCTTGATTCTATTTTCAGCTTCTCTATGGCTATTTAACTCCCATCCAGTCTTCCATATGACCAAGGATGTGCATCCGTAGCATGTGTACTTGACCAAGGTTAAAGGGCCAGTATATGACCAAATAACAGAACAAAACTAATCAGTTCTCAAAGGGAATGAAATCATGACCCAGGCCTTATTTAACAGTATGCTCTAAGCAGTTGAACCAACCAGAGAACACAATGAGACTGTAGAGTTTTGTTACCCATTGCCTTAAATAAGGAACTTGTATGTCTAAATATAGACAAATCTTATGAAATATACTTAATTCTGTTAGAATGAAGCACATTTCTTGTGTACATTCAGAGATGCATGATATTTATTAATATGTAATTGTAGCTATTAAAATGAATTATTTGTAAGTATAGTTATTCAATATATGAAAATTTGGAATAATACCTGCCATTCAATGTGTATTAACAAATGTGTTTGCTGTGTGTAAAGAAATAATATGCAATATAGATGTCAATATATGTGCTATGCCTATCAGTATCTATTATCCACTGGTCATAAAAACATCATAATCTAAATGTAAATATGTGCACCTATCAATGACAGATCACTTACTCTTCCATTCATCATTTAAAGAATTGAACAATGCTTCTTAAGCACATCCAGCAACCTCCTAAACATATGCCATTTATGTGTTGAGTGGTTTCTGCCGTGCTAGTATCAGAACTGGAACAAATTTTTGTTTCAAATGATCATGTAGCACAAATGTGAAGATTTAGTGAAGTCTTCCTGAGCTATGGATTAGAAGGTAACATAATCTAATGGAAAGAGCAATAAATTTGGTTGATATTCCAACTCCTATGTGACTCTAGCCATGTCACTTTGGGACTTAAGTGTTCTCATCTATAAAATGATAGAGTTGGACTAGATGAACTAGGTTTCTTCCAGCTCTAAATCCTATAATACTAGGAGACTGATATTAAAATTCTATGAAAGGGGTGTGGCTATGTGGCTGTTGTGGGAATCTGAGATCTTTCCTGCCCCTAGGCCCTTCAATAGGCTTAAGTGACTCTGAGAACCTTCCCTGATTTTAAAATATACTCTGTCCCCTAAGAGGCCAAATGTAGTCACATGGAGCCTGTGGCTGGAGGCTTGTTTTTCAGAAGTGCCCACACTTTATTACTTTGTGATTGGATAGTGGATGAAGAGGGTTGTGACATTCTCTGATCCAGGAAAAGGCTATATATACAGTGATGTGAGTTTTTGCTTTGGGGCTCACTTTGGAAAGAGATATGTGATTTGGCCAGATGAGACTCTGGAAAGCCTTTGAGCCTCCCAACTTTGAAAACCCAGATGTTGGTGCTTCCCTCTCTGATAACCGACTAGGCATGGGTGTAATGGTCAGACAGTTGGAAGCCCGTCTGCTGATCAGTTTCTTTGTCTGCTTGTAACTTCTGTTTGTATTCTCTGAAGTCTAGGGTGTTGACGTTTCTCTCTGAACTAAGTAAATGATATATATTTGATTGATTAGAGTAAGACTGTTAACCCATTTTGAGTTGCTTTCCTTTAGAAAAACAGATCTAAGTACCTGCGCTAACAGCCATCCTGGGTATGCTAGTGTGCTTGCTAATACAGTGGTGCAGTGAATAGAGCACTGGCCCTTGAATCAGGAGGACCTGAGTTCAAATCTGGCCTCAGACACTTAACACAAAACTAGCTGTGTGACCTTGGGCAAGTCACTTAACTCCAATTACCCTACCTTCCCTTCTCTAAAAAGTAAAAAAAAAAATTCTATGAAAGAGTATATGGTCTTATTATGAAGTAGTCAATAAAAGTCAGTGTTATATCTCTGATTTATAGGGAATCTGAACCCCAAGGGATGGGCTCAGTGATCTGGGTTACATTTTGGATCTCAGGAATGCCATATTTTATATTATTAATGTTATTAACATTTTATTTTACTGTCATTGACTATAAGTGAATTACAAAGAAAAAACCCTCAAAAATTAGACTTTTAAGTACTAGTTAATGACTATTGGAACACTAAAGAAATTTGTTATCTAAATTAACCCCAAGATAGATAAACCTTTTGGAAAGTAAAGACTCACTTCTCTGTCTTAAAAAAAAAAAACAACTTGTAACTTCATTTATAGCAAACGCTGATTTATCCAGCATTCTTTAATCCAGACGTTTATTAATATATGCTTGTGGATAACTATACCATGTTAATAATTTATATAATGGTAATAATGTGATCTTGCAAGATCTTGAGATACCTTTTGAACCATCTCATAAAGATAAAATATTTAGTATTATTTGAAATTTCAGTAAATTTTATCATTCTTTGAAAAGTTATAAATGATTTATGCGTTCTTTAACCAGAATATTTGATTAATCCTGACAGTAGAAGTATGAAATTTGAAAAGTCATTTAACTGCTTAGTATACAGATCTCTAAATTGGGGATAATGATTCTCACTCTGATCAATACCTCAAAATGTTGTTCATAGGATCCAGCAAGATCAAGTAGGTAAAATATTTTATAAGTAGGAAGTCTTTAAGATAAATTGCAGTCTAAATTTAAACTATAGATTTTAAAAATTGGCTCAGGTTTACTTTTTTTAAGTATCACCTTTAATTCTGGTTTATGTCATCCAGAACTATTCCTGTTGTCCTTAAGAAGAAAGGAATGGTTTAAGCATTTCTTCAGAACTTGTTCTCAGAAAGGAGGAATGTGATTATATACCATGCCTTCTCCATGTTCTCTTGTATAAAAACCATTAACTGCAGGGCATAGTCTATTAGGACTTGAATGTGAATAGTTTTTATTGACTATTTTTACAAGGAAAGTTG
The DNA here is from genome assembly GCA_028646575.1 of Pseudocheirus occidentalis. NCBI lineage: Eukaryota > Metazoa > Chordata > Mammalia > Diprotodontia > Pseudocheiridae > Pseudocheirus > Pseudocheirus occidentalis. Next base: position 257,272,154 of record CM053594.1, on the reverse strand, counting down.
CTGTATTTTCATGAAACAAACTGACAAATTCACTGTTCTGTCATAACTTTTCCCTTCGTCTTTCTTCTCTGTCTTCTATTTTCTAAATTGGATAAAGAAATTAGGATCTGACATACTGATATTTATTCCCGATATAACATATTCTAGAATCTCAAGCAGTGTCCCCAGATTCTTAAAATAAAATTTATTTAAATAATTTCAATTTTAAAATACGGTTTGGACAGAACTTTTAGGAAGCTTGGTTATGTGTGTGTGTGTGTGTGTGTGTGTGTGTGTGTGTGTGTGTGTGAGCAAGGGAATGGGAAGAGTGAAAATAATTGATCCAGAAGTGATGGTGGCATGTTAGAATTCCACCAAAGTTGGAAAATAGTGGAAACCAGTCATGTAAGTCTGGTTTGGAATCTGTATTGGATATAATTTAGAAAATCTATTTGTTTTCTTTAGATTTTTGTGAATTTCAGCTCTTTGTTTAAAGAAAGAAACAAAATGGCTTATGACATTTAAATCTAGTTTGTTTAATTTCCCCCACTTTCCCCCCTTCATTTTTATGGGTGAGGTTTGTTTAAAACATCACCTGTTCCAACAAAGGCAGCCCATTTTAAAAAGCATGCTTTTACTCCATGAAAAATGATGGTAAGGTTAACTACAATCTTCTATACTTATACCTGCTGATATTTTTCAATGTCATCATTTTAGAACTATTTTTGATATACCTAATTTGATTTTAGGATAAAGTTGATCATATTTTGAACATTATTTCTTTAAAAAAATTATCAGATTTGATGGAATACATTAAAAGAAACAAATATTTTATGGGATTTTTAAAAAGTTTTATTTCTCAGGTCCATTTTTATTGAATATAAATAACAGGAACGTTTACCTTTTCCAGTTTCTTGTGAAGCATTTGTAATAACCTCTGTTTCAGTAGAAAACTTGCAGGCTGAGACTTTACATTTGCCTTTCCTCCTTCTTTTCCCTCTAACTCTTAGGGGGTTATAAATTCTGTTATATAGGAAAACATGAATATATACATCCATAATATTGCATAGTACTTTATTAAAAGGCCATGATTGTTTTAAAACTACAACAGCCACATTTGAATTATATAAATGTGACTGAATACCTTTTTAGAGAATTGGATCATAGTTTTAGTGGGCAGTATATCTCACTCTGCCCTCTTTTTGCAGTTAAGGAAACTGAAGCCCACAGATATTTATAGACCTCACTGAAGTCCCAGAGACAGTGAGAAGCAGGACTCGAACATAAGTCTTTTGACTTCATATTCAGTTAGTTTTATTCATTATAAATTGCTGCCTCAGAAATATGTATTTTAACTTCATTTTTTTCTGAATGTAGGAGACATAAAGCTACATATTTGCATATTTGGATTTTCAAATCACTATATGCTTTAAGGGTAGCAAAGATATGTCCCCACAACTCTTGATGATAGATATTGCCAGTATTTTGATCCCCATGTTATGAATGAGGAAATTAATCCTAGGAGTGATTGTGACATACTTATAGCTATATAACTAGTAAGTATTAGAGCTGGAGAAAAAAAAAACTAGTACTTTCCCTATATCAAGAAATCAACCATGGATAGTGAACTTATTGCTTTAAAATACCTTTGAACTTCTATAACATAAGACTGCTTTTTCTTGTTCTGTATAATACTTACTGTACAAAGTTGAAAAAATACTATGTGAATTTGAGAATGACTAAAAATATTTAACAGAGATTTTTGAATTGGCAAAGATGTCCATTATTCCGGAGACTAGATTAAGATGACCATAGGCAATAAAGCATTCTCAGTATATGTGTGTATTATAATATTATGAAGTGTGTGTGTGTGTGTGTGTCTGTGTGTCTGTGTGTGTGTGTAGGGCTAAGGGGATCACAGAGGGAGCTGGTATGAGGGGAAGTAGAATAAATGGGTTTCATTGGCAAAATCCCCTTAAGAAATTCTGGGTAGCGACTTGGAAATTTATCCATCCGTGTGGAGTTAGTTAAAACCTGTTAAGTCGTGAAACTGCTGTATGTGGAAGCCAAGCAGTTTGCCTGGAGCTAGCTATAGGTATTCAAAGGAAGATTCCTAAGTCCTAACTTAGTTTCCAGACCAATACTGAATTCCAAGTAAAGTGAAACTTAATCCAGGGATAAGAAAGCAATTGAAAGTTATGTTGGTAAGTATGTTTTCCACACAAAAGACTGGTCCTCTTTTAAATATCAATTATGCCAAGTGTATCTTGAGTTTACTTTATATTATAACAAGGATAAGATCATATGAAATAGGGTAGTCAATTATTGTTCATTTTTATGGTAACTTTAAAAATAGAATTCCAGAACATTCAAATTATCTAGGTTATATGTAGTAAAGACACATGACTGAAACTATAGCAAATTCAGAAACACGCTGTGGCAGGGCTCAGGAACCTGTAGCCTTGAGGTTACATGTAGCCCTCTAAGTCCTCACGTGTGGCCCTTTGATTGAATCCAAACTGCACAGAACAAAGCCCCTTACTAAAAAGCTTTGTTCTGTAAAATTGGTGTAAGGGAAAAGGCTTCACCCAAGGACCTAGAGGGCCACATAAGGCCTTGAGCCTGCCGATTCCCTGCCCTACCCCTAAACCATATGCTCCCACTCTGTTTTGTAATGGGCTTGTCCTAAACCATGAAGTTTTATTTTTTTTCTGACATCTCTGCCATTTTTCTTCATTATATAGTTCCATAAAGCAGCATCAATCAGTGTGCATTAACATTGTAGTTCATTAAATAATGTTTCAGTACATTAGGCTTAAAAAGTTTATCATACCTAATCTTGAAGAGAGAGAAATTAACTCCAGGACACTAGCATTTTATATAGAGGTTCTTAATACAGGGTCCTTGAACTTGCTAACTTCATGTGAATGTAGTAGATTTTCTTTGTGATTCTAATCACTTTATTTTATGTATTTACAAACATTATTCTGAGAAGAGTTCACCTATAGGCTTCATGAGACTACCTCTGTCAAATGTGTGGCTTAGTCAAGATGACATTCTATATCTAAATTAATTTCTTCACCAGGAGTATAAACCTTTATGTGGTCATATGCCAACTTTGTAAAATGCTTTCTTAGTAGTCAGAGAAAAAGAATAATTTTTATGTATTCACAAGTCTATGATTTGCATATAGATAGATGTATCTATATTCACATAAAGATCTATATACATGTCTATATCTGTCGTGTATATATGTAGGTCCGGTGCTGAACCTAGAATCAGGAAGTCCTGAGTTCAAGTATGACCTGAGGTCAAGTATAACCTCAGACACTAATTGTGTTACCCTGGGTAAGTCACTTAACCTCTGTTGGCCTCAATTGAAAAAGATCCATAATAACACTTACATCACAGAGTTGTTGAAATAAAATCTATTTGCAAAGCAATTTAGCACAGTGCCTGACACATAGTAAGTACTTTTTCTACTTGTTTCCTTCACATATGTATACTCACTTATTCAGGAGCTTGTAGGGAGCCAATCTTTCAGGCACACACAGCAGCCAATCTTGGCTGGTTTAAATCATCAGGTTTATTGTAGTAAACAGTTTGGTTATGGCTTGAGTGGAACTGATGTATTTAATTTGAATGTTAGTATTGTAGGATATAGAATAGCCAAGTAGTGTTAATTTCATCCTACATTGAAGGGAAAGATTTGGGACACTTGCCCTTTAAGCCTGACTTTACTAAGAACATGCCCTGTCTGATTCAATGCCAGTGAGCTTGTATTCTAATTAATATCTTTTTTCCCCAGGACAACACATCAATGCTTAAAAATAGACATCCGTGCATCATGGTGCTAGTTTTGTACAGGGCTGTTATTATGAATGGAAGACATGATATGGAACAGAGACACAAAATAATGAAAAAATCTTATTAGAATGAAAAAAATTCTAAAATCCTTAAATGGAAATTACATTATATTAAAGTGAATGTCAAAATAGTAATAGTTCAGATGCTTTGAAAGTAGCCTATAGAAGAATGTTAGTTGGGTGGTATCTAGCACTGTTCCAACATATCTTTTCTTCTAGCTTGTTCTTAAAAGAGGAAGATGTCAGGAGGATCTGCTCTGGTCTGTTGGAAAGCTTGAAGACATCAGAGAAGAAGGAACTCGCCAACTTTGTAGACCAGGGGTGGGGAACATGTGGTCTTTAGACAACAAGTTTCCTACTCCTGCTATAGACAAGCTATTGCATTTTTGCACAGTTCTCATTGTTAGGAAGTTTTTCCTGACATCAAGCCTAAATGGCCGTGTTGGAGCTTCCAACTACTGCTCTTGATTCTGTCCTCAGAGGGGGAAAACAGAAGTGTAGCTGTCACATAAGAAGAGGGAGACTGGGCACTGCTTCTGCTACTCAATTAGATGAGTGATCATAGACAAAGCAGTTAACTGTTTTGGCCTCATTTTCCTTGCCTTTCCAATGAAGGGAGTAGCATTAAATCTTTCTTTAAGGTCCCTTCCAGCTATAGATCGGCAAATCAGTCAGTCTCTTGATTGACAGGGTAGATTGCTAGGGAGGCAAATGTCCCATTCTCCTAAAGTTATATCCTCAGTTAAGAACTTCCTAGTACTAGTAAAACTGTATCTATGGGATCTTAAGGGGCTGTTTATATGTGTATCCTTTTTCATAATGACACTTTTGTTTGTGCTGAAAAAATAGTGTTAATGGAAGGGAGGGTGGAGTTCCAGATATCATATCCTTAGACTCTTTTCATCTCTTTGGGATTTACGAATGTTTTACAAGGAGGGGCAGCAAATTGGAAGCAAAACAAATGCTGATGATTGCTAAAATAATTGAGTGTTAAGTTGAATGACTAAAATAGAGCATGGAAAAAATAAATGGGAACAATTACATTCTCTTCTTTATTAGTCATTGGTTCATTGTGTGGTCCTAGGATCATCATTTTCTTTATATAATCCTTTCAGGGTGTGCCTTTGTTGGTACCTTGCAAGAAAGCAATTCTGAGTCTACATTATAGACATAGTAATATTTGTTTTCTTTTAATTACTATTAGCTTATTTCCAATGCACATTCAAATATTAATCACTAATGTCCACTAAAGTTTAAAATGTCAAAAACTTTTAATAGAGCACATGATTTCAATTGTTCTTGTGGTAGCACTGTTTTTCTTTAACAAATAAAGCAAACTGACTATTTTAACAATGAAAAAATATTTCTATTCAAACTCGATTACAATGAACTTTGATATTTTGCAAATTTTAGCATATGTCCCACTTCTGTTTTGCAACTCTTGGTTGGTGATATATTGCAAGGTACTCACACCTACCATAGGCTTGTCCAGTGCCTGCTGGGGGAGCTGCAGTTTTAATTTGGCTGTCATATTCCATGAATTATAACTGTTTAATATCACCAGAATAATATATTTGTGCTAGATTTGTGATTCCATTGATATAGAGAGCTTTGATAAGGAAACTACTTCTACTAATGCAAATCCCCACCTGCATTACAATGTGTAACCTTAGAGAGCTGCCTTGCACAGTGAGAGGTTAAATAATTTGACCCCACACAGTTAATGTATGTCAGAAGCCCGATTCAACCTAGGTAGGTCTTTGTGATTCTGAGACCCACTTTCTATCCATCCCTTATGACATATGGACACACCAGAAGAATATTGATGTAAAAAAAAAAAAAGAAGTAAGATGACCTTTGCTTCAAGGTGATGGTTGGAATCTGAATTTGAGAGTCAAAAGAGATCGTAATAACTGTCCAGTTATCATACAAAAAGCAAATTTCTTATAACATATTCCCTGAGTAATCAATTTGAAGCCCTCCAAGGACAGTGAACTCACCATTTCTATAGGCAATCCATTCCACTTCTATACAGCTCTAATTGTTTGGAAGTTTTTTCCTGAAATCAAACTAATATGTCACATTTGACCTTCCAGTTATTGCTTCTTGATTCTGCCTTTTGGGAACAAATGGAAGAAGACTAGTCCTTCCTTCCTGTGACAATACTTCAGATGTTTGAAAAAAGCTATCCTCTTATAATTAAGTCTTGTGTTTTCCAGGCCTACTCTGTTCCTTAGATATTGTAAGACATAGACTCACCATCTTGGCTGCCCTCCTCTTAATCCCATCAAGTTTATCAGTATTCTTCTTTTTCTCCTACTCCTCTATCTCCTCCTCCTCCTTCTTCTGTGAGATACTCAGAGCTGAATGCAATACTTCTGGCAAGGGAAAAGGACAGCTGTCTATAACCTTTCCATTAAGCTAAATACTTCTTAATATCACCTGACATCATGTTACCATTTTTGGTTGTCATATCATATCCCTGAGTAAAACTGGATTTGCAATCCACTTAAATATCAAAGTCTCTTTTTAAAACACTCTCTATCCTTGTCTCTAAGGTATCCCCAAAGTCTTAGTGGAATTTTAAACATTAATAACATTTAAGCTCCAATACCTTTAAATTGCCCAAGACTTTTGGATATTTGGAGGGGTTAGGGGTGAGAGGCAGGTGTGGCTTTTCTCCTTATTGAATTTTAGCTTTTCAGATTCATCTTAATTCTCTAGACTGGTAGGATGTTTTTGGAGCCTGACTTTTTGGTCCGGTGTGTTATTCATCACTTCCAGTTTTCTGCCATCTGCTAATCTGATGAACATATCATCTATACATTTATCTATGTCATTTGCAAAAAGTTAAATAGCATGGGGCCAAAAACAGATGCCAGGTATACTCTATAGGGGACCTCCTTCATTTTGGCATAGAACCAAGAATGATCCTTTTGAGTCTGGCCTTCCATCCAGTTTCAGATCTATTCAATTATACTATTATATCCCTAGCTTTTTTTTTACAAGGATAATATGAGATACTTCATCAAAAGATTTGATAAAAACTAAATAAACTACATCTACAGCATTCCCTTCATTTAAGAGTTTAGAAATTCTGTCAAAAAGGTCAATAAAGTGTAATTACTGCTTCCTTTTCAATATATTTGCCAACTAACCTTTTTATGATCCATTCTAGAATTTTTCTAGTAACAGAAAGCAAACTAACTAAGTAGTAGTTTGCAGATTCTTTTCATTTCCCTTTTGGGAAAATCTAGATATCTGCCTTTAAGAACATTACATAGTCTCCCCAATGTCATTCAAATCGTACACACCCTCCTCCTCTTCAATTCTGGGCCCAGGTCATCATCCATCCCTATTATCTAGCATGCTGGGTGAACCTGTTGCTGAGATTTATGGAAGGACCTGGACAAGAGTCACAGAAGAATAAAAAATACCTCCATTATTACAAGGTTTAACATTGATGAAATCATTAATATGTTTGAGCATCAAAATTGGTTATACTGACTACCAAATTAGATCTTGCAGACAAAAAAGCATGTATGTTTTTTGGTATGGGACATGATAATAAGAATGTTTTGCTTATATCTAATCAACAGTGTCTTTGAAATCTGCTTTACTTAATAGTCTTTTTATGTAATGTATTTTTCCTGAAAAGAAGCATAATAGAATCAGTCATCTCAATTTATAGGTCCAATATATGAATTTGTTTGTGAAAGTTGTTCATTACTATGCCAAAAGTTTTGTTAGCAACTTAATTATTACTTTGTTACCACCATATCCATGTTATGTCCTGGGAGTTGTCTTTTGGTTTATTATGCCCTGGGGATATTTTCAACTTGTGAAAATGATCATAGAATTTTAGGTCTGGCAGACAACTCTATTGTATAGATGAGATGTCTTGCCCAGGCCAGTTAGTGATAGAATGGAGAGTGTTGTGTCCCTTTCATCTATACCATGCCATCTCTGTGATGCATATTTCACTGATGATATTTAATTTGTTATGCTATAAGCTCAAAAAAACCCGCAAATACCCTAGACTATTGTTTTTTTAAACCTTCTTAGGGTTTTTAATTTTGGTCAAATTCTAACTATCAGATTAGTCTTAGGGAATTTTATAGCACAACAGTGATATAACACTTCTATTTTACATGTCAGCATCTGAGAACAGGAGGGAAAGCAAATCATGAAGACCAGCTGTTCATTGCCACACGTTGTGTTAGATGGAGGTGTAAAAAATATGTTGAGGCAGGTAGAGAAAACAAATGAGATATTCAGGGTCTAATGGAAATTGTATGGTTACAGAATCTAATAAGAAGTTGGAATGTGTGCTTAATGAATTATCCATTGTTCTATTTTTTTGTTTTTTGCCAGGTGCACCAAGGTCATTAAACATTTGAAATCAAATATTGATAAGTCATCTTAATTGTTTAAGAACAACATTTTCTTGAAACAAATCCACATTTCTTAGTAATGGAATTATTGTATACAAGACTGATAGAGATGATGGGCAAAATTTCCCTGCCACCCAGTGGTATTCACGTCTCAACAAGCCTATCCTGTCCATAATTGTATCTATTTCTTATAATCATGGTCTTATTTTTGAAAACAAAAAGAGTTTGGTACCACAATTTGCTTTGTATTACTTTTTGGAATATCTTCTTTGTATATAATCCTTGAAATAGTACCAGCTCAAATACTGGGCATTATTTATAGGTGACCTGACCTCTTTTAAATTCATTTTGTAACTCAGCAAATTTTAATATTCTCTGATGTGACCTGAAGTAAATGATAACCTAGTATCATTTACCACTGCACCAGGTGAATCCATTTCTCCTTTGCTCATAGGAGCAATAACATGGAGATTTAAACATATTGATCCCTCTGTTTTTCATACATTGTATTTTGTCCATTTCTGTGTTGGTGGATTAAAGTGCTCAAAATAGAAATGATTCCTAAAGCAGATTGAATTCAAAAGGCAAACTGCCTACTGAGATATTTATTTGAATGAGGTAAAAACTGTAATTGTCAGGGAACTCAGCCTCCTCATTCTCAAGAAAGTGTTCTTGATCAGAATATATCCTAAGAGCCTCTCTTGTAGGCTTCTTACCTGGGTGGGTACATTGGTCTTCCTCACTGGCAGTTGACTTAGATGTGAATAACATAAGTCCTTAGTTTTTCATTTTTATTTTTTTTCCCTTGAAGAGTAAGAACAAGAATAGCTTCCACAAGTATATGCTGAGGAAATATCCTGCCAGGTCATAACAATACTCCATTTAGCTTATTCAATAGAAAAAAGGGACAGACAAAGGCAGGAAAATAAGAGACTATAAGCAAGGTACTTAGGCAGAAGAGCTCAGAAGGAATGACTAAATTCAACAAAGAAATAGTATGACATATGAAAATAATAGGAAATAATTTATAATGCTAACAAGTTAGTTAAAGTCAACTTGTCTCCCTTTCTTGAAATCTTTTCCTATTCTGGATATTAGTAGCATGTTGTCATTGTCTCGTTGTTTTGAAATTTTCTTGTTTGAGTTCTGGACCATTTCTTTTATAACATTATGGCTTCGAAACACATATTTGCCATTAAAATGTTCCTTATTTTTTTCACCAATGATATTCAAATTTCTTTACTTCCATGGCTGAAATAAGCATTTGGATACCAAATATTATTCTAATTTGTGCTACTTTAAGCTTAGAAAGCAACAGGAATTGCTCATTTCTTATATAATGAAATGTAAAATATCCAAAGCAATTATTAATGCTCTGTTCACAGAATTGAACTTTCAGCATTAGAGCAGGTTGAGACAACATGGCATGCGTACAAAATAATTTTTAGCAATTTACCACTTTGTTTTTTTTCTGAAGACCTACTTTATGATTCTTTTTTGAGATATAGAAGCTCTCAGCACTGGAACATAAGTTAGGTCTTCTTAAACAGCATTTTTACTTTGAAAACAAATGTAAAACAACAAAAACAAAAACTTCTAATCTCTATGTTGTTTCCTTAAGGGGTCATGTTTTTTCTTAAACCATAATGAGATAATATTTGGTGCACTGAGAATGTATTTTGTTTCCTGATTGGCATGGCTGGATGACTACATTTTAGCTGGCACCTGTCTGACATTATTATGCAGGCTTCAAAAAGGGTTTTTATGCTGAATAGAAGCCATTGACACTTTTGTGGATGTGATAGAACTTTAACATTGCCTTTTCAGCCTGCTTGGTTTTACTTCTTAAATATATCTTTGATATACTACATCTGATGTCCTTTGGTCTATTGCAGTGATATAGAATTACATCAAGGATGTTGAAAAAACTAAAATCTATATTGAGTACTTTTAGTTAATGTGGAGTCAATTTTCTCTTCTGATCACATCAGAACTTTAGTTTCATTGTCACTAAATTTTGCCCCTCATAATGAAAAAAAATGTATTTTTATGCAGTTTCTTTAACAGCCTACTTCAATCTCCCTAAGAGATTGAGATTATACTCCCTAAAAGATTGTACTCTATCAACTTAATCAAGGCATTCGTTTAAAATGAGAAATCAGTAGGCATTTTGAGTTCAAATTCTGTCTTTGTTTTAGATATATGGCATTCATATTTGGCCCAAATCTGTACATAGAGTCATAGGTTTACAGATGGAAGAGACTTTGGGGGGTAACCAGTTCATCCCCTCCTCTAATGTTAATGAAATCTGAAGATCTTTCATGCCCCTTTCTATTGGCACTTAGTAAAGAGGCACTTAACACCTTACTTCAAGTTAAGCACTTAGTAAACAGGCACTTAGCACTTTACTTCAAGTTAACACCTTGAGAGTAGCTAACACCTTAACAGGAAGGGGCAGAACATGGAGGAGCTACACTGTATATAAGGAAGAGAACCAGCAGGACAGTCAGATTTTCTCTCAGTGACCACCTGGAGACTGCACCTTTTTGCTGAGATCCTCCTTCTGCAACTTTTACTGAGAACTTCCAAGAACTAGGCTAAGGAGCTATCTTGAGTGAGAGATGGATCCCTGCTTGAGGGAGCCTGTTCTATTCCTGAAGGCTTGGGAATGTGGGTGTTCACTGCATTAACCATGTGTATCAACTTCGTGACCACTATAATGACTTTGGCTTTCTGGTTCTGGGACTTCGTTTTCTGGTATTTGAATAAAGGCTTTGGTTCTGTCCTCTATGTGGAGAGTTTGCTACAATTTGTGATTCACAACTACACCAGCATATTCATAACCACTGTGGGTGTTGTGACTATTGCATTATTGATACACCTCCTCTTCTTTCTCCTTTTATGGATGTAGAAGCTGAATCCTGGGGAAGTTAAAGTGACCTGCCTAAGGTCACATACTAAATGAATGCCTGAGCCATAATTTGAACATAGGGCTTCTGACTCCAAATCTGAATCCAAATATTTCCACTATTCTGTGTTGCTTTAACACATGTTGGTGACTTACATTTTTTCAGAAGGCCCTATGAATCACAGTTGACTATAGGTTTTTAAAGATGTTAAATATACACATGTGTATTACATATTATATAAGAGAAAGAGGTCTTTACATGCCTTTTTCAATCCTTACCATTTCTCTGTGATGTTTTCTCTTTAGGTTTTTGCAACATTAATCTCTCCTTGTTTTCATCCTGCCTGTTGGACAATGTATTTTCTGTTTCCTTTGCTGTATCTTTATCCATGAGGGATGTCCCCTAAGGGTCAATTGTATGGTCTCTTCTTTTCTCCCCGTGCACTCTTTCACATGGTGATCCTATCACCTCTCATGGATTCAATTATCATCTTTATGCTAATGATTCTCAGATCTGCTTATCAAGCTCAACCTCCCTCCTAAATTCTAGATTTGTATTTCTAACTGCTTATTGAACATCTTAAATTGGATGTCCTATAGATATCTTAAACTTATCATGTTTAAACTTAAACTATTCATCTTTATCCTCAAACCCTCATCTCTTTCAGACAACTATCCATCTTTATCCTCAAACCCCCATCTCTTTCAGACAACTATTCATCTTTATCCTCGAAACCCTCATCTCTTTCAGACTTCCCAATTGCTGCAGAGGGCACCACCATACTGCTAGTCACATAGGCTCCCAACTGAGACATCATACTTAAAACCATTCTCTAATCACACACCTCTATCTAGTCTGTTTCCAAGTTTTACCTTGGTTCCAGTCCTCATCACTTCAGTCCTGGACTTTTGTAATAATCCTCTGTTTGGCTTTTTTGCCTCAAATCTCCTCTTACTCCTCTCAATCTATCATTCAGCTATAAATTGATCTTCCCAAAGTGCAGGGCTTATCATTTCATACCCCACATTCAGTTCCACCACACCCTTTTAGCTCCAATGCATATTTCTAACCTTCAGGATGAAATACAAAATGCCTTTTGCCTCTTAAAGCCACCCATAACCTAGCCTCCTACTACCTTTTTGGTTTTCTTATACCTTACTGTCCTCCTTCTACCTCTCCTCCTCATGGGATCCAGTGATGCTAACCTTCATGCAAGATGCCCCATATTGTGAGCTGGCTGATTCCACATACCTATAATTATCTTATTCCTCTTCCCTATCTCTTGGCTTCCCTGAAGTTCTGGATGAAATCCTATCTTCTGTAAGAATCCTGACCTGATCTCCAATTTATCCTATATAAATCTTGTTTTTGCCTGGCTAATGTCCTGTTGTCTCCTCTGTTATACCGTAACCTCCTTGACAGCAGTGACTATGGTTTACATTTCATCTTATTCCCAAAGTTTATTACACTGCCTGGCACCTAGAAGACAATGAATGCTTATTGACTTGATGATATAGTGGGGCAGGAAAGTATTTTTCATTTCCTTTTTTACAACTGTATATTTTGGTAGTTGAGGCTAGTGGCAAGTGATAAAATTAGACATGAGGCTCAGGCTTTCTCAAATTCTTTGATGTAGTTTTCTTCTTAAAACTGGAAATTCCATGACTTTAGATGTTATTGTTGTTTTATTTGAAAAGGGGTTATTCTTTCATGCATTTACATAGAGGAAAGTACTTGTAACAGCACTTACAACATAACTCAGAATTGCATTATAGAATAGCAGCTATTATTTTTAAAGGAGATCATGTTTTCATTCACCTGTGAAATTATATATGAATTCTGTCTGAACCAATTCAGTCTGAAGGCCAGAATCAAAACTAATAAAATGTAATGTCTTGCCAACTACTAAGCTTATCAAGATTATTAAAACAAATTGTCCTATTTTTTCTTTTCCTAAAATCAATCAGCATGTTCAAAATAGAAATAAGTAGAACTTATTCAAAGATTATTATATAATTATAAATCAAAAATTTGATCCTGATTAATTATCTACTTGCAAAGAGGCATTTAAAAACCATAATTACTTACAGTAGTTTATTGAAGTGTTGAAAGTGAGTAATTACAACATATAATATAAATGAAAATCACAACATTAGAAGGAAAAAGAATTCTTCATTAGAATCCGGTTATCTTTTCATCTCACTTCTGGATGTGTCGTTACCTATAACTATACCCCAAATTTACTCTCTAGGAACCCTTTTTGAGAAAAGAGACTATTTCACATACGTATCTTGGTATTCGCCAGGGCTTGGCAAAATGCTGGATGTGTAAGGAGGTATTTGATGCTTTTGCATTGATTAGTTTACTTGACACAGTAGTTATCAAAATGCATTTGGTTTAGTCATTAAATATTCAAATTCTGAATCTCTTCCGTCAAATTACAATTCATCTGCTAATGTCTGAATTGTTGGAAGAAATGGAGCAAAAGATCATATATATGAATATGAGACTATGTATACCTGTAGCATAAACATATACACAGAAACACTGTCTCTCCTTTCTTTGGCTTTTTCCTTCTGTATGAACACACACACACACACACACATAATCTGTGTGTGTAAATTTATTTTGATTCCTTTGGAACACAACAGTTAAAACTTTTTAAAATTTTCCTCTGAACACGATTGATGGTGCCTTCCCAGGCTAGGTGGCATTTCATTCCTCTTTGATATTTTCCTTTTCAAAATTCTTTCTTTGGGGGTTAGATCTATATTATGTTGCTTGTTCTATGATTCTTCTAAGGTAGGAAGCTATCAGTCCATTTATAACCTAAAATATTCCTAAAGTTACACAATAGGAGGTTGGGCCAACCCAGCTTTCCTTCTGTCTGCATTCCTTCCAAGTCATTGTTTGGTTTTCATTGAGTATTCAATCTGTTTTTTGAGAAGACTCCAGCTGCTTGTCTTTTTGTTTCTAGCAGGTGGATTTGTTAAAAGATCATATGGCTATCTTACATTCCTAGGGGGAAGTGGAACAGGAAAGAGAGGATGTATCTATGTAGTGCCTACTATATATTAGACACCTAAGTGCTAAGCACTTAAAAATTTTTATCTTTCTTGATCCTCACAACAATTCTGCAAGGTAGGTGCTGTTATTATCTCCATTTTAAAGATGACTAATCTGAGGCAGGCAGAGGTTACAGGACTTGTCCAGGATCACATAGCTAGTAAGTGTCTGAGACTGGATTTGAACTCAGGTTCTCCTCACTACAGACTAATCCTCTATCCACTACACCACCTAGTTGGCTAAATCCTATTGACACTAAATTCTTTTATATCTTCCATTATTATCAGCTCAAATTATCACCTCTGTACAGATAATGAGTTTCATTCCTTTTATTTACTCTATCTCTCCCTTCAGCATCTAGACCACATTTTCAATTGATTTCCAGATCTTTTTTTTATTAGCACATCAGATTCAAAACTGCATTTATCATTATCATTACTTATTTCTTAGATAAATAGAAGGTAATATGGGGCAATAGAAAATGGGAAGTTGATTGATATCTATCAAAGATTTAGAACTGGAAGTATCTTAAAAGGTCTAACTCCCTTACATTGCTTATGAGGAAATTAAGGCTTAGAGTGACTTGTGCAAGAATATAGCAAAAAATTCAAGAGTCGAACCCAGTTCCTCTGATTCCAAATCTAAAGTTTCCTCTTTATCTTAGTGTTCTCTCTCTCTCTCTCTCTCTCTCTCTCTCTCTCTCTCTCTCTCTCTCTCTCTCTCCCTCTCTTTCTCTTTCTGTCTTGCTTATCCCTCTGTCTCTCTGTCTCTATCTCTCTTTCTTTGAAAAATTACTTAATTTTCCAGTAGCACTCACTGAAGCCCCTTACTCTCATTTGTTACAAATAAAGTTAATCAACCAACCTAGTGACTGTATCAGAAAGCATGTGCCTCAATATAAACCTTCTATGTATATATGTATATGTATATGTTTATGTATATGTATATATGTATATCTATAAAGTCTCCTATGTATCTGCCAAAGTCTTCTGCTTAGGCCTCTGAACTGATGATTGGTCACTGCACTGATCAAAATTCTCAAGTCTTTTTAATGGCATTTTCCATTATGTCACTGAGGTGTTCATATAGATTGTTCTCCTGGTTTAGACTACTTAACTCCACATCAGCTCATATAAATTGGGCCATGTTTCTCAGAATTCTTAAGATTCTTTATTTCTAATGGCACAATAATATTTCAATACATCTGTACAGCATGATTTGTTTAGCCTTTTTCCAGTCAACAGGCAGCCACTTCCAGTTTTTTTTTTCTAGTGCCCTTTCCATTGTAGTTTTCTACCTTTTTCTCTAGGGATCAGTCCAAAAATATGAAGTCTTTTGCTGGTCATTTAAGGACTCTGCTTTTCCAAAATAACAGGATCATATATTTAAATTGAAAGAGAGCTTGGGGCGGGAGGGAGAGCCAAGATGATGTCATAGAAGCAGCAAAGTTTCACAGCTCCCACACAGCCACCTTAAATACCCATAAAATATGACTCTAAACAAATTTTAGGGTGCCAAAACTCACAAAAATACAGAAGACACATCTCTTGCTAAAGGCAGCTTGGCAGGTGGGGCTCATTGCAGCAGGCTGGGAGCCAAAACCAGCCCAGCGTGAAACTCCGGCCTGGCCCCAGGGTGGTCGGGAGGAGCCGCAGCTGGAATCTTCTGGAGAGTACATTGGCAGCAGCTAGGGCAGTTTCCAGATTTATCAAGCCAGGAGAAACAAGGCTAAGAGAAAGGTCAGTGGAATTCAGCTAAATTTTTGGAAGAAAAGCCGTCTGGCTGAACTGCCCCCAGGGCAAGGAAGCAGTGGAAACTGCAGTAGCGGCAGAAATGGTAGCTGCTTCCACTGGGCTGCTTCAGAGCTCCTGGCCTGCAGATTGCCAGGGGGCCAAGGCAATTGATCAGAGGCCAAGTGCTCTTGTGTTGAGTGGCCTGGATTTGGATCGTGGTCTTGGGTGGTGGTCCTGGGGTATGCTTTCAGTGAGCTAAAGCCGGTGGGGGCTGCAGCACCACCCTAATAGCTCTGGCAGCTGTGAAAATACCAGTGATTTGGGACAGAACTTTCCCCCCCCCCCAGAAGCAGAGTTCCACAGAGCTAAAAAATCAAGCAATTAATTGACTGGCCAATATGAGTAGGAAAAGGAAGCAAATTAAGAACAGCAATCAAATTCTAGAATCCTTTTTTGGGGACAAAAAGGATCAAAGCATGGAATGGGAAGAAGACAACACAGTCAGAACTCCCACACCAAATGCTTCCAAGAAACATGAAGATTGCCTACAAGCAATAGATTGACTTAAAAAGGACTTTGAAAATCAAATAAGAGAAGTGGAGGAAAAATTGGGAAGAGAAATGAGAATGATGCGAGAAAATCA
>CM053594.1:257206236-257255064 GCA_028646575.1 Pseudocheirus occidentalis | reverse complement strand
CTTCCAAGTCACAGGGAAATTCACACCTTCTCACCAATGGACAGAGTTCTGGGAATTCACACCTTATCACCAATGGACAGAGTTCTATACTTAACACTAGGATCTACTTAACATCTGATCAAACAAATTAATTACCATTACAAAGAGACAAACATGATTGAAACAACTGAACAACAATAAAATCTGTCTATAGAGTCCTGATGTAGTCTGTACAGGAGCCACTTGGATAAACCTCAAACTAGGACTTTCTTTATATCTGTGGTGTCATTCAGCATCTGTCAGGAGCCAGAGAATATATTTCTGTTTTCAGGGGGAAACTGAAGCGTCAACTGTTGCCTCATCAAAATTGGTGACTCGCTTGAACTCATCTTCTATGCTGTTCTTCAGTTGACCATTGGACATAAATCTGCCACAGTAGCTGGATTAGCAGTCCTCCTGTGCATACTAATTGTTGCTAGGTATTTATTTGCTTTATCTCAGCAGCTGGCTGAATTTTATGGTCACCAGTGGCAATCTAGCAGTCGCAGATGTTGACAACTGAATTACATTAAAATGCTATACAATTGAAAATGCTTTTTGTAATCCTTGGGTCCTTGGAAATGATCAATTTCAGAAACAAAAAGCTTGTTAGAGAATCACAGCTTTTATTTATTCTTTCAGTTCTGTGCCTCTGTCACCTGACCTCATCTGTTTGGCCTTGATTAGAACCTGCCTGTACTATCTGTGTATTGTCAAGAGAAATAATTGAAAGATGGGCTGGAAGTTGTTTTGTTTACAGTTATACAATGTACAAACTTGTATAAATCATGGTAAGATAAAGTGAGAGGTGCCATTTCTCTTTTTTCTTCAATAAAAAATGTCAGATGGGAACTGTTGATGGTTAATACTTGACTAAAAATAGTGGACAGGTAGGCAAAGCAAAACCTACCTGTGAAAATGTAGGTAGGTTATATGCTTCCCCAAGATTCCCTTCCTATTACATATTCTTTATTTACCAATTTACAAAAGAATAAATGAAAACAAACCCCAGATATTTCAGAAGATTAAAATGAAATTAAATAAAAGCAGAAACAATGCCCAGATAAATTAATCCTTGAAACAATTTGAGGAAAAGAAAATATTATTGAAAAACTATCCCTGTAGAATATTAAATATTGTCATGGAGCAAGTCTGTGCTCTCCCTGCTCCCCTTCTGAATGAGAAAGTGGGAAGGGGACTGGGTCAGCATAATCAAGAACGCTTCATAACTTCATCTAGTCTGGCTCAGCGGCAAGACTTTCTCTGGCCTCTCTTTCTCCTTCCTTTTGTCTCTATGCTCTTCTGCTGGCTTAGGGTAGAGGAAGAGACTTAACTCTTAACCCAGCTCATGCACACAGCTTGTACCAGAGTTCCTATTAGCTCATTCTTTTAAGGAAAGAAACTAAGGCCTTAATTCAGGTTTAGGGTTCTAATTGAGAGAGAGCTGTAGATCATTCATATAATGAAACATTATCTCAGTGAACCTTCCAGGGATGTATAGACTCCTCCCAACTACAAATAGAAACTTCCAGTGGACACCCTCAATGAGTGACCTAACTAAGCACACCTCCTACACTCTGATGCCACAATTAAGGCATGCACACAAATATATGTATTGTTGGACAAAACATTTATAGAAAGAAAAGGCAGAAGTCTATACAAAAGAACAACTTAGCTTATCACTAGAGAACAAAGATGTGTAGATACATAAGCAAGAAGAAGGGGAAGGGAAATTGGATAGAGAAGGTTAATTTATTTCCCATTTGCCAGGTATCTAACATATCACATTTGTGGTTGAACTCCCATGACATTTTGGCCTCTTATCTCTAGGGCAGTGATTCTCAACCTTCCTAATGCTGTGACTCTTTAGTACAGTACCTCATGTTGTGGTGACCCCCAACTATAAAATTATTTTCATTGTTACTTCATAACTGTAACTTTGCTACTGTTATGAATCATAATGTAAACATCTGATATGCAGGATGTTTTTTCATTGTTACAAATTGAACATAACCCACAGGTTGAGAATCTCTGCCCTAGGGTAAGCATCAGTATTTTTCATTCTGCTTTCCTCATGTCAGGGACTTGGACTTGAGAATAAGCCCAGATGTCATTTTTCCTCCCCCTAAACCCCAACCTCCAGGTCTGTCTTTTTAAGTCACTAGCCATTTTATTCAGTGTCTATAATGAATCCCTTTCCCACCACATCTTGGACTTTAACCCAAGCTGTTTAGGGAGCCCCTGACTTCTTCATTGTGTGTTCACATGCCTGAGTGTTCTTGAAACACTAACTCCTAGTTAGAGTTTTTCTCCTTTGAAGGACTTGCTGCACCCTAAAGAGAAATGATGTTGAAAAGATGGATAAGGAATAGCACAACTTCTCTGGAACATAAACATTTTTGAAGGTCGTTCATGTTTATAGTGACTTTAAACTTAAACACGATCACTTCTTATATCACATTATAGTTTGCATGTTTATGAAAAATGAAGAGATTACATGTGTAGTTCATCTAATACCATAGATTAATTTTACAATAACACATTTCAGGTAAAACAACTTTACGATGGGCAGTTAGAATTGTGTTGACCATGTTTCCAATGACTGCTGTGTCTCTGAGCAGCAAGAATAAAGACTGCTAAGATTAAAGTCATTAAAAGGCAGATTATTAGAGTTGACCTGGTCTGGGAGGGGTTGCTTGATTATTTTAAATTGATTAGAAATGCATGGAGGGAAGGGCTCTTTGTCCATTTTAACTACTTAGAAGTTTACAGGAGAACACCAACGCCATCACAGAAATGCTCTATCCACAAGAAGTATATGGAGACCTGACTCATGGAGTCATGAATGAGAATGCTGAGGTTTCTCCTTAGCAGCCAGCAGTGATTAGGAATGAAGGTTGGTTCAAGGACAGAAAGTAGAGAATTCAGGGGAATACTGACTCACTTATTCATTACAATTCAATAGAGGACAGATTCTTAATCTGGGGTTTGTGAATGTCTGGACTTAACATTTTGATAACTATATTTTAATATTTTTTGTAATGCTTTGTATTTTATTTTATGCATTTAAAATATTTTTTTTTCTGAAAGAGCTCCACAGGTTTCATCTGACTGCCAAAGGTGTACCCAATGTACAAAGAGAGGTTAAGAAACCTTTGTTTTAGAGTTTGTTCATTGTTTTAAAAAAAATTAATTCTTTTGCAAGCAATTGTTGAGGAGGAGGAAGCATTGACCCTAATATAAGAGAAAATTAGAGTAAGGGTCATTGCTTATAACTAGAGCCTGGGGATTCAGAATGTTAATATCTGTAACTTCCATTCTTCAAGAGATTAGCTGAGTACAGAAACCGGTGGAGTAATGAATTTAAATTTGCATAAATTGAGGTGAAATTCTCTCCCCCAGATTTTGTTTTTCCTGTTATCTTTTTCTTTATGCTCCAGAAGCAGTTAGGGGAGCAATTAATTACATTTGATTGCCTCTTTATTGTGAAAGGGGCTGTAACTGATAAGGGAAGGCCTTTTTAGGTGAAATGGTAGAATAAAGAGTTTTAACATCTCTTATGATATTTAACCCCTGAAATGAAGAATGAAACTCAAAATGGTCTGGTCCTTAGGCACTGGATGAAGGATTTTAAACTAGGACTTGGTTATAATGTATGATGTTATTACATAGTGACACCAGATTGAGCAATGTTGTATGGTACATGCAAATTTTTTCCTGCTCTGTCAACTGGGCTTCGTTGGCTTTATATTTGAGTGTTTATAGTATACTGCTAGTAATATTTTGTTTTGTTTTTACTTTTTTAAAGTTAAAAATAGCTTCTGAACTTTGATATCTGAATGTCTTGTACAGGTATCTTAATATCAATATGTTCAGAATTCATCATCTCTTCCCTAAAACCAAACATAGCCTTTCTAAACTTCCTTAACATTATGGAGTGTGTCACTATCACAGCCAAATTTCCAACCTCATAAAAGTCTCCTCCTCTTCATCTCCCTCAATTCTCTTCCAGCTTTCCCATACTTAAGAAGTCTTACCAATTTTACTTTCATATTAATTTTTTTTATCCCTCCCCTTCTTTGTACTCACAAGGCCAAAACCCTTTTCAGACTTTTATCTCCTATGGTAAAAAAACCTTGCTCCTAATCTTTCCTTTCTTTAATCTATCTACTATGTAACATACTAAATAATCTTCCTAAAGCAAATATCTGAGTATGTGACATCCTTGCTCTAGTACAGTGGTTCCCAACCTTCCTAATGCCTTGACCCTTTAATACAATTCCTCATGTTGTGGTGACCCCCAACCATAAAATTATTTTTGTTACTACTTCATAAGTGTAATTTTGCTACTGTTACGAATTGTAATGTAAATATCTGATATGCAGGATGTATTTAAATTGAACATAACCCACAGGTTGAGAACCACTGCAGAATCTTAAGCATCTACTTATTGTCTATGATAAAATAAAACCTACCTAGCTTGGCAGTGAAAGCATTGGGCTCTTGCTTACATCACCAGACTTATTTTACATTACACCCTTTTATACTTTCTATTCTAGCCAAAGTGGTATTTGTTTTGTTCCCTGAACTTGACATTATATCCCCTATGACCCATACCTTTCCACAGTCAGTCCCATATACACTTTTTCTTTAGTTTTGTATTTTAGAGTCCTTAGTTCCTTTCAAGGCTCAACTCAGATCTATCTCCTAAAGAAAGACTTCCCACATCCTTCTATATATGTATATAGATAATTTAACTTCAGATATTAAGGTCTAGAAAGAGAAAGCCCAATTTTAATTAGATAAACTAAAATTTATTATTTTGTTCATCTGATTATATCACAATTATCAGCAGTAGAGATGGGAAATCAGAACAGCATAAAGTCACTACATAAAGACAAAAGCCTCCAATTATATATAGCAAAAATTCAGTCCTCCACTTTATTAGTACAAAACTAAAAAATAATAGCAAATCTTTTATTTTGTTAAAACTCCAATATCTACCAGGAAAACATTAAGAGGTTTCTTTCTTTCTATCTTGTTTAGCTGCATGGACTATTAGCATAAATAATACTGATAATAATTCTTTATACTTTTATAATGTCTCCTATCTGGGGGTCTTATATAAGTCCTGCGCAATTCATTTTTATCATTTTTAACCATGAGGGAGAGAAGTTGACTTTTCCAGAGGGACAAACTTAGTCAAGGAAAGGTTGAAGATGGGAGGGTCTGAAGGTCAGCCAATAAATCAATTACAGAGTAACTGTGGTGGGAACTCTAAGTCCTGTTCTACAGGAGAGGTAAAGGTCCCTTTATAGGTGTGTGTGTAGTCAAGTGCAGCCCTGAGGGCTGATGGGAGCTCACTAGGATTCAGAAGATTTTATTCTGTTCCTATTTCTGCAATAAATTCATCCTCAGCCTTAAACAGGTCACTAAACTTCTTTCGTTCTTGGTTTCTCCTTTTTAAAATGGGCTATTAGATTTGCTACTCAGTGTTGCTTGTAAAGGAAATTGGTAATATTAAATGTAAGATGCAGTTTAGATCACATACCTATGGTAGAATTAAACTGTCTTTGGAAGCAAATTGACTGATTTGGAAAAATGGAAATATTTTGATTTTTCTAGTTAATCGTATTGAGTTCCCTTCAGTCATTCTTTCTTGTCTACTAGATACTGAGGTATGTTTTTATTTCAAAAATTTCTTCAGTGAATTGAAGCAGTACAAAGAATACATTAAAGTGCATCAGACTTGAAATCAGGAAAAAGTGGGTTCTAGTTCTGGTTTTGCTGCTTAGTCCTTTAGGACCTTAGAATTTTCATCTAACATAATGAACTTAAGGACAGAAACAGTGTGCATTTGGATCCACAATATTTGGCATAGTGGTTAGCACACAATTCTTAAAAAATACTTTTCATTCATTTATCTATAAAAGATTGGGTTGAGCCTGTTTCTCTCTAAGGTTCCTTCTACCTCAACAAATCTATGAAATCTTAGCTTTCAAAATAATTACTTTTCAATTGTATTTTTTAATCTTTAAAATTGAAAACCACCTTATTACATTATTCAGTATAGAGCAAATTTGTGTATTCAAGCCCTTATAGAATGCCTAGCATTTGTCTAGCTCTGTGTCATAAGTATCTACTAAAGAATCTAAGGCTAATAATAAATGGAACCTAAGATCTGAATATCTGCATTAATTAGATTATATGCATATACATATTTATGTATACATATATGTCCACATCTAAACATATGCATTGAGTATAAACTAAAAATTCAAAGTGATAATTTGATAAATATATGGTGTATTATGAGTCACACTTTGAGTGTAGAGTAGGTTGAAATCATTATAATTCTTTACATTGTTATCCACTGGAAGTAGATTTCAATTAAAGAGGCAACCATTTTGTCCTCTGGTAATCTTGCTTTGCTTATATGAATTTAAGTATGTTGATTTTGCTTCCTATGGGACAAGAATGGAGGAAATCTTTTAAAGTAAAAAGATAATTAGGTACCAGAAAAGACTATAAAGAATGGTAAGTCTTTTGCAGAATGCCCTTCTTATGAAAAGATTGGGAAATTGTAAAAATAACTTGAAATATTATACTTGGGATTATCACTACTTGAAATAACATATTAAAATCACTATTATCTGTACCGATAGTATGAAGCCAGTCCATTGTTAAACTTCTGATCACTATTAAGGAATATTTCTTAGGAACATTTTTTTGGCCACAGTTAACAATTTTTCATTGTCTAAATTGCTTTATAGGAAGTTCATTAACATGTTTGTTGATATGGTCAAACCTTAGGTTCTAAGTGGTTTTCATGATGTGAATGTCAGACATTTTGTATAAAGGCACTGAAATTATTGGTGCCTGAGTGAGACTCCCAGTCATACCATAACAAAAGAGAGCCCAGGGAAGTTGCTTTACTCTGGGTAACACTTTAGGAAACTCACCAACCTTACCCGGGAAGAATGGGTAGTATGATTTTTCTATATCCACTGCCTGTTTATATAGGAAATAAGTGGATTTAACTTTATCTTATCCTCTTTGGAGAAAATTAAAGAAAGCCAGTTTGGGAATGAGGAGGGAAAAAAAATTGAAGATCATGGGTGGCAAATAGACGAGAGACTGTAAGGGTAAATCATAGAAAAGTAATACCTCTTTCATCCTGCCACTCCACTTCCTATTATTAATGTCTTATTTCACTTAGCCCCTTGTACTTGCCACCTATCTTGTTCTCACCTGCAAAGTACAAAGAAAGGGGCCATCATGATGAAAATGGCATAGGACCAAAGGCATCTATGGATCATGGGGTGGGATATTCATTAAGACCTAGTTATGCATTTAACAAAGTCATCTTAGCATGTGAATTGAAGAAAGCCATCTCAAGGTAAGGAGGAAAAAAAGGTAGATATGTAGAGCCAGTTCACATTGATATGTGAATTTCACAAAGTTTTCCTTCTGTTTTAGGTGTGTGTCTATTTTAATGCACTAAGACAATGAACTTGCAGCTTTCAAGGAAATCACTTGCCTTGGAGACTTTGCTCATTGCCATTATGGTTCTGCATTTTAATTTGAGTTATGACCCAGAAAAAAAGAGCACTAAGACATTTTCTCTGATGACTGAGAAGTAAACAAAAAAGGGAAATTTATGTAATTACTTTCTTGTGTATGTAAAAGGAATAGCAAGTTGTATATATTGAATCTGAGATTTCATGTGCAATTATCTTTTTTATTGTGCTATGTTATAGAAATGCTTATTTTATTCCATAAAATAAAAAAATAAATTTTAATTTTAAAAATCCCCATAATAACTTTTTTAAACCACAGGTTAAGTAATTTTACCTATACTCATTATTATTGTTGTTGTTCAGTTGTTTCCATCATGTCCAACACTTTGTGAGCCCATTTGGCATTCTCTTGGCAAAAATACTGGAGTTGTTTTCCCTTTCCTTTTCCAGTTCATTTTAAATATGAAGAAGCTGAGGAAGAAAGGGTTAAAGGACTTGCCCAGGGTCACACACTACAAAGTATCTGAGGTTGAATTTGAACTCAGGTCCTTCTGACTCCAGCACTGACACTGTATCCAATGTACCACCTAGCTGCCTCTATATTGATATTTCTAGTGAGTTAATATCCTTATGAATCAATAGCAGAAAAATCTAATTCTTAATTTCTGCCAAATTTATTTGTCATATGCCTTCAGAGGCTCTCATGGAAAGAAGGCATAATCACACCTACAAGCTTGTGACTTGGGATGTACTTAATATTTCCTTGCTGCTGGTTTCTGCCAGTACACCCTGCCCCTAATCCTGCCTTCAATCTAGCAGCTGTGGCAATAAATAGCAGAACTCAATTCCCCCTCCTTTCTTTCCCCTTCCCTTTGCCCCTCCTTTAAGAGGAGATGGAGGTAGTCCATTGCCAGTTCCGTACTAAAAAATATTCCCGTTTGATACTACTTACCTGAGTTTGCATACCACAACTTGACTTCAACATCAGTTCATTTATTTGTAGTTATCAAAATGCCACTCTATTTGATATCTAAAGACATTTTCTTTTCCTTGAAGAGAAGGAAATGCTTTTCAAAGAGAAGTAGTTTCTATTCTCATTAGATCTGAGTGCATAGATGGGGTGGTGAATTATTTTTTGTGTGTGAAATCGTTTTTCTAACTTTTCTCCTTTTCATATCAAAATTATTTCACTTTTCTTTCATCAGTGTGTATCAGTCTCTGTGTTCAACCGTTCTCTTTAAGGGATTTATAAGAACTGATAAACCTTTTAAAAATAGATTTTGCATCATTTTGGATTTACATATGTTGTATGGCATTTATGTTAAAGTATGAAGGACAGTGATAAATATATATTTAGAAAATAGTTTGAGTTGCTGCCATATTACATTATAATCATTTCATGCTACAAATTTACAAGGTTTTGCCATAATTGAACTTATATAATGATGTGAATCTTTTTGTGTGTGTGTGTGTGTGTGTGTGTGTGTAGTTTTTACTGGTAAAAAATGAGTTATTTTACACTATTTTTACAGTAGGAACTAGAAAGCAGACTGATACACTGGAAAGAACACATGATTAGTACTCAGAAATCCTCAATTTAAGTCCTGCTTCTAATATTTACCAGCCTTGTGACCCTAAGCAAAATTTACCCACTCTCATATCTTGGTTTTCTCACTTGTTAAATGAGAATAATAATATTTGAAATACTTAACTCAAAGGGTTGTTATAATGCAATATTTCATTAATCTTGATATGCTATATAATAAGTTTTTGTCTTTATTGTTACTTTTCTACTCCTAGTTCTTTTAATTAGTAGACTCCATGACTTTGAACAAGTCACTTAACCTTTACCCCATTTACTCACTGTACAACTATAAACAAGTTAATTTCGAATGGTCTCATGTTCTACAAGTATAATGATGTAAAGAGTTTGGAATAGGTAATCTCTAATATCCCTTCCATGGGGTAGCTAGGTGGCACAGTTGATAGTGTTGGGCTGAGAATCAGGAAGACATCCTCTTGAGTTCAAATCTGGCCTCAGATTTACTAGCTGTGTGACCCTGGGCAAGTCACTTAATTGTGTTTGTCTCAGTTTTCTTACCTAGTGAATCATCTGTAAAATGTATTTATCTGCAAAATGATCTGGCAAAATAAAAATGGCAAAACAATACAGTATCTTTGCCAAAAAAACCCTTAACAGAGTCAGGAGGAGTCAGACACAACTGAAAATGACTGAACTTTAACAACAATATCCCTTCCAATTCTAGCATTCTGATATTCTATGTAAAATAGATATATTGTGTCATAATGTTTCCATTTTTCCCTTCATTTTCGTTTCTTCCAGTGAATTATGGGTATATAATATAGTAACATTTTGCTGTCTGAATTGAAAGGGGTCCTAAATAATATGTGGGGGTGCTCTTTCTGGTTAATATGATAGAATAATTGGAAGTTCACTGCTCTCACTCTCTAGTTCTGCCCATTCTAAATATACATTTTCTATATATATCAGTCTTATCCTCTAGCTAGCATATATCATTTATTTCTAGCTTAGCCCTCCTAAGCAGTGTTTGACTCTCCAACCCTCTTTGACCACCAAACCTGGTTCTCCTGAAGGATTATGATTCCTTGTGTTCTTTTAAGATGTTATTTATCCTCAGGTACCAGCTCAGAAGCCAAAGCAGTTCTAGTTAATCATGTATAGTTAAGTGATGATGTGATGTAAGGCGTAGGGCAGACATAAGCCCACGTGTGTATAATCATGAAAATATATGCAGTATATTAGAATGCTAGCATCCATTTGGCTTATGTTATTTAGCATATGCTTCTATGTGAAACAAATGACAGATGTCACAAATTTGGAAGGCATCTTAAAATATCTTTAGATAATAAGAATGGATATATTTCTTGAGATGATAAAATGTCCACAGAATTACAAAATTTCAGAGCTAGGAAGAATCTTAGAGACTTTCTAGTCCAACCTTTACTGACGCAAACAAGAATTTGCAGAAAACTTCCAACAGGTCATTCTCCAACCTGTGTTTGAGGAATTCCATTGATGGGGAGCTCATAATCTCTGAAGGAAGCCAATCTTACTTTTAAAAGGCTAACATTAATTATTAGAAAGATTTTCCTTTCATTAAATTGAAGTCTGACTTTTTACAACTTCGTTTTGTTGCTAGTTCAGCCTCTTAGCCCCAAGAAAAACCTTGGATCCCTTTTCTATACCTTTTCTACCTGAAGCCCTTCAAATCCCTCATCTTTTTTATAACAAAACATCCTCATTTCTTTATATAATGTTCTTTCAAGAATACACTATTCTTGTCTTCCTTAGATTGAGCTCTAGTTTGTTAATGCCATTAAATTAAAAATTTAATGACTATTTGCTAAATAAAAACAGTTCACACATGGTTTGAGCAGGATGGTCAGACCACACATATTTAGGGATTACTATCTCCTTTGCATCATAAGATTTCATTTTATCACAGCTATGACATAAATTGACTGATTAACTAGTGAGTTTGCAAACCATTGAAATTGAGATGATTTTCTTACAAATGGTTGTCCTCCCCTCCCGTTTTCTTGTTCTTAATGGTTGTCTTTTTGAACCCTATGAAGATCTTCACTGTTAAGACTATTGATTTTTATCTTGTTACATATGGCCTGTCATTGCAATTTATCAAAATATTTTGAATCCCAATTCTGTTATTCAATATTCCCTCCCAATTTTTGGTCATTTGCCATCTATGTCCTTATCCAAATCATTAAAAAAAAGAAGAGAATCAGTATGGTACAGGAAAAAGAGCCCTAACCTTGGAGTTCCCTTGCTAAAAATTCTATCTTTGCAAATCATTTGTTGCTTTACCTTGCACAAGGTGACAGCTTTTCTGGGAGCTTAGTTTCCTCACATATAAAATAAGGAACTTAGATTAGAAAACATCTAAGTTCCCTTGCACTTCTAGATATGTCCTCCTATATGGAACAAAACTCTGCCAAGGGTGTCTTTAGAATGGTCTCTTAGAGTCTTTTACTCCCTACTGAGATTAGTGTATTAATCGCTACTCTGTAAGTGTTTTATAGAAAGAATTCTGGATTCATTTAATGGTACTGAAGATGGTCATCTAGTGGATGGGACCCTGGATGTGAAGTCAGAAAAACCTGATTCAAAATCCTGGCCCAGATACTTATGAACTGTGAGACCCTAGTCAAGTTACTCACTATCTCTTAGCCTTTACCCTAACCCTAGAAATTTAAGGTTAGGGTTAGAGAGAAGAAACTCTCAGTTTTCTAACCTATCTTTGAGAACAATTGTGTCTGAAAAAAAAGCATCTTATAATTGACCTGGATATGAGATACTTTGAACCCCTGCTAGGCTGGTCTTCAGATGACAAATATATGGCTGTTTCCTGCTCAAAGCTCAGATTTACCTTTGATCTACTCTGTATGTATGTGTGTGCACATGTGCATGTGTCTGGTCCATGTATGCATATATCTGGTTCTTTACTTCTATCTGGTTCTTTATATAGCATCTCCTTTTAGAATGTTAGCTCCTTGAAGGCAGGGACTGCTTTTTGCTTTTCTTTGTACTTTGTATCTTCAGTACTTAACACATTGCCAGCCTAGAGTAAGCATTTAATAAATGTTTGTTGATTGTCCCTTCTTCTCTCCTTCCTGTCTCCTTTCCCCTTTCTGCCCCCAATCAAGGCAGTTGTTATTCTCTTCTCTTCAAGATCCTCTCTGGTGTTGTGTGTGTGTGTGTGTGGTTTTTTTTTTTTTGTCTTAAGATGTTTTCAGAGATCGCTACCAACAACTGAAAAATAAAACAGTGTCATGTCTTTGAGTACCCTGGAGCCTGATGAGAAGGCAGTTAGTTGTCCATTTACATTTATTTTGTATTTAGGTTCCCTTTAACCATTATTATTCTCTTAATTGAGAAAATAAGTCAACAAAATCTAAAGGTTAGAGGCATACGAAGAGAATCTGAAAGCTTGGCAACACCTTAAGAGACAGTTAAAGTTGTGCCTTCTGAGCTTGAGGCAAGGGTTTTGTTCCTTTCTCTATGCCCTAGGTACAGGTGTGTGACTCCCAACAATTTGGGGTCTTGGTAAGTGTTTATATGTGAGGTCTTTTTCAGGTGTTAGTAATTCTCTCAGAAATTAAAGAAACTCTGTAAAGAGCAGGGTGTGTTGAATACCTTATTCTGTTCCAATGACATGTATGAACATAGACTGTGTTAAAGGGTAGTTAGAGTGTTGCTTGGGCCTGTTGTTTCATGGTGGGATAGGCTGATGAATATCTTGTTGAATATGCTGAAACTGTGGGAGTTGTTTCCAAACCACAGAGTTCAGTAAATGGAATGAAAGTACAAGAAGGGGACAATTTATTGTCTGACATTCATTCTTTCTAGTCCTTCAGGTGGCTTGAGAATCCATGGGATTTAGTAATCCAGTTAAATGGTGTGAATGATGTTGTTGTTGTAGAGCTAACCAATATACCGAGTTATATTTGTGGTGTTGCATAGACACTCCCCAATCTTTTGTACTAGCCTGCCACCAGATGACTTGTGAAACTGCTCAGGGTGGGTGTGCAGGAACCTTTCCTGGATTCCATGCTTGAAATGCGGAACAGTTTGGTTTCTTCAGTATACATTGAATGCAAGATAATTCTTAATAAAATGAAAGAAATGGCTTTTTTATAAATTCTCTTCCAAAATAAACGTTTTGTAAAGAAAAAAACTTATCGTGTGACAGTGTGGTACAGTGAGTGGAAAGAGACTTGTTTTAGAGTCAGAGAACTTTGGTTTACCTCTAACCTCTTTACTACATGTGTCATATCTATAGGCCTTAGTTCCTCCTTTGAAAATAAGTGGGTGAGGCTACATGACCTCTAAATTCTCTTCCAACTCTAAAATTTATGATCAAAATAAATAAGTATGAATAAAGTCATGAATCAGAAGCTTGTATGATCTTATCTACTCTAGTGTGTGGTTAAGGTTTTAAATTTTTTTTTTAAAGTTTACATGATGACTAGTGGACACATCATCAGATAATGTGGAAATAGCTGACCATGTCAGGAAATCCGAAATGAGAAGAGTAAATGATCTGAATTAAGGCTGTGTGCAGTCTGGTGTTCAGTCTAGACAAGACTTCATATTTAAATGGAGTATGGCTTAAGTTTGCTCTTTACACTACTTCTGCCTCAAACTACTGCTTCATGGATCAGTTAGAATGATGGGAAATCAACTTTTACTCCCATATTTTGGTGCTTCTTATCTTTTTATATGTATAAATGTATATATACACATATACACACATATAGATATGCAAACACACATATCTCACCAACTATGTGTCAGTTACTATGTTAAATGCTAGATGCTTATTTGAAGGATTCTTTTCTCTCTCTCTCTCTGTCTTTCTCCCTATCTATCTCGATATGAATAGATATAAAGATAAGCAGAAAAGTCTACATATATACACAAGTATAAATATGCACATATACATGTATATAAATTTCATCTTTTTTCTATTTTAATAAAATATATAGTTATTTTAAAAATTAGTTCCTTAAGACTGTGACTAATATATTTCTTCAATGAAATGATGTTCTATTTTAGGGAGTAAAAAAAATACAAAAGATAAAGAGAAGCAACTGTTCTCATTAAGGTCCCAAAGATGACTTGAAATGAGCAGAATAGACTAGAACTCAATGTTGTCTTTAATTGATTATTGTTGAAGATATCAGTTGGAGCAATGGAAGCGAGCCAGATCACTTCTCAAAATTATTTCCAGTCTACTATATTAGTAATACTGAACACTAAAATTTCAGTCAAAGGATTGACTTTGAATCTTCCCTTGGCTATTTTTGTGTCCTTGGGACATATACTACCAGTGTGAAATTCCATTATTCAGTGGAAACAGTGGGATTAGTGATTTTCTTAGAACCTAAATAGCTTTCCTATTAGTTGTAGAATTCTGTATGGATATTTTGCAAGCTGACTTATAAGCTGGAAGACTTTAAAAATAAGTTAAAGTCTGAAATAAAATAAGTTAAAACTAGCACTTGCATAACAAAACGTATCATGTTTTATTTTAATTTGCTGGTGATAGCTAATTAATGTATTTTTCTTGTCACAGAACTATTGCACTAGAGGTTCTTGAAGGTTATATTATATGTGGGGGTTGCTATAGGTAAAGGAAACATTTTTTTCTGAGAGTTTTCTAAAGGAAATATGATGTCCTACTCAGTAGAACTAGTCTACTAGGAATGATGACAGAGGAAAATGTAACTAAGTAGCACTGGGTTTTGAATGAGAGGACTTGAGTTTGAATCCGGACTTCTACCTGCTACCAGAGTGGCCTTGGGCAAGTTGCTGAATACATTTTGACCTCAGTTTTTTTCAAATGAGGGATTTGTATTCAATAATCTTTAATCTCCCTTGAAACTTTAAATTTTCTGCAGTTATTTGGAATTATGCTCATCATAGGGCCAGATTTTCATTTTCTGGTATTCCTTGGGGAAATTTCCACAGGATGACACTCAGTAGGCAGGGATTGAATTGTTAAATATGAATTCTGCTTAACATTTATGGAATTGTGATTTTGTACTGAAATGCTTATTTGTGTTGATATGAATGAAACCCTATTTTGACAGTCACCCAAAACTATAGCCTTGCTAATTTGAAACTATAAAGACAATGGTAATGTTTTAGGAGTAACTAGAAAGTATTATAAAGGATTTTAAGGATTAGTCATTATGCAGGTGTTATGTGATTGAACATTTACATTATGAGAAGTAACATGTGGACTTTGGAAAAGAATTTAGATTCCAGAGATGCATGTTCAATAATCAAGGACTAGTTTAGAGGAGACATTCCCTTAGGCTGACATATGGCATTAGATTCATTATCTCTGTTGGAATTTAGAAGTCTATGCAATAAAATGTGAGACAGCAGACAAGGTTGCTATATTTACACAGCTGAAGTAAGATGGCCAAGTGCTAGGGCATTGTCACGTTGGCATCATCTATCTGTTTTTGTGCCTGCTCAGCTCCTTCTCTCCCCTCCCCTCACTTTCTCTCCCTCTCCCTTCCCTCTCCCTTCCTCCCTCTCTCTCTTTCTCCCTCCTCCTTCCCTCCAGCATCACACATCTCTTCCATGGACCTTTACCACCTCAGAAAATGAGAGTCCTATTTTAAAAGACTGCTAATAAACAAGAACTTGGTGTACAAGTTTAAGGAACTTGTGATTATACACAAAGGATGGCATTTGGCAGCAAGGAAAAAGCTCTTGAGAGGTTGTAAATGAGTCCTCATTAACATCATTAAAACAATGGGAAGCAAGGAGGAAGGAAGGAAAGAAGGAAGGCATGAAGAGATGGAGGAAGAGAAGAAGAGAGGGAATAAGGAAGGAAGGAAAGAAGAAAAGATTGTGCACCTGGTTTGTGTGTTTATGTCTGTGTCACTTATTATCTATTCATCTCTCTGTATGCCTGTTAATCTACTGGCAAGCCCTAATTTATGAATATGCACATAAAAATAAGTGACATTGTATACCTCCCCAGGACTGAATCTCCCTGCTATTTCAGCAGTGATTCCTAACCTTTTCTGTGTAATGGGCCACATTTGCAAACTGGTGAAGCCCATGTACCACTGTATTGATATATAGATATCAAAGTATCAAAAAGCCCAGAAATTCATAAACTTCAGTTTAAGAACCCTTATACTAGACTTTTCTCTTTTTATTACCTCTGGAATACACCCCCCACCTCTCACTCACTTCATTCTTGCCACTTGAAAGATGGCCACAGTAGTGGCCATCAGCTCAGTTTTCATTCACCCATGGCACCATATGATCTCTCCAAAGCAGTAAATAAAACTACATTAGTTTTGTTTGTGTTCTTAGAGAACCTAGAGGCACCACTTAGAGATAGTAGGAAATTTGTATCTTAGCTTATTTAAATGGAATGCTTTTTGTAAAGAACCGAAAATTCAGGATAACAGCCATGTCTTTCAAGGCATGAGGCAGCTAGGTGGTGCAGTGAATAGAGTGCCAGGCTTGGTGTCAGGATGGTTCCACTTCCTGAGTTCAAATCTGTCTTCAGACTTTTCCTAACTGTGTGACCCTGGGCAAATTACTTAACCCTGTTTGCCTCTGTTTCCTCATCTGTAAAATGAGCTGGAGAAGGAAATGGCAAACTATTCTAGTATCTTACCAAGAAAACTTCAATTGCGGTCACAAAGAATCATACAAAACTGAAAACAGCTGAACAACAGCAACTTTTATGGCATATCTTAATATGGAATCATAGGGTCATAGATCTAGAGCAGGAAGGGACATCAAAGTCCATCTAGCCCAAACTCTTCATTTTACAGATAAGTAAACTAAGGCCTATTAAGTGGCAGGAGAGAGATGTGAGCTCAAGTTCTCTGACTTCAGTTGTTGCCCTTTTCATTGTCCCTTGATGCCTCCCTCAACAGGGTTATCTATGTTGGGTCTCTTGAAACTGGATTTATTATGTAAAAGTAATTCATTATGTTAGTGATAGGAATGAGACAAACAAGAATCCATTTATTCTGATTTCATCTATACCTATAACCATATCCTACCATTAGAGCAAGTAGCCCCATGCTACACTTCAAATCTTATAGCCAAGAGGACAATGTCAGAAAAGGGTTTGACTAGTTCAGGAGTTCCTTTCTGAATTTTTAGATGAGACAATGTCTACTGCCACTCACCAGTTTTGTGTATTCAGAATGATGAGAGGAATATCTGAATAGACTATAAAAATGGAGATTGCCCATTTAATCAAGTTTACCTCCTTTGTTCTGGAGAGCAGAGCATTAGAATAGCAAGAATGAAATAGTGTGGATTAAAATGGAATTGCAGCACCTAATCTCCTCTCTATGTTTAACAAAGTCTTCCTTTGTGCTGATTTTACTCTTATTACCAAGTGGAAAAACAAAACAAAACAAATCCCAAAACAACTGTTTCTACAGAACTGGATTAAAGAGAAGTTTGCCTCTAACATATAAGGGCATGGTTGGGCCATGACTTTTACTTGAGCAACAAATCGCAAACCCAACCTTTTTTTTTCTTTGAAAGCATCAGAATGGCACTGTTTACTAAACTTCAGTTTCTAGTTCCAAAGACACAAATGTGACTTGTCCAGAATCTGTGTGTTTTCTCACTTCTCCTGCAATGGGGAACATTTCCCATGATTCTTTGAAGTACAATGCCTAGTTTAAACTAATAAATATTGTTGTTGTGGTTGTTTTGGGGGGAAAGAGAGGCAAATGTAATTATCTTAACCTAATAGAAAAAGTAGAGTACATAAAATATTGGGAAGCTCTGTGTTCCAAAATATGTTTACTTGATTCATCATTGATTTACATAAATATCTCTTACTAGCTTTGATTTATCACTTGTGGCATGAAGAGAATGTTAATTACTGAACTCATTTGGACATATTGAGCAGAAAAGTAGTCTTTTTTCCCCATTCTCCAACACTCCTTTCTCTAACCTCTTTCCCTCCTAATCTATCCCTTCTCTTTGCTATAGATGGAAGCAAGAATTGCTTAATATCATTGCATTTTGGTACAGTGATCCATAATTCCTTGCAGCTGCCGTAGTTCCTAATATTCTTTTCTATGAAATCAAAACATATATAAGCATGTACTTAAAGGACCTCTACCAATAAGTTACTCAATTTTTTCTGCCCTCAACTGTCATTTCTCTTGGTTTGGATGTGCTGTTCAGCCTAGTGCACATTTTTACAAATCCTAGCATGTTTGATCATGCCTGCTTTGGTGTCTGCATAACATCTCTCCTTTTTTTTTCTTTCTTTTTTTTTTTTAGGAGCCTATTCCCTTCCTTTTTAGCCAAGTCAAATGACTATGCTCACAATGTTCAAAACTTGTTTCCTTTGTGAAACCTCTGCAAGCCAACCCAATACAGTGCTTATCTATTCAATTTTTCTTTTCTTTTAACTGCCTTATCCGTAGATCTAGCCTTAGCACTCTTTTTCCTCAAACTTTAAATTTCCTATTGGTTACTGAGTATATTTTAAATTGTTTGGCCTGACATTTAAGAACCTATACAATCTAATATGAACCTGTCCTGCTAGCCTTATTTCATATTAATCCCCTTTCTAGCTTCTGCCAAACTAGACTATTCACAGATAAGTATAAATATTCCACATTTTTCCATCTGTAATATTTCCCTTGGTTCCTCTGCCTATTGCATCAATGTGTTCTTTAAAGTCCAATTCTGATGTCATCACCTTTAGAAAATTGTAACTGATGCCTTCATAGGAAATTAGGCCTAAAGCTGGGAAAAGAACTCAGTGGCCACCTAAACCAGCTCCTCATTTTACATATGAGTGAACCTAGGCCTCGTTCGACTCAGTAATGTTACCAAGGTTATACAGGTAGTAAGCAATATCTTCAGGAAGCATTCACCTGACATTTTGAATGTCTTTTATCTGTCATCCTTTAATTATTCATGAGATATTAGGAACAAGTCTTCACCAGCAAAACAATTGGAATAATAATCCAGATAATTCTGTTTCTTACATTTTTGCTATTTCATGTTCTAGTTATTTGTGTGCATGTGTTTTCTTCTTGTTAGATTGTTAGCTTCAGGAGGGAAAGATTCATATATTACTCATATGTTACATATTTCCCAGAGCTTAAAAACAGTACACTACTCAAAGCAGGTACTTAATAAATGCTCCTCGAGTTGAATCACTGCAGATCAATTGCAGACATGAAGGAAAAAAGGAAACTACATAGCTCTCCTTTTATATTTTTCTAGGGAAAATGTATAACTTTTTATGTGACCGAGAACACTGTTTTCAATTGTCACCCTGGCCAAAGTGGTCATTTCTTTAGAAGTGATGAAATTCATTGTAGAAGTGTTTATAACATGGGTTGGATTGAATTGAATTCAAGTCAGTACATCTGATCTTTGTACTTGTTCTTTCTTTAGATAGTTAGATTTTCCTTGGAATTATTTTTTCCATTCAGAGCATCAGCTGTACTTGGCAGAAATAATATCATTGTAGTTTTTTTTTACAGTTACTTTTCAGTTATTTCACAATCGACACCCATGATACCTTAATTCTAAGGTAAACCACTGTTGAGTACATCTTATATACCCAAGAGTCTGACCTTCGGGGCTTGTTGGCCAAATCTCTCCTTAATCAGATTACTGGGGCTAAATTACTGCTTATCTTGTCCCACTTTCTATATTGTGATTGCTTTCTGTCAAAGGTCAGCAACATACTCATTTCTTCTGGCTGCTCAAAATTGTCATCCTTGTTTCTGTTAGGGCATTTACCAACCCCTAAAAAATACATTAAAGTTTTTATTTATTTATTTTTGTCTAGTTTTGAAAGAATATTATATTTTCTTTCTTTAATATTTAATTTATATTCAGTCTGGAGCCCTATTGTAGTTTGTACCTAATTTCTCTTAAGTGTTGGAGTACATATTAGTTCTAGAGAAACCTTGGCTGGAGGTGTGACATATGGCTGAGAGAGAGGATAGATTGATTATTTTCATTCTTGAAGAGTTCAGAATCAGACTAACAATGCAATAATCTATAAATACTTTAGTTTTTGGAACTGGTTTTCAAAAATCGGTACAAGCTGTTATTTTTGTGTCAGGAAAGTTGTTCTTAATTCTTGATTTAAAATTTTATGTATTCTTAAACGTAGCTATAACCAGTTTTTATTGAAGTCTTGCTCTGATGATTGATCCTACTAAGGTGATCCCATGTCATCCTCTCAGGCTGTGTAACAAAGCAACAGCTCTAAGCCAATCTTACCAAACTAGAAAGGCTTCACTTGTTGGCCTAGTGAATGCTTTTCTTCTGAGACTATGCCTGGCTAAATTCAGAGAGGTTCATCAGATTGGCTGTAGACTTGAAGTTTTTCATCCATAGCAATCCTTGAAGGCTATCTGCTGGGTCAATGAGAGTTTATCATCTGTATGGGGAGTACCCACACCCATAAAATCTTAGATCTTCAAAAAACTGAAGCAAATATGTTCATAAGCGTATCCACACAATAGAGTCACTTAAGTGAAACAGTAAAATGGAACTTTGAAAAAAAGTCTTTTTTTATTGACTTATCAAACTCTTCTAAACAAACCAATATTTAAGTGAGTATTTTTAGAAGAGGCTGCATGCATGCATTTTGAATAGATTCAATCTATACTGATTCTCAGATTATTTGACGATATCCAATTTAATAACATTATTCATTTATTTTAGGAAAACTTACCTGATGGGTTCTGATTTTCAACCAAAGTGAGCTAAAGAATTTTGCTATTCTTTTATAAGATCTGAGCAGAGAATGGCTGTGACCAGAGAAGCAGTGTACAATTCACATGATTTTGCCAGTAGTTTCAAGGATGGCTTAGCCCATAAAGCCTAGCCAAGATATAACATATCTGACAAAGACCAAAGCCCCTACATCTTAGATATCTTCATGACTTGCTGTGGCCAAACTATTTATCACCCGGTGGCCATCCCTTCTTTTTTTTTTCTCTTAAATTTATTTTATTCTTAGCTCAAGAAATAAAACAAACATTTCCATAACATAATAGAACAGAAAAAAAGATGATTGTACGTGAAGCTGCAAATCTGCTGTGTACGAGTTGTTATTCTTTTTAAATATGTGATAAAGTTACCGTGTAATTTTCTTTTGGCAATCACAGTTTTGTGGTTCAGCCATTTCAGTAGTGTCCAATTTTTGGGTGGCCCCACTTGGGGTCTTCTTGGCAGACCCCAAATTGGAGAGATTTGTCATTCCCTTCTCCAGCTCATTTTACAGATGAGGGAACTAAGGCAACTAAGGTGCAGTGACCTGCCCAAGGTCACACAGCTTGTAAGTGTCTGAGAACAGATTTGAACTCAGGAAGATGAGTCTTCCTGATTTGAGGCCCTATGGTGCCACCTAGCTGCTTGATATATGGTAGTTAGCATTTATATACATTTTAATATTTGCAGAGTACTTTGCAGGGTATGTGTTTCTGCAATTATACAGGTTTGTCCTCAGAAGGCCATCCAATAGAATGTCTTCTTGATTTCTTTTTTGGAGGGCAATGGAGGTTAAGTGACTTGCCCAAGGTCACATGGACAGTTTTTGTGTTAAGTGTCTGAGGCTGGATTTGAACTCAGGTACTCTTTACTCCAGAGCCAGTGCTCTGTTCAACTGTGCCATCTAGCTGCCCTTTCTTCTTGATTTCTTTCTCACTTAATAGTACCCGCTGCTAATGTGCTCCACTGGCAGAGCCTCTGGGAACCAAGGCTCCCTTCCACTAGTGTTCTACTTTGAAAAAAAATTATAATAGTTATTATTTAATTTTGACCCTTGTTTTCAAATAGTCTCCTTAATATCAACTAGAAATGGAACTAATGTTTGTCAGTTAAGATCAATTCAAATACGACGAATCCAATTTCTTTCTGTTAACAACGTTAGAATTAACCTGGAGTTACCATATGTAGTATGTCTTACAATATAGCTGAGAAATGTCTTGGATACCTATTAAGAAAGCAAGATATAGTAGATAGAATGCTAGGCTGGGATTCAGGAAACTGGGTCCTTGAGTCCTACTTGAGAAACTTACTTGATTTGTATGACTTTAGTCAAATAACTTTAGCCCTCTTGGCTTCACTTTCCTAACCTGATATTGGACTTTTAAACTCTACATCTCTATATGGGAACCTTGAACACTAAACTCAACAGATTAAGATTCTACACAAAAATACCTTAATTCCTTTTTGTAACTTATTACAAGGTAAATTATCTAAATACAAATTCCCTTCTACTCAAAGTATGCCTTATTTACTTCAACCACTTTTTTTTTCCCTTTTGTTTTGATTGACTGGGAGGATTATATCTATTGTTGCAAACCTGTTCTGTGTTTTTAGACATTGATAACATCCGTTTTCAGCCTTCTTCTTCCCAGACTGGAGATATCTTACCTTTTAATCTACCCTGTCATTAGTTGGACAATTTAATGAAATTCTGCTAAAAGCAAAACAAAACTTGAAGTTCGGAAATTTTGTAACTGGCCCAAACTGCCAAAGATCATAGGAGGATATGACTGCTCCATCTGTATTATATAATTAGGGTGGAAAAATAACTGTAGACATTATTAAATACAAATTTCAGCATAGAAAAAAAGGCAAAGTAGTTTATATGAATTAGAATGATTTTCCTCCATTTGGACAACATAACTCAAGTTCTACAGTATTTCGTAAGATTCTAGGATCACAGATTCATTGCTGTCAACATCCTTGGAGTCCAAAGAGAGTAGCCTTCTCATTTTACTAGGAAGAAAACTGAGGGACAGAGAAGTTAAATTACTTCCCCAGTGTCACTCAGCTCGTTAGTAGCTGAGGAAGCCTTTGAACCCTGCATTCCTGCCTCCAAGTACACTGCCCTGTCTACTTTCTTGTTGCTTCTACTTCTCTCAACTTGCTGGACATCTGTGCTATCCCTTATTATAGAGTCTTTGCAT
Source organism: Pseudocheirus occidentalis (assembly GCA_028646575.1). Classification (NCBI taxonomy): domain Eukaryota; kingdom Metazoa; phylum Chordata; class Mammalia; order Diprotodontia; family Pseudocheiridae; genus Pseudocheirus; species Pseudocheirus occidentalis. The sequence goes on along the minus strand of CM053594.1, from coordinate 257,231,998 downwards.
TTGCAAAGATATTTCACCTCTTGGTTGATAAGGATGTTTGTAGCATTCCCAGAAATGCTTATTTTAATAATTGAACAACAAATGCCATCTGGGAGTTCATAGAAATAGTAATTTATACACTCAGAGAATCACTTAAAATTTGATTATTTTATTTTTACCATATCATTTTCCCCCCTTGGCTGATACATCTCTAGATAAATCTTTTAGAAATTGCCAGTACAGTTATTTCCCCTGGAAGTTTTCATTAGTTAAGTTTTTTTTTCACTTAGAAACAGTTATTTCATTGGCTTAGCTAACAAAAAGTATGTTTAATGAACTATGTTTCATTTAAAAAAACCTGCTGACAAATATAATGAATATTGCCTTTGTAGAAATAATAATTTTTATATAATAGACCTCATTTATTTTTATGCCCCTTTGCCCCCAGGCAAATTGAATTAAAATATCGAATGAGGGTAAAAATCTAATAACAAACTTTAAATAATTCTAAACTCAAATAATTCTAAAGAGACTGATATAATGCCACTGGAGCTGAACTATTATTGAAGTGTGTAAAATAATTTAATGTATGCTTTCCCCCATTTTATGCAATGAGGTCATTTTATATAGCTGTAAAATTTAACTTGTTAGGTTTTAGATATGATGAAAATTGATGGATGAGAGAACTTGCTCCATAATCAAGCTCATATTCAATAAAGTGGCATCTGGCTGAGCTGCAGTAGTCAAATACTGTCACAGTTTCCATTATCAAAGGGTTTTTTTAATTAAAGTTTTATTCATTTCTAATAGCCTCTCCCATCCCCACCTTGGGCCAAAGCTTGTCAGGTACATGAATCAAAATATTATAAAAATCATACAGTGAAGAGACCACTACCAGCACAAAGTAATTCTAGTTATTGGTAGAAGACAGATTAAAAATGGTGAATTCTTTTTTATTTCTGAAAAGTTTATGTGTTTGTGTAACTTTGTGTCTGTGCATTTTTTGTGTGTGTAGGATGTGAGAATGTGTGTCTGTGTGTGAATTTTTTTTCCAAAGGGTTGAGAAGATTAATCTCTTGTGTCTGTGGTTTTTCCATTAAAGGGTATCATCCTAACTTTATTACTCTATTTTCTGTTTACTCTCTGAGATGCATGTTCAATATCACTAGAGGGTGGGGTTGGATGTGATCATCAGAAGTATATTAATTTAATACAAGTGCTTGTACTTGTTAAGGGAAGGGGAAGGAGGACATTCATATGAATGTGAAACCAAACCTTCCATGACCCTCCATAAGTAGGGGAAAAATTCTATTAGAATTCTTATTTCCAACTTTTGACTTTCTTGTCTATCAGTGAAAGAGAAGACAGACTTTTTAATCTGAATCCATTTATAGTCACTAGTAGAATGACTTCAAAACCAGTATCATTTCTATTGGTGACTAATGTGGTATATTCCACTTAATATGACCTTACTTCTGGGAGGAGAGGGGAAATTATTAACTTTTAAAAATTATTTCCCCAAATTTTTGGAAAAAAAAAACCTCATGCCTTTTGGATTTTTATTCTGCTCTGTAACTAAGGAAAAAAAATTTGTGTCAGCTTTTTGTTCCTTTACTACTCATTTCTTTTTCTTTTCCCTTTGTATTCTTTTCTATCTTGTCTTGTTACTATGTTCTCATCTACTCAATCTTGAGGCAAATGGATGCTCAGAGAAATGTGAAGGTTTATTAAAGGAAACTTTCTATTCCTCCTCTATTTAAAAAATTCTGCATAGAGAGGGATTCTAAGGTAATTAGGTAATAGAGAGTCCAGATCCTTTTCCAATTAACTCTTTCCTTTATCTTCTCTCATGTTATCTTTGGATGTAGGTCAGCATTACTAATGTGCTGCAGGCTGTGTGTGCCCATCATGCATTGCTTCATGGGTAACCTGCAACATTGCTTATTCATACACGGTGGTATTCCAAGATCTTTAAGCACTCAACATCATTAAGGGAAAGAATATTTGTTTTCAAAAGACAGATGAAAAGAAAGTGAAATAACAGTACAATGCAATGTGTTATTAAATATCTAGGAAATGGAAGAGACAATAGGTGTTATCTAAATAAGAGGGAAGATAAGTGAGGTAGATTGGAATAAAATGGTGTCTGAAGTCCTACTTCTCAAGTTCTGTATCCATGTGGTATCTTATACATGTTGTATTCAACACTTGTGCTGTGTTCAGCAGTCAGAGAAGACTTCACGGAGAAGGGCAAATTAATTTGGGCCTTGAAGAAATCAGTGGGGTTTAATCAGGTAGAGAAGAAATTCCAGTCAGGAATACAGAATAAGCCTTAGGTGGTAGGTTTAATAATGATCAATGACCTCTTTGGAAAGCAGAGATTTGACCAAACAGGCTGATATAGAAGGTTAGTATTGAAGAGCATAGTGAGAAAGGTGTTTTCAGAGAAGGTTTTAGCCTTCTTACTGTCATTCACTTGTGATGCTTAATCTTTCATTTCATTGCTTTTGTAGTGGTTATTCCCAATGGTTGAAATGCACATCCTCTCCTCTGCAATGCAGAACACCCAGTTTCCTTTAAACTCAACTCAAACACCAAATTCGACTGAAGCCTTTCTTGCACCCCTCCAGTTTCTAATGCTTTGTCACCCTAAATTACACTGTATTTATATTGTAATACATTTTGAATGTATCCATAAAATTACAGACTTAGAGCTGGAAGGGACCTTAGGATGCCATTGATTCTCAGTTCTTCGTTTTACAGACGAGAAAAGTGAGACTTAGAAGTTATGTGACTTGCCCATGTAGTCTCTTCCTCTAGACCAGGGGTGGTGAAACTGCAGCTTCAAGGCCACATGTGGCCTTCTAGGTCCTCAGGTGTGGCCTTTGAAGGGAGAAAAATTTGGACTCAGTCCAAAGGCCACACCCGAAGACTCACAAGGCCACATGTGGCCTCAGGCTGCCCACTCAAGCACTTTGGGAGTAGCAACTGTTTCATTTATTTTTTCTTTTTACATCTCTAGCACCTAGCACAGGGCCTTTAATTCAGCACTCACTAAACATGCGTATTCTTATTCTTTTTTATAATGACCACGAGATCAGTATTTTCCTGATTGAACCTGTGTGTAAATCCAGGTCTGATGCATTGCTCAGAAGGTACCCTTGGAAGTGTTCTTTAGTATCCCTTTGATTGCATGTTTAGAAATGGTATTTTACATATGAACTTCCATAACTTCTGAACAGAAATGTCCCTATTTAAGGAAAAAACAAACAAACAAACAGAAACAAAACTACACTAAAAATCTTACTGATTTCTCAGTTCACACCAAAAGCCTATCTATATGTAGTTCTGTCCTGGCCACCAAACTGCATTATATTATACTATTGAGCTATTCAAATCTTACTGGGGCTTCTAGTCTAGAAATTCTTTTCCTTGGTGACCTTGCAGAATGCCTTGATGACAGTTCTTCTTGGCCAAAGAGCTGTATGAAAAGTTCTGGAAACAATACACAGTAGGTAAGTTTCTCAACAGGGCCTCTTCTGTAACCCTATTCCATGAAACAGCTTGATGTAATTCAGTATCCCTTTAAAAGGGAAAAATAATTGAGCTCTCTCTCCAGACTTTCTAGAGCATATTTGATTCTAGATCACCCTATTTTATTATATATTACATTCATTATAATTTTACTACACAGATAGATATGCAGCTATCTCTCTTTTTATCCTCAGAGGGAAATGCGAGAGAATGAGAGAAATGATTATTTCTCTTTCATCTTAATAGCACGTTTTTAACATTGGGGAGACCCCAGCTTTCACTTCCCTTGTCCTGTTTCCTTGTCCAGTCTCTCAAGGACCAGGCTGATGAAAGATAGGATTAACATCCTCCTCATTTTGGATATTACTACTCTACCCAACTAGTTCAGTCTTGGGTTGGGGATGGAGAATCTTTGTCTACATTGCCCAAGGCTGGGGGTGGTCTAAGTACAGGTATAGTTTCTCTGCCAAGAGTGGTATGATCTCACTTTCAACCCCTCATTGCAGGGAGCTCACTTTTCTTTGTAAAGTCTGCCTCTCATCAATTGTTAATTGCCATACTCAGGAACACTCCTCTTCCAAAGAGCATGTAAGTCATGAGTCTGCCTCCATGATTGTCTTTGGCATTCGAGACCATTTATTTAAAATGCTGCAATTATTAATAAAATGACTAATTACCTAGAAAATATGTCTCTTGAATTTTTAAAAATGTTGCATAAGCATTTATTAAGCTCCTAGTATATACCAGGCTCTGTACTAAACACTTTTCACAAATATAATATTTAATCTTTACAAGAGGTCTATCAGGTGAGTGCTCATTAATCATTTAAGCATTATACCATTATTATTATTATTATTATCCCTAATTAACAGTTAAATAATCTGAGACAGAGGTATAATGACTTTGCCCAGGTTCACACAGCTAATAAGTATCTGCCACTGAATTTGAACCAGGTCTTCCTGGCTCCAGGCCCAACTCTTTACCCACCGCCGCATAGCTGCATAGCTGACTTCATTTGCAAAAGGAGTGTATGAGTCCAGTTCTGCTTTATTTGACTAACTAGTAGTTATTTGTCATTACAAAAATGGAATTTCTTGTATAACTTTCTATTCTTTTGATTTCTTTTTTCACCTGACAATGATGTCATTCCCTGAATACTAGTTATTTTCTGTTCCTGAAGGACTATTCAGTTCCAATGTAAGTGTGAATGGTGAATGCCATTTATTGCATGAACACTTTAAAGAGATGTACTTATGTGGATCCTACTTACATATCCTATGGAAGAAAACTCTACTGAAGGCTGCCTGCTGCAATGTTTATATATCTGGGGCAATAGTTTGGATTCAATTCTGATGTAATAGGCCCTCACTTTGGGGGAAAATCACTTGTTTAGCATTCAATTACTCCAAATATTTTTAATTAACTGGGCAATGAAATTGAAGCAATATTTATTTGGCTGGGATTTTTTTTCCCTATTAAAGAATGCATTTATCTTTTTTTTTTCTTAAGGCAGCACACAGTTATAAGTAATGTGATTTTAACTTTTTGGAAATTGAATTTCAGCTAAAGTAAAGTGATGCCAATTTCACAGGGTGATCTGCTTAATTAGATTGGGAATGATCCTGGTAGCTGTGATAGAGTAGTTAATCCTTTCAGGAGAGGAGTCATGTTGACTCATAAATATGCTGAGTCAGGAGAGGGTAGACTTGTAATGTTTTGGGAGCTAAAGAACAATTTGTTGAAGGGGAACCCTTTTGGGGGTATAAGAATTACATTCTCCTATGAAAGAATAGTTTCATCTCTCTCTCCCTCTTTCTCTCTCTCTCTCCCTCTCTCTCCCTCTCTCTCCCTCCCTCCCTCTCTTTTTTGGCACAGAAGCTAGTTTGTATGGCCTGATTGTATAACATGTAAGCCGAGGCAGCACAACTAATTTTTATCATAATAATAGCTAACGCATACCACATTTCTAAGTTTGCAGTGTGCTTTGCACACATGATCTCATTTAATTCAGATAGGTCAGTGCCCTTATTATTCTCATCATATAGAGGAAGAAACAGTGCATGTCTAAGGAAATATTTGCACTGGGATCTCTCCAAACTTATAGTCCCCATACTCTAGTATGCCACATTGAATACTGAACTGCATATTATCATGGACCACTACTAAGATTCATTTTTCTCAAGAAGTATTTCTATTGCTAACTGGGTCACTCACTCTCTCTCTCTCTCTCTCTCTCTCTTTCACATACACACACACAAACACACCACACATATACATACTATATATGTGTGTACATATATATATGTGTGTGTGTGTGTGTGTGTGTGTGTGTGTATGTGTATATACACATACATATATTTCCCTATTAGTCTTTTTCAAAGTTCCAGGTAAAGCTTCACCTGACTATTACTATTGCTTTTTATCTTTATGTCAGGCATAGCATTGATAATTTATTGTGAATTGAATGATACCCTCTCTCATGACACTAATGATAACTAAAGTTTAATCTGTGTCATTTGTATGTTTGGTGCATAAGCATATGCCCAGATGTGTAGGGCAGAGGGAGGTACCATGTTAACTATATAACTATAGGTTGCTTGTTTTGAGTCATACTGAGCCGACCATAATTATTTTGTTTGTCTAACTTGGACTGTGGTATGTTGCTCAAGGAGGTCCAGTATAGTACACTAGGGTCTACTCCTTTGATTTCATTGGTCTTCAGAGGTACCTGTGAAGACATTCTATCTACTAATGCCAGGTTGCGATGGTTCTGACGCTTAAGTCCTTAGAGTTGCTCTAGGATAATGGGAGGTTAAATCATTTGACCAGAGTCATTTGACCAGTCAATAAGCCAGTGTGTCAGAGGTGGGATTTAAGCACAAGCCACTTTGACCTATAGGCTTACCATATAACCTGGGAATTATTGTCATTGATTGGTTCTGGTGGATCACTCCTTTAAGCTGCCCTTGACCCAGAATTGAGTCACTGAACAAAGTCATTTGGGCCCTGAAAATGATCTTTCCCATAGTAGTACTTGATTGTATCTAGACTATAGGTTGGAAATTTTATTAGATTTTTTTTAAGGCAATCTGGTGAAACTGATTGGATTTTTTGATGGATGCCTTTAACTTCTGGGTTATCTGAATTCCAACTTTCATCAGGGTTGAGAGAGATTCTTTTTTAACTCATCATTATTTTTGTGATGGATTCTGTGGAGGCCTCTGGCTACAAAATACTTAATACACTTCAATTATATTAATAGACTGGAATTTGCATAGTGTTTTAAAGTTTGTAATGCACTTCATATATGTTATTTATTTGGTCCTCACAACAACCCAGTGAGTTAGGTGCTGTTGTTAGCCCAATTTTGCAAGTGAGGAAACTGAGTCTCAGGGAGGTTAGGATAAGGGAGGTGAAATGATTTGTGGGTGTCACAGCTAGAGTTTGAGGCAGGATTCAAACTTTCTGACTCCAGGTTCAGTATTCTATCTACTGTATCACACAGCTGCTCCTAGAAAAGAGGGGAAAGGGGAATGCTGTCACCTGTGCTCATGTTGTGGCTCCTTTTAGAGGGTTCTGGCATAAGAATGGAATAGGTGTTCCTTATATTTGAATATCCTTATATTTGGTGGGGAGTCTTAGGGCATCGAAATCCTTTAGAGACAAAAAAGCATAGGGAAGGGGAATACAAAATGAGTCATACTTCTATAAGTTCTCAAAATTATTTTTTGTAGGAACACTTAGTTGAGTAAGAATGATAATTGTCAGCTTAGAATTAACAGCATAAGGTTGTTTTTCTAAAACAAATCTTTTAAAACTATCTCCCTATAATCTTTCTATAACTGGATCTCTCTCTAAATAGCTAGCATACTGGGTAATATCCTTATATTTGAAATCCTGATACTTCCTTAAAATATTTTTAAATAGTTACTTTGCTTGTACAGTTTCAGGAAGCTTAGAGAATGTGCATATGGTATCTGGGAGTCTCCCATTCTTGGAATTTTCTCCCTCTTTCCCTCTGATTCCTGCATTTATATTGTACCCACAGTGTGTCAGGCTACTGACTGACTTTACAAGTATTTACAAGCACTTTACAAGTATTATCTTATTTGATAAAACAACCATGGGAAGTAGATGTTGGTGTTATCTTCATTTTATTAATGTGTCATATGAGAGTGTTGGGTACCTTCTAGCTCTAATTCCTATACATCTGTAGTTTTGAAATACATATTAAGCACATGACCCAGAACGTCAATATAGAAATAGACACATTCTGTAGGCTTTCTCCCTATTTCAGAAATCATAATATTGAAAATGATGATTTGGATATTTCCATCTGACCACTCATCTCGCCAGCTGGATTGCATTGTTTTGTTTCCTTTTTTATAATCTGTTTTTTTTTTCTGTTGTGTTCTTCAGGCACTTCCCACAGATGACTGGAAGAAGAGCTTCCCGTTAAAAGTGACCAGTAACAAGGACCTCATGACCACCATGGAGGGAACTTACTTCATCATGTGGCTGGTTACAAGTCTGGGATGGCTGGGAGTTGTACAGCCAATGACAGCAGATGATACTCAGTGTCAGAGAGCCGAGCACCCAGTTATCACCTATAAAGGTGAGGAAGCAAGCGTGTGATAGCAGAAAAGTGTTTTTATTGTTGTTGTTGTTCTTTCTAAGATATGAATATGACTATTAAAGGGGACATAAACTTAAAAATGAAAACTAGTTCTCTCTTCTTGGAAATAATTTCAAAACCTGCTTAGATTACAAGTGAAACTGTCATTCTTATCTCCTTCATCTAAGAGTTATCCAGAGCTGTCATTTGTCAGAATAAATGGTTTCTATTCAATAATGAGGTATGGCATTTTGAGAGGAAACCCCCAGTCCCTACCCTATTGGGAACTTGCTAGTTTTTCTGTAGTCTTGTCTTTTCTTTTATTGTATATGTCATGAGTCCTTCACTCAGAAATTTTTAAAAAGTGACACTAAAGCTAAAAATAAATCCTGTTTTGATGTTTCTCAGCAAGTAGCCTTATCACAAAACCAGATCCCATGTACATGTGTCACAGCAACCTATGCTGCTGGGGCAGATGCCTGTCTTTACTGACTTGAGTGATTTTCAGACAAATCCAACATGTTGGCAGCCTCTTAAATCTGTCGCGTAAATAACTGAGCAAGAGACTGCTTTTACGTTTTTTGGGAGCTCTTACAGGACACAAGAAGTAAGGAGCATAGATCAGGGAGAAAGAAAGCTAAACTGAATCTGCCTAAAAACTTTTTTTTTTATTTTAGCTGCATACTTTCCACTTATTTTCATCATTTTTGTTGAATCATTTTAGTAATTACTGATTCTTTTTGACTCTATTTGAGTTTTTCTTGGCAAAGATATTGGTGTGGTCTGCCTGTCCTTTTCCAGTTCATTTTACAGATGAAGAAATTGAAGCAAAAAGGGTAATTTGCCCAGTGTCTGAGACTGGATTTGGTCTCATGAAGATGAGTCTTCCTGATTCCAAGCCTAGTACTAGCTACATCTGTGCCACCTGGCTGCCCTACTTTCCCCTTATGCCCACCCCCTAATAGGTACCAAGAAGCATGGGCAGCATTTTGCATAACTGATTACTTCTATCATTTTGTGAGTGTTTCGAGTGACATTGGAATAAATGTAAGTGCATGTCTTCAAGATTTTATTAAAGTTATCTTGTTTCAGAAAGGATGCTGGCCTCTATTTGTTTTTCAGAATAGAAGTAGGATTCACAAATGCTTGTTCTGTCCAGCAGAGTTCACTGACCAATAAAATCTAAGAACCTACTTAATTTATAAGGCTACTCTCTAGACTTGCCTTGAATGCTGGATATTTATTCAGTTTTGTGCACTAGTTGCTAAAACACCCCGGCATATCATGTATTCACACTTTGGTCCTATCCATGTCTTCTCTTGATGTCAGTTCTAATAGACAGGAAAAAAAAATAGTGACTCTTTGAGGCAGCATGTTTCTCAGCAAGCTTACTGAGTCTTATAGCCACATCCAGAATATTTTAAATGTTTAATGCTTACTTAGGGCAATCATGCCTTATTTGGCCTTTGTTTGTTTATTGATTAAAAGTTTACCAAGCATGCTAGCTATTTAGAGAGAGATCCAGTTATAGAAAGGTTATAGGGAGATAGTTTTCAAAGATTTGTTTTAGAAAAACAACCTTACACTATTCATTCGAAGCTGACAATTGCTATTCTTACTCAGCTAAGTCTTCCTACAAAAAAACAATTTTTGAGAACTTTTAGAAGTACGACTCATTTTGTATTCTCCTCTCCTTTGCTTTTTTGTATCTAAACGACTTCCAGTGCCTTAAGACTCCCTATCATCATCTTGTACTGCTCAACATTTTTAGGAATAATGAAAGACTTGGGAGGATACTTGTAACCCTCTCATCATTGCTCTAGGTCAAGGATTATACCTGAGGCAATTTTTGGTGACTTTCAACCATTCCTGTACTATATTTTGTTTCTATTTTTTTCTTTGCTCTTTCCGCCCACTTCCTTTTGCTCTTTGTTTGTCTCTATATTCAGGCCTCCTCTAGCCTCCTTCTCCTTGCCTAGATCTCACACCTTCACATTTGTACCACTCAGAAGCTAAGCAGAATCTAGCTTCTACTCCCAAAATGCAAAGCAACAGAAAACCTGAGTATAGATGAGATTTGGTTCCATTCCCCCACAGAAGTCTGTTGATGCAATCACAAAAGCTAATGGGTTGCTAACAGAGATAACAAGGTGTTACTATGTTAATGAAGAGAACAATTTACATACTATTATTCCATTATCTAGTGTGTTCTCTCTAATAGAATTGGAAAAGAAACAGTTGCATTAGCTTTCTGTGTTCTTTATCTTGCTATCCCATTAATTTAAATTCACATTCACTCTTCTCACTATATCCAACAGATGCTATGTTTATTTGTAGTAGAGCATGCTCCAGGGCTTGGAGGGGTGTGAAGGATGCTATGTTGTGGCTTTTGTGCCTTCTTCCTGTGTCATTATGGTAAATACCTTTGCTTGGAGCTCCTTGTGTCTACAGTACTAGACTGACTATTAAGGGCAAACCTGGGTGGACTTGTGAGCTATAGTTTTAGGAGTACGTAGAGCTGATAGTAGACATCCCTCTCAAATCTATCCCACCTCTTACCCTCCACCCCCTATCTGCAAACCAGTGGGATTCCTGAGGTTGCACAGAGGAAGATTAAGATAAATGTACTTGAATAAAATTGAAAAGACGTTATCATTCATTTATTTAGTTTTTGTCTAGCTCTACTACATTGTTATTTCCTATAGTATACTCCATCCTTTGGGGAAATCTATATTCAAATGCCCCATCACCTATTAAGAATAATGATTTAAGAATCCTGTCTATCCAATCATTTTTCTCAAGTATTCTACTGTTCACATGATTTCTCCATTAATTCTGTACTAAATTTTTAAATAGATTTTTAAAAAAACTTTTTACTTTTTGCTTTTTGGAGGGGGAAGGCAGGGCAATTGGGGTTAAGTGACTTGGCTGAGGTCACATGGCTAGTAAGTGTTAAGTGTCTGAGGCTTCATTTGAACTCAAGTCTTCCTGACTCTAGGGCTGGTGCTCTATTCACTGCGCCACCTACCTGCCCCTTACATAAATTTTATAATACCTTCTGTGATGGAGGCTCACATTGCCAAGAGGGGCTAAAACTTATTTCTCATAAAAGTATTTTTGAATAAAAAATAAATTTTACTTTTACATTTTAATGTTAGAATGATGGTTTAACGCAATGTCAACAATATATTTATATAATTATGCAATGTAATTATACATATGCATGTTTGGGAGCACACTTCTTTAAGATTCTAAAGCTTGTCAAATACACTGAATATATCCTCAATTATACCAGAAGGATATATGTCAGTTTTAATTGTATTATCAAAAACACATGGAAATATACTGTCTTCTGAACCATTTGTCCTTATACAATTTCATGACCTTGACTGAATTATTTTTACTAATTTTCATGGCAATCCAACTGTGAAGAAAATGATTGGAATCATTACAGTTATGAAGACTCTAAGATATGGATGTTTTCAGAAAACAGAGTCAGAGAGTAGTAATTGGAATGTATTTCTTCAAATTTGAGATAAGAATCTCTACTACTTTTGTAGATTAAGAATCTTTTCACACTTTTTTTAAACTTAAAAACATTTGAAAACCATGTATTGTCTAGATAATTTTTTCAAAACTTCAGAGTAGTTAAATAAAGATTTATGGTTTAATACACCTGTTAGAGAATAACAAAACTAAAAGCATTTATTCATTGTTCATTTGATGAATTTGTTCTCAATTCCTTCTTTTGAAAAAAATGCAACCATTTTATGTCCTTATTGATTTTTGAAAGATGAAAAGGACAGAGAATCCTTGTATGTCGATACACAGGTTAAAAAAAAAGACTGATGACTCTCTAAGCCAAGTGAGAGTGATTTATTGAATTTTTGAAAATTACCAATACTTTTGTTTGAGTATTACTCTTCAATTTTGATGTCACTACAATGAAATAATTTACCAGACTGGACAGGAATGCTTTTTGTAATATTTAAATACATATTTTGGGGGATGGGACATACATCATATTTTCAAAGTTAAATTGAGATGTTTTATAAACCAAGTACTCAGAACTGTTTACACATGGTATTGAAATGTCTTTATTATTTTTTTAAAATTTGTTGGAAATAATGATTTAGTTTAGCTACCGATATTCCATTATGCTTTCATTCATTTGCTTTAAACATTTTGCAATCCAAATATGCATTTAATTAATCCTAATGAATCCTGTCTTCAAAGACAGAAATATTATTGCTTTTATCTCACATATGAAGAAAACAACAACAATTGGAACAACAACAGATTTTGTTTTATTTTAGACAGAGCCAAAACTATTAAAGTTCATTATGGACTGAAATTCATTATATTATATATTTTTTCCTGTATATTTACTATATTCTTGACTTTAGTTCTAATCAAAAGAGCAGCTAGTGATAGCATTACATTTTGTATTGATAGATTAGGCCGATTTTAGCAGTTCCTATTGTTTATTTAAATTAAATTGCTCTTCCTCCCTAAAAAACAATTCAAATTTCTTAATTTTACCTAGATTACATACTCATCTGATCAATGTCTCTCAAATACTTGAAATCTATATTCTTTGAAAATCATTCTTTTTCTTCTGTGGAAGGACAAAAGAAAGAATACATATCCAGATTTTGGAAGGAAGAATTTTATAGGGTTTTTTTCTTTTTAATTTTCCTTATTTGAAGTCCTCTAAAGCTTAATCCATATATCATGGTAGAAGTATCATTATTATTTTTATAATCATAAGCACAACTAAATTTGTCATTTCTTCTACTGTAATATTGTGTAGGAACATGTTTTCTTCCAGCTCTAGATATTATAAAGCAGTAGTGAAGTCAGTTAACCATTTATACCTTAAAAAATATTTCTAGGAAATATACTTAAATAGAATCTGTAAACTTTCATTAAATACATTTAATAAAGTGAAAACTTGCTACAATGAATAGAAAATAAGGTGGAGGGAAGGGGGAAAAGAGAGAGAGAGAGACAGAGATAGAGACAGAGGGAAGGAGGGAGGAAGGTTGGGAGGGTGGGAGAAAGAGAAACTGAGAAACTCTTGAGATGACATGGTGATACATAGATTAAAAACTTCATATATAAGCTAGTTATCTTCCCCACATTACCTCCCCCCATATCTAACCAGCATAAAATATGCATTTTAGTTAATGCTGCAGTTTATATACCACTGCTATTATTGTTTGGCACCCCTGGAATTCCTGTTATAGTAGAGTTTCTTAATCTAGATCAATGCATTTAAGCAATAACGGTAACAACAACAGCAACAGTATTTCAATTTTGAAAAAAAAAATGCTCTCCTATCGATAGCCTTCTTTCCTCTTCTCTTTTCTTTACAATTTCTTTCAATCTGAGTTTTCTATCTGCTGCTTTAATGAAACTGATGTATTAATAGTTATCCATTTCCTCTGAGACTTTTCTCAATTTTTAAAATAAACTTACCCCTTATAGAATGCTATGTAAATTGACTCTAGACTAAAGAGCTTCATTTATCTTTTGCTTCTCATTGCCTTGTCACTTGACCCTACATGAGATTGGACAGCATGACACCCTACCTTTGGGATGGACCCCTTTAGCTTTCTTATGCTCAGAGATGTCATATTCTCTTAACTCTCATAAGACTCTTTTTCTTTCTCTTCAAATGGAGAATTTGTTTTTCGTCTTCCTAAATATTTAAAATTCTCCGCGGTTCTAACCATGACTGCCTTCACTTTCCTTTAATTAGGTACCGAAGCCTTTCAATTATATCCTGCATCCATCTTTTCCTTATTATTATCATTTCTTCTCCCCTTGAAAAAAAATCATTACCCCTTACCAGAATTATAACATCGTCAAAATGAGTCTTCCTACTTTTAATCTCTCCCTCCTTAATCAATCCTTAAAATTGTTAGATTAACTTTCCATATGAATAAATCTTGTCATACCTCTGCTCAAAATATTTTCAGTGTTTATATAGATTCCTTTACTCGACTTTCAAAACCAATTATATATTTTCTGTCTCATTTTTACAACTTCCTGCTTTATACTCCATTCTCTGTTTCTTCAGTCTGTTCCAAGCTTTCTCCCCTCTAACTTTGTTCACACTGCTCTCAATACTTGGAATGTGCTCATAGGATGATGAATAAAAACAAGAATATTATAAGCATCCCCTCAAGAGATATTTCATGCAGTTTTCAGATTCATCTTCCAAGGTCTTACCAGTACCACAGAATGAAGGAAAGAATATTCTTCTTCAGCTACCTTGACTATAAAAATCTTTACTTGATATTTCTTTGTCACCACCCCTCCCCTCCCCAGAGACATGCTCACAAAAAGGAAGAAGTAATGAATACATATAAATATTTTTTATGTGCCACATATATATGTAGAAATGTGTCAGCTACGTGGCACAAAGGAGACAGTGCTTGACCTGGAGTCAAGAGGAGCTGAGTTCAAATTCAACTTTAAATACTTATTAGCCATGTGATCCTGGGAAAATCACTTAATCTCTTTCTGCCCCATTTTCCTCATTTGTAAAATGTGAATTATAAGAGCACTTTACTCTCTGTGTTTCCATAATGATAAAATAAAGCGATATTGGGTAAAGCAATTTTTAATATGCTAGATAAATGCTGGCTATTATTATTATTGTTATTAGTATGATGATGGTGCGTCATGTTACATGCCGTGCATGTATGCTAGGGGCTAGGCCGTACCAGTTTTCCATAAGATTTCTGAATGGAGGATAGCTTGGACTTGAGGCAGGCAGACCCACCAGAAGGCATGATGTGATGAGACCCTGTACTAGAGTGATGGCAGTGTCAAAGGAGAGAAGGGAGTGTATACAAGAGATATTGCAGATGAAGTTCACACACCTTGGCAAGAGATTGGAAATGGGGGATGAGAAATAGTGAGTAGTCCAGGATGATGCATAGGTTATGAGCCTGAGGGACTGGGAGGATATTGTTGCCTTCTAAAGTAAGATACTCATGGGAATAGATATCCCAGAGATAGATGAACATGGTACCCAATAAAAATTTCTCAGAAAAGTAAAAGCCATAGTACTATATAAAGAAAAAAAGCTAAATAAATAAGGAGGATTCAGAGGCTATGATGTTCAATGAGCTTCTCATCATGGTTCAGAAAAAAAAAGATGAATGGTAGAATCTCAAATTATATTCCTGGATCAAATAAAGTAAATAAAAAGCGGGGGGGGGGGAGGGAGGTGTCTTTAATTTAGGAACTGATTTCGCTTTTCCATCTTTACTTCAGGATATCATTTACTGTATTGATTGCTTAGAAACAGGTTAGATTCATATCCTTTTTCCTTCTTAACACCTGCTTCTTGCTACTCAAAAAAAAAAAGATAAAAACAATACATGAAGCAATATTGATTTCAGGCCAAGCTCTGCAGTGGAATTTAGACATTACTTGCTTTGTGTTCAATAGCCACTTAGCTAGAATTAGTTCCCTGTGGTCTGTTTTGTATGTGACTATGTACATTTCATTTGTATTTGTTCTGGAAGATGTGGAGGGGTCATAATAGAGCATTCTGTGTTCAGGAAATGCCTACTGAATGTTGACTTAATAATTGTTCAGAGGATGACATAAGAGTTTTAACCATTAGTTGAAACCTCATGACTTCACATTTCAGCATCTAATATGAATGTAGTGGAAAGGACATTGACCTTCCACTTAGGTGATTTGTGTTGCAATTCTGCCTCTCCTGCTTACTACCTTCCAAGATTTGGGCAAATCACTTGAACTCCATGAGCCCCAATTTCTTCATTGGTAAAATGAGGGATCTGGACTAGGTATGTAGTAGGAAGGGCATCTTTATGTGGACTGAGCTGGTCCTCTTAAGGGGGAAAAGGAGTCATTCTTATAATTATCATTGGTTTGAATTCCTTGCTATCTGATGTACAAAGAGCCCCAGTCTATGAGGGAGGCAATTAATACTCAAAGACTTAGGGGAATTCCATCTGTCTTGAGGGGGTATTGATCCCTGTGGCCGTTGCCTTGGTTATTATAAGAGACAAAGGGGGTTTTATTAGAATCGAGCCCTTGTTTTGTGCACTGTTTTTAAGTGTCTCATTGCATTCTAATCCTGCTCCTGAATTGGATTGGCAACTGTTAGACCCAACCTGCAATCGGATGACCTCAGAGGGATCTCCCCTAGTTCCAACATTCTGTGATCTTAAGATCTTACATTACTACATGAAGCATGAATCCTTTCTACGAGATCTGTGATAAAAGGTCCTACAGGTACTATCTGAGAACCTCCCATGACTGAGGAGCTCACTTATCTATCCAAGTAGCGAATTACATTTTAAATTAGCTCTATTTGTTTATAAAGTATTTCCTTGTCCTGAGTAAAAACACAGATTGAAATTGGAGTTTATTTTATTTTTATTTCCTGCTTTTTTGGAGGGCAGTTGGGGTTAAGTGACTTGCCCAGGGTCACATGGCTAGTTTTTGTGTTAAGTGTCTGAGGCCAGATTTGAACTCAGGTCCTCCTGACTCCAGGGCTGGTGCTCTATTTGCTGCACCACCTAGCCACCCCTTGAAATTGGAGTTTAAATACATTATTGTAACATATAAAAAAATTAAAATCCAGAAAAAATATGTTACTTATAAAACATTTACTCTTTAACTCTAACAAAGCATGCATAACCAAAATGGACAATATTTTATCTTTTTTTTCCCCTTCCTTTCTGTCTCCAACAGAAGCAGGGCTAGTACTCTAGAATTCTAATCTTTAACTTTTACTTTTAGATGTGTGGGGTTCAAATTCTGACTCTTTCACTTCCTAGCTATCTGAACCTTTGTAAGTTACTTAACTCCCCTGCCTCAGTTTCCTCATTTCTAAAATGTAGATATATTGTTGTGAGGCTCAAATCAAACAGTAAATAAGGAACCTGTAAGCTGTAAAGTCCTATAGAAGTGTCAGATATTACTACTATTCTTATTTTTGATGGAGTTCAAATGGAAATGGTCTTCGGACAAATTGGCATTATCCTATTATTCTTTTAGAATTAACGTTCTAAGAATTTTTGCACAAGTGGACAAAATAACTACTTTTTTATGGCTGAATAAATGTCTTAGGATATGTTCAGACCTCCAGACCAATCCATACCATACTGCCTATGCTCAGGCATATCTTCTATGCCTTCTCCATAGGTAATGTAGGTTCTGTGTAACTTTGGACCCCTCAGTGCCAACAGGTCATTTTTTGCTTTATCTTGCCAAGGCCTAACTTCAACCTCAGTCACTTATGAAACTATTAGGTGTATTTATTCTTTGTTTCCCCCCACATCCCACCTTCCACTCCAACTTCCTCCTCCTCAGCTTCTCCTTATTCATTGTCTTCTTCCATTAAAAGGTAAAATCCTGGAGGCCAAAGAAAGTTTTGCTTGCTTATATTTATATGCCAAGCACTTAACACAATACCTAGCACATATTAAGTTTTTAATAAATGCTTTATTTATTTGTCCTTTTCCTACTTGATTTGTATCTCCTTTACTAAATCTCAGCATTTTGAAAGACTTTTTGTTCCACTGTAGTGCCAATGCAATATTTACAGCACCCACGATCACAATAAAGACTGTGACTATAAGTATCACATGACATTCAATTGCAAAATATGTCAGACTCTCCAGATAGAGGATAAAGTTGAAGGATTTATTTAGACACCAGAAAACCGAATCCCCAAACCAGTAATCCCAAGTACCAAAGATATTTAGAAGCCATAATAATGCTGAGAACCACAGCATCCTTTAGCCTTCCCACGAACCAATACACGATCAATATTTAATCACAAAACTCTATCTCTTTTACCTGAACTCCTCCTCTGTCCCCAACTGTCCCCAACTGTCTGCAACTGTCAGACTTGCTCTCAAACAGGTTTTCCATAGACTCTGCTTCTACTCAGAAAACTCCTCCCACCACAGTCTCCGTGTGACCACGGTCAGCCTTTCAGTGGGCAGAGTTTATTTTCACAGCAGGGAAGCTTCAAACTTGCCCCTAGGTCTATGAAGGTGCAGGAAAGATGTTCACATTCCCATTCCCATTACATCCACATAGCTTGGAGCTTCTCCTAGTACCAGTGCTTTTCTTCTTTCTTCTCTTTTCTTCCTCCTCTCTCTCCTAGCCTCCTTTCCCAGTTGAGAGGGACTCTGGATCCCCAAATCATTTACTAGCAGAACACAAGTTTTAATTGGTCTTTCCAGACCTGAAAGGCTTTAAGTATGGGCTTCACATAGACTGAATGTTCCTCAGTTGAGGACTATTATTCTAGCTAAGCATGGAGATACTCAGTTAATGAAAAATTTATTAAGTATCTACTGTTTATAAATCACCTAAATTATCAGCAGGGTGATGGGTTTCTCTCTAGGTAGAGGTGGCACAGTGGATAGAGCCCATAGGACTCAGTATCTAGATGAGCTGAGTTTGATTTCTGTCTTAAATATTTAATAAGTTGAGTGATCTGGGGCAAATCATTTAATGTCTCTGTGCATCAGTTTCCTCATCTGTAAAAATGGGGATAATAACATCTGTTTCACAGGATTGTTATAAGCATCAGGTGAGTTAGCACATGTAAATTATTTTGCAAACCTTCAAATACTATATAAATAATGATGATGATGATTATGCTCTCTATAGCTCCTGAACATTGCCTACTAAGGTAAGGTCTGTGAAATGACAGATTCTGGAAGAATCTAAACCATATCATTATGATTTCATAGCAGACGAAACCAAAGAGATCTTTGTATGGCTGTGATTGGTATTGTGACAGACAATGGGATTTTGTCATTCCTTATGAATGGCAAGTTATCTTCCTGAAATTACCATATTTGACTTTCTGAAATGCAAGACTGACATATAAAACAAAAAGCACACCCACCTTATAAAGCATGCACTGCAAACTCTACCTTCCCATCTTTTTCCTCTCATTTCACTTTTTTTCTGATGAACTTCCAGTGGGTTTCAATAAGTTGTTTCACTTTCTAAGCTTTTAAAGTAGATGTCAAAAGTCACAAATCTAACACCATGAAGGCTCCAGGTTCTCTTTGGACTTTATGAGTAGCACAACAGCTTCTCACTTATAACTCAAATTCTCCATATATAACTGGAAGAGATATGTGGTACCTGAAAGGAAGGTGGAATTGCCATTTCATTTTGCTCCCGGTGACGCATTCTAGGCTGACTATGGAAGAACTGAGAGCATTATTGATATCATTTCTGCTGATACAAATTCTTTCATTTCTTTAGGTGGCTATGGGAAAGGGTAGCAGCTAGCACCCTAACATACCTAGGGCGACTGCTAGCACAATTCTTTGATCTTCTTTTCTAAAGGAAAGCAACTCAAAATGAGTTAACAATCTTACTTTAATCAAGCATATATCATTCATTAGTTCAGGGGAAAAAGTCAGCATGCCAAACTTCAGAGAATACAAATAGAAATTACAAGCAGACAAAAAATACAGACAGAAAGCAACACAATTCAGCAGATTGACCAACAGGGCTTCTTTTTTTTTTTTTTTTTTTTTTTTTTGGAGGGCAGTTGGGGTTAAGTGACTTGCCCAAGGTCACACGGCTAGTTTTTGTGTTAAGTGTCTGAGGCCGGATTTGAACTCAGGTACTCCTGACTCCAGAGCCGGTGCTCTACTCACTGCGCCATCTAGCTGCCCCTGACCAACAGGGCTTCTAACTGTCTAACCGTCACCTCCATTCAGTGTTAGTTACCAGAGAAAGAAGCACCAGCATCTGGGTTTTCAAAGCTGTGGGGCTCAATGGCTTCCCAGAATATCATCTGGCCAAATCACACAACTCTTTCCAAAGTGAGCCCAAAGCAAAACCCCATCCCATGACCCACTTGACTACAAAATAACTTAAGTTGTGCCTTCCTGACAAACAAGCCTCCCACCACAGGCTCCATGTGGCCACATTCAGCCTATTAGGGGGCAGGGTTTATTTTCAAATCAGGGAAGGTTTTCAATTCACCTAGGCCTATCAAAGGCAGGGAAGATGTTCAAATTCCCATTACCATTACAGAAAACACATAGCTTATTGCTCAATTTAAGTCATCTTTTGAAAACCTTTTAGGGCAGTGTTTGAAATTTAGAAACACAATGGGGAAGATAGAATTTAAACATAAGCAATATATTTATGTAGCTTGTGTTAAAGATGTTTATAGTGTGAACATTTGACTTACATGAGACTGAAAGACTAAGTGATAGTATTTGAACCTTGGCAATAACTTATCAGATTTTGCAGTGTTTGTTTGTTTGTTTTTTGCCTGCCCTATTTCAGATTCTTTATTTGTTTCACCATAGTACACTGAGAGCCTTGAGGACCATCCCCCTCCCAGCTCCTTGTCTTAAACTGCCAAAAGACTCTGTGCACTCAACTCCACCCAGCCTTGTCTCCTGGCTGCCTCTGCACCTCCAGGCTTTTCTGGCCACTGGAGATTTATTATTATTTTTTTCAGCAATCCCCACTGCCTGTATTAAATATTGTTTATGCTGCAGCTGACTTTCCAGGTCTGTATCTCTTGGCAAAAGAAACATGACTTCTGCTTAGAAAAAGTCCAGTAGGGTAATTTTCAGTTCATGACAAGTTGTATAAATCCCAAAGGGCTCCATTCCCTTTACCTAGATATTTATGTGAAGGCTCAATTGATATCACTAGGAATTTCACACACCAAATGAGGGAAGAATATCTCCCAAAGGATTTGTAATTCTGTTATCCAGCATTGGTTATTTCCATGCTACAATCCTAGCAATAACATTTGCTGGTGCCAGAGATACTCTTGAAACAATCCAACAGTTTGACCTTAGAACTTTCTTGATTCCCAGCAATTTACTCTTGACCTATTCCTGTTCTACCATATAATTCTGGTCTCCCTTTTCTGCTGCGGTAGGTGGGGGCAGCAGTCATAACTATTTTAAGTGCAGATCCAGCAAATTATAGCAACTGCTTCACTGCTCTGCTTGTTTTTATCATCTGTAGACTATTAACAGACCAGTGTGCATGGATCCTTAGAGAAACTGTCTCCAGATAGAGTGAAACTTAAGAGATTATATCAGCACTCAGCAGTAATTTTTGTTAAGCAGTATTTGTGCAGAAACTAAATGGGCTTATGCCTCTTAATATTTTTTTTTATTTTAGTTATGCTCTGAAAACAGCTGCCTTTCTTATATAGGCCTTTCTAAACAGAACATCCTCAGAAAGAACATAAGCTGGTTATTATACCTCTGAAAGTATTCTGGTCTGAAATTGATGTTTTGCAAAGTTGTTCTGTTTTATAGACCAGTATCTAATTCATTTGAAAGAAAATAAATATAATTTCAAACATGTCATAAAGATCCAAGATATCTATAAAAGAGTGATATCCATTCATGATATCCATCCATTCATTCAAGAAACATGTATTGGATACTTCCTATTTCCTAGGCACTCAACTAGGTTATGAAATATTAAGCCCATTCATTGACTCTTTTTGGTTTCCTAGACAGGAAGAAAAGCAAGTAATTATACGTGAACTTTAGATTTCATTGAGGTGCCATGAAAAGTTTCAGCCTTAACCTCTAGCTTTCCTAACCACTGCACAATCCTTAAATTTAATGTTTATCCAAATAAAAAGTAAGAAGTTACCCAAGAGAATATGACTTTTGTGGGTTGTACCAAAATAAGCACTTGGAGAACTAGATTAACTTCATATATTTTTAGGTTTGTTTTTTATTTTTCTCTTGCTACTAGTGAGGCTTAACAAAGTTTCCTGGCATAGGACAAGTACTTCAACATTCTATTTAGAAAATACATGTATAAAATAAAGTGAAGGAAGTTTTAAATACATTTTTCCTTTCTTGATTTAAAAAGATCAGTTTTATTTTGATGAGAAGGACTGTAGCAGAACTCAAAATAAACTAATCTTGAATGTTCGTTCTGAGTGGTACACATATGTACTAAGGAATTTGTATATAAAAATGTAAGTAAATCTATAGGAAACAATTTGTTGTTGTTGTTGTTCCTGGCCTGAACCTGTGACCTGTGATTTCATCTACTCTTGGTGAGAAATTTCTTCTCCCAAGGCACATCAGGGTCTGTTCTGCCTTTTCTGGTTTTACAAATTTGCCCCAGGATACAGAGATGTTAAATGACTTATCCAGGATCATCGGGATTATATAGCTAATATTTAATAGCAGTAGATCTTCAGCTCAGGTCTTTCTAACAGGAGAGATACCAGTTCTCCATCTGTTATGGTAAGCTGTCTTTTACATATTTAAAAGCATAAAAAAAGTATTTGTGGGAACTGAGGGAAAGGGGAATTTCAATGAGTCAAACACTTACTATGCATTCCAGTAACATTTTCAGAAGTGTCTTAGATGCTTTGTTTAACATTTTAAGTTATTTCTGTCCTCAATCAATTGCTCACATTTTGTAGTACTCTCAGGCTTAAAAAATGTTCACTTTACAACAATCCTTTTAGTAGGAAGAGACAGGTAGGTGACAAAGTAGATAGAACACAGGGCCTGGTGTCAGGAATCCTACTCTTCCTGAGTTCAAATCTGGCCTCAGACACTTCCTAGCTGTGTGACCCTGGGCAAGTCACTTAATCCTGTTTGCCTCAGTTCTTTATTTGTAAAATGAACTGGAGAAGGAAATTATATTTCCCCTCTTCTTTTTGTTCTTGGAATATGTGAAGATACCCTCAAGTTCTTCTTTGCCAAATCACCTTTCATATAGTAGTTTTTATATTTTAGGAAGAATGTAAGTAAAAATACAAACAAAATAAAAAGATTAACCTTCACCTCTGCACAGTGTGGGTGACAGAAACACTGCTGATTATATATTTCCTAGTGGGATGATACAGGACTAATTAACTAGCTATTGCAGTATCTTTGCCAAGCAAACCCCAAATGGGCTCACAAAGAGTTGGACATGACTGAAACAACTGAACAACAGTAAAATAAGCCTAGTGGACAAAATAGCAATCAACACAAAGCTAGAGTTAGTGACACATATTTAAATTTCAGGTATTTTATCCTCTCTTTGTGAAATCTTAACTTGATACACATACACACACGAATGACTATGTGAAAAATAAATGCTACAGAACCTCAGCATACCATTGAAAGATACTAAAACCTCTCCTAGTGCAAATACACAGTTAAACGTGGCTTCTCCATCAGGCCTTCAATTTTGGCGTACTTGTTTTATGTAGTGATGTTTATTCAACTTTATTTCCTTTGTTTTTTTCTCTTTGTCTTGAATAGTCCTTTCCTATATCTTAAATTTTCTCTGTATTTGGGAAAGTATTCTCTCATCTCTTTAGGAAGCCCTGCCAATTTCCCCCCCCCCCCTTAACTGTATGTAATTTGTGAAGTTTACTTAGGATTACAATGAAGATTTTCAAGTCCCAATTCCCTGAACATAAGAGTTCTCTCTGAAGGAGCTAGTTAAGTATTCTGGATAATACCTTAGCCATGGTTTTCTATATCTTATAAGAGGATATGTGCACCTTTAGATTCTGTTAGTCCCCTTAATTATGGTAACTTTTTGATCACTGCAAGACAAGTCTAAATGAGAAGTAATGACCTTTTTTAGAGGTGAATGACTATTCATTTGGCAAGTCATTGTTTGAACCAACCAATGAACGATTAGGCTGTTTCTTAGAAGAACAATTTCAATGTTGACAGGGCTCAACATCACCTCAGCTAAAGGGTGACATTTTCAATTTTAAAGTTTACCCTGACATTAAAAACGAAAGCAAAAAACCCCAACAACATCCCGTTGTAGTTCTGTAAGGTGAACATACTAGAAATCCTCAAATTTGAGTTACTGACCTTGGGAGAAATAATCTTTGAAGTCAACTATCTGAATTTCAGACTTTTGCTCAGGTACATGCTATGCCTTTTTGTAACCATCTTCAGATTTTTTAAAAACTGATTCTGAAATATGGATTGGCATTGTTGCCCTTAAAGATCAGTTTTTTCTGATTTTTTTTTAAAGCAAGGGAACAATTGGTCAGTAACATGTTAACCTTGATACTCTATTGACAAATGAGTAAGTTCTGGGGTTTTATGTTGGTGCTTAATTTTTCAATTATTCTTGTTATTCCAGGCTTTAGGCTGAGGAAAACAAGGTGCTGATGGGGAGTGGAAGCGTGCAGGAGGGGGGGAGGGAAGTGAGACAGAGAGAGACAGAGACAGAAAGAGACAAAGAGAGACACAGAAACAGAGACCTAGAGAAAGAGACAGAGAGACGATGATAATGTAAGAGGTTCTAGTAAAGGTATCAGGGTTCTCTGTTTCTTAGTAGTCATGACTAGTAAAGAGTTGCTGCCCCCATACTGACTACCCCATCTGGCCAAATATCTAGGTTATTTGGCAATCTCCATAACTTACTGAAGTCACCCCTTGTATATTAGAGGAACATTTAAGATCCAATTTAGTGGTTAATTCACTCTTTCAGTAAATTCTTTTCTCTTACATTTAGGTTTTAAATTCAGTTGATTCAACAAACATTTATTAAATGACTGTGGTATGCAGAATACTGTTCTTATCTAGAGAACCTTTAAAAATAGATATAACACAGTCTTTGCCTAAATGAAACATAATTTAGAAGAGAGATTTCATACAAAGTCTTATCTGTGGACCTGTCATTTACCCCTAAACTGAGGAACTATTCATTTTGAGCTTGTCACAAATGATTTCAGTTCTATTATGACTTTTGGACATGGCAGACAATCCCTACATCCTGTGGAAATGAATTCACGGAGAGAAGTCTCTTTCCTGGAGGATCTCCTTTTAGTCCCATCACGTTAGAGTTAAAGAAGAATTTCCTTTCAGTCTCCTTTGAATAGGCTTGGGCGTCACCTCCAGTGAACTTTATCTAGGGAGTAGGACTGGGCAGAATATGAATCAACTACCTGTGGTTGTTTATGATGTCTCATCAATTAAACTGGATCTTGAAATTGTTTTGTTAAGAGTTCTTTAGCACTCCCCATAGGCAAAACACTTTCTCATGGTGTTGACTCACTTATAATATCAGGCTTTGGCAAGATATTTCTCTTCTCCTTAGAATTTGTGAAGACACTTTCAAGTTCTTCTGTGCCAAATTACCTTTCATGTAGTTTTTATATTACCTAGCTAAGGAACTTGGTAGAGGGTCTGAGAGAGGAAGAGTAGCTGCTTTTGGTGAGATAGTACTTTTCCTAAAGATACCGTCCTATAGATGATCACAGGCATTGTCATGTGTAACCACTGTAGCATACGTACTTGCTCTTTCCCTAAGGGCCAGACTTACCCAGCTAAGAAAATGGCAACCTCCTGGGCAATACTTCTTGGGGATATTTCGGTTGAGCATGTGTGCATACAGAAGGCTGGGACAGAAGGGAGAGAACAAAAAAAAGGAGAAGAGTTGGGGGACAGCAAAGGGAGGAGAACAAGAGAGAGAAAGTGAGAAAGAACGAGAGAATGAATGTGTATGAATTCTAAGCTACTGCAGGTGGGAGCTCCTGGTTCTGCTGAGCCCTCCCCTGGCACCCTCCCAAGCTCTCTCCAGAGGCCCTGAATCAGGAGCTTCTCAAGAACATCCAAGGGATTGAGGACC
>CM053594.1:257184586-257205736 GCA_028646575.1 Pseudocheirus occidentalis | reverse complement strand
CTCGCATCATTCTCATTTCTCTTCCCAATTTTTCCTCCACTTCTCTTATTTGGCTTTCACAGTCCTTTTTCAGTTGATGTAAAGCTTCTAGGCATTCTTCAGTTGTCTTGGAAGCATTTGGTATGGGAGTTCTGACTGGGTTGTCTTCCTCCTGTTCCATGCTTTGATCCTTTTTGTCCACAAAAAAGGATTCTAGAGTTTTATTGCTGTTCTTATTTTGCTTCCTTTTCCTCATGTTGGCCAGTCAATTAATTGGTTGGTTTTTTTTTTAGCTCCGTGAAACTCTGCTTCCAGGGGGGAAAGCTCTGTTCCAAATTGCTGGTGTTTTCCCAGCTTCTGGAGCTATTGGGGGGTGTTGCAATCCTCCCAGCTTTGGCTTGCTCAAAGCGCACCCCAGGACCACCACCCAAGACCACAATCTGGATCCAGGCCTCTCAATGCAAGAACACTTGGCCCTGATCAATCAATTAAGCCCCTCTGTGGAGTCTGCAGGCCAGGGTCTCTGATGCAGCCTGGTGGGGGTTGATGCCAGTTCCAGCAGTTCCCTTCCCCCACTGCTTCCTTGCCCTGGGGGCAGATTGGCCGAACTGCTTTTCTCCCCCAAATTAAGTTTCAACGTTTCACTTTCACTAACTGTCTCTGATCCTGGTTTGTTGGATTTGAAGATCCCCTCAGGTGCTTTAGATCTTCTCTAAAGTAGACTCACACTGTGGCTTGGGAGGCTCGACTCCTCCTGGCCACCCTGGGGCCTGGCCTGGCCATGTTGCAATTTTTTGGGCTGGGCTGGTCTTGTCTCCTGGCCTGCTGGCCTGTTGGATGAGCCCCTCCTGCTGAGCTGCCCCTCTCCAATAGATGTGAAGGTGCTGGAGGCTGTAGATCTTCTCTCCTGCAGACTGCCTGCTGCTCGGCTTGGCTTGGCTCAGCTCAGCTCCTTCCTACTGTCCCGGGCCTGGCCACGGTCTCTGCTCCCGGCCTGTCGCAGTGAGCCCCCGCTGCAGGCTGCCTTCAGTGAGAGATGTGTTTTCTGTGTTTTTGTGAGTCTGAGAGTCCTAGACTTTCTCTGGGGTCATATTTCATAGGTGTTTAGGGTAGTTGTGTGGGAGCTGTGAATCCTTGCTACTTCTATGCCGCCATCTTCGGCATCTAACAATCCTTAGACACTTAAACTTCTTCATCCTGGATTTTATTTTCTGGCATGGTTTTTGTTGTCCTTCCACTTGCCTATAGTTGCATCGAAGTCATCAATCATCAAAATACATGTTGACTTGATTCTGAAGGTCTTGTCAAGTTCTTCATAGAATTTCTCTATTTTGATTTCTTTATTTCTCAAGGGATGTTGTTGAAAATCAGCAAGCAGTAGTTATCTTTATGGCAGAGTTGACACTCACCATTTTGCCAGGACAAACGCCTGAAGCTTCAAATCCACAATCTGGCTATCTTTACCTATTGAAATTCATTGCTTCCTTCGAGGTTCAGATCTGGTTTCCCTTGCCTTGAAGCCTTCCCTGATCTCCATAGCTAAAAGTTTTCTTTCCTTCCTCAAGATTTCTTATAAGCATTTTTTGGCACTGTTCCTTTTCTCTACTCTACTTAATTGTATACATGTTTTATCACTCACATTAGACCATAAACTACATAAGATCTATGATTGTCTCATTTGATGTTCTGGCATCTCCTGCATAATGTCTGTTCTCTAGTAAGCATTCAATAAATATTGATTGAATTGACTTTGATTAAAAAGTATTGGTAGCTAGTTTTCCTTGGAAAAGAAGAAAGAACATCTGTCAGGCTGGAGGGGAAAATAGGTAGAGATGTGAAATATCTTTGAGTGAGATGTTATGGTAGATGAGGAACTCAATCACCTTTTCCCCTTAAGATTAGAGGTCATCTTCTGGTGGTGACAGAGAATTGAATTCAAATTTTTAAAAAATGGGCAGTAATTTGTTTTGTTTTTAATTAACTTTTGTTTATTTTTAGTTTACATCATTTATTTCCATGAGATTTTGAGTTACAAATTTTCTCTGTGTCTTTCTCCTATCCACTACTCCAAAAGAGCCATCCCACTATATAACCTCTCCCCCAATCTGCTCTCTCCTGTGTCCTCCCCCATCACCCCTCTGGCTTTCCATTAGGGCAAGATGGATCTCCCTACCCCAGTGCCTGTATTTCTTATTACTCAGGTGCATGTAAATAATAATAATAATAATAATAATAATAATAATAATAACAATAATAAAATATGTTTTAGCATTTGATTTTAGAACTTTAAATTCTAGATTCTTTCCCTTCCTCCCTCATCACCCACCCCCACTGGAGAGACAAGCAATTCAATACAGGCTGTATATGTGTAGTTATACAGAAAATCTCCACAATATATATAATGTGAAAGACTGAAGATATTTTGCTCCTTCCTATCCTGCACCCACTTGTTCTATTCTCTACTTTGTCCCTGTCCCTTTAGAGAAGCATGTGCTTCTAGCCACTCTTCCCTCCAACCTGTCATCCCCTCCATCATCACCCCTCTCATTCCCTTCTCCCCTACTCTCCTGTAGGGCAAGATACCCAATTTAGAGTGTATGTCATTCCTTCCATACGCCAAATTCAATGAGAGTGATGTTGATCCATTCCCTTTTGCCTTTGTATTCTTCCTCTCCATTGTAACAGTTTTCCCTTGCCTCTTCTATATGAGATGATTAACCCCATTCTGGCTTTCCCTGTCTCCTCTTATTTTATTCCTCTCCCACCTCTCAATATCACCTTGAAAAATGTCATCCCTTCCTATTCAACTGATCCTGTGCCCTCTGTCTATGTACACATATATACACACACTCACATATGTATTCATATGCATATATGCCCTCCTATAGAGACATATGTGTATGTATACATATATATACACATATATTTGTGTATATAGATATAGATATAGATAAACACATTTATATTCCCTTCACCATCCTCAAACTGAGAAAAGTTCCACAAGTTACAATTCTCATTGTTCTGTGTTGGCATGTAAATAGTTCAACTTTAATAAGTTCCTTATGAATTGTTTTCCACATTTATCTTCTCATGATTCTTGTATTTGAATGTCAGATTTTCTATTCAGTTCTGGTTTGTTCCTCAAGAATGTTTGAAAATCCCCCACTTTGTTGAATGATCGTATTTTTCCCTGGAACATTATACTCAGTTTTGCTGGGTAGGTGATTAATAGTTTTAATCCTAGATCCCTTTATCTCTGGAATATCATATTCCAGGCCCTTTGAATCCTTAACGTAGAAGCTGCTAGATCCTAGGTTATCCTGATTGTGTTTCGACAGTATTAAATTGTTTCTTCTTGGCAGCTTGTAATATTTTCTCTTTAATCTGGGAGCTCTGGAAGCTGGCTATAACATTCCTAGGAGTTTTCTTTTGGGGATCTTTTTCAAGAGGTGATTGGTTAATTCTTTCAAGTCCTATTTTGCCCTCTGGTTCTAAAATATCCGGGCAATTTTCCTTGATAATTTCTTGAAGGATGCTTTCTAGGTTTTTTTTTTGATCATGGCTTTCACGTAGTCCAATACTCTTTAAATTGTCTCTCCTGGATCTATTTTCAAGGTCAGTGGTTTTTTCAAGGAGATATTTCACATTGCCTTCTATTTTTTCATTTTTTTGTTTTTGTTTAATAGTATATTGATTTCTCATAAAGCCATTTGCTTCCATTTGCTCCACTCTAATTCTGAAGGAATTATCCTCTTCAGCAAGCTTTGGGCATTCTTTTTCCATCTGGCAAATTTGGTTTTTTAAGGCATTCTTCTCCTCATTGACTTTTTGGTCCTCTTTTGCCATTTGGGTTAATCTATTTTTTAAGGTGTTATTTTCTTCAGTGAGGTTATTGACTCTCTTTCCATGATTTTCTTGCATGATTCTAACTTCCCTTCCCAATTTTTCTTCCACTTCTCCTATTTGGTTTTCAGAATCCTCCTTAAGCTCCTTTATAGCCTGTAAACAGTTTATATTTTTCTCAGAAGCTTTTGGTGTGGGAGTTCTGACTGGGTTGCCTTCCTCCCATTCCATGCTGTGATCTTTTTGTCCCCAAAAAAGGAATCTAAATTTGGGTTTCTGGGCTTGCTTTGCTTCCTTTACCTGCTCATGTTACCAGTCAATTACTTTACTTTTGGGCTCTGTCGAACTTTGCTTTCAGAGGGGAGAGATTTGTCCCAAATCTCTGGGGTTTTTGCAGCTGCTGGAGTTATTAGGAAGCCACCATCTCTTCAGCCCCCACCAGTTTTGGCTCACTGGTCACAGACCTCAGGACCACCATCCAAGACCATGATCCCAATCCTGGCAGGTTAAGGCAAGAGAACTTAGCCTCTGAATGGTCACTTGGCCCTGCTGCAATCTGCACACTGGGAGCTCTGAAGCAACCATGTGGAGGCAGCTGCAGGGCCACCACTTTTGCTGATTTCTTGCTCTGGGAGTAGATGGCAAGACCCACTCCTTTCCCCCAAATTTAGCTGAGTTCCACTGATGTTTCACTTTGTCCTTGTTTCTTATGGGTTTAATAATTCTGGAAACTGCCACAGCTGGTGGTGATCCACTCTCCTGAAGGCTCCAGTCAGGGATTGTCCTTGCCATCCTGGACCTACAGCCCCAGGTTCATGCATGGCTGGTCTTGGGTCCTAGTATGCTGCAATGGACCCTTCCCATCTACTTGCTGCGCTGCCTTCAGCAGGAGTCTTGTTTCTCTATCAGTTTATGAATTCTGGAGCTCTAAAATTTGTTTAGAGTCATTTTTATATGTATTTGAGGTGGTTATGGGGGGAACTCCTGAGTTCTCCTGCTTCTATGCTGCCATCTTGACCCCACCCCCTGAATTCTAATTTAAGAAAGTAGGTTAGGTTAAGACCGGGAATGTACCAGAGATTAATGGGTGTTGAACAAGAGGATTGCCAGTTAATCAGGACTGAAAAAGTATGAAAGGAATGGTGTTGTTTTGGAATAATTGGGGGAGTATTATTAGAATGACAGCTAAGTAAAAACAG
The DNA here is from genome assembly GCA_028646575.1 of Pseudocheirus occidentalis. NCBI lineage: Eukaryota > Metazoa > Chordata > Mammalia > Diprotodontia > Pseudocheiridae > Pseudocheirus > Pseudocheirus occidentalis. The sequence goes on along the minus strand of CM053594.1, from coordinate 257,200,715 downwards.
ATTCCTTACAGAAACATGTGTCATGCACTGGAAACCTCTTTGGTGGCTAAGTCAATATCTTCCTTGTCTTGCATATGACATCTTTTTTTTTTCTTAAAAAAGACTTCTAAGAGAGATTAAATTTTTCCCAAGGATTTCTCTGACTATTGTATTAATTCAAATCTAGAATTTTAACTAGGGGTTCTAGGAAGTGAGGTTGAAAGGATTAAAAGAAAGAAATCTTTCAAAATGTATACATGGTCACTTTGGCAGAATTTGATGATCAGATTTTAAGGAAACGTTTTGAAAATTGCATGGAGAAAATGGAAAATAATAATTGATGCATCCTGTTATGACATTTTTTTTGAAGTGAGTTTTTGGTTACAGTGATGCTGAAATACTGTGGTGTCAGTAAGAATTAGCATCTCCACTCTAGGTTTAGAATATTAAATAGGATCAACTATTAGTTCAGCAGCTGCTGCTACTAGTTTACTTGTAAGTAGCACTTTCTCCTTTACACAGTGCTTAATGTATATGTTCTTAGGCAGGTGATATAAGTGTTATCCCCAATTTACCAATCAGGAAACATCAAGATCAGAGTTTAAGAAGATCTAAGCTAGAATTGCTCACTGCACTTGCAATTAGGAAGATCTGAGTTAAAATCCCACCTCAGATATTGACTAGTTCTGTGACAGTGAGAAAGCACCCAATCTTTTCTCAGCTCAGGTTATTCATTTATAAAATGAAGGTGTTGGGCTCTATAACCTCTAAGTTCCCCATCAGCTTTAAATCAGTGATCCTATGGGTATTAAGTGGCAGAGAAAGGATATGATTTGAAGTGCTGATCTGTAAACATTAAGTCCAATTGCAATAAGATTCTACAATAATACTTATTTAAAGACATAAGCTTTAACATAGGCCAAATTCACAGGATAAATTTCATTAAGACATTTATATTTATTTTATATCTCAGAGAAGATAGTGAACCAGAACTTTTCTTCACATTCCTAGGTTTAACAGAGCCATTTAGAGAGGCTATATTAAATTCCAGATAACAAAGTACTACTCAGTATATGTTCACATCCTTGCGTTTAAAACCTGTGAGCTCTGCTTAGTATTCAGCATGCAACTATGAAGTATTGGCCCTCATCCCTTCATTGAAACAACTCTCTCGAATATCACCAGGGACATCTAGAATATCACCAGTGACCTCCTCATCTCCCAATCCAATGACATTTTCATCTTCATTTTCTTTGACCTGTCTTTTGCATTTGATCCAATTGACATCCCCACATAACCTTTTGTGACCATCTTTTTTTCATGAATTCTATGATACTATTATCTCCCTCCTCCCTTTTCAAATCTTAAGAACTATCGTTCTCCTGGACTCTAGAGGCTATATGGTTGAGTTTAAAATAAATAACTGGGTTAGAAGTTACCAGATGGCTTTACCATTAATCAGTTGGGTGACTTTAGGCAAGAGGAATACTACTGTGATTTTTCCATATCTATGATGAGTGCATTGGATTAATTTTTGAGATATCTTTCAGCTTTAAAATCCTGTCATTGGCAATGAATATATGTTTATATGTATGCTGGACATATACAACTAGATGCTCCCTTATCCATATAGCTATATGGACAAAGACTAAAACTAAGTAAATATATGTATATAATTCTCTCTTCTCCACTCATTCAATGAGTTTTGGTCTTTGAGTTTTATATTTCAGTCATTGTTATAATTTTTTAAGTTCCCCAGGCTAGAAATTATTGATTCATCCTTGTCATTATCTCACTATATGTAATTAGTAAACAGATTTTGTCCTTTTTTTCCTTTACACTGACTGAGAGACATTAAAAACAAGTGTATACATAGTATAAGGGTTGGCTGACTGTTTTGCAGTGAGGAAGACCTGCATTTAAGTTCTGCCTTTGTCACATTATTATCACAAGTAAATTATTTTACGTCTCAGTTAACCTAGATAACTTTCTGAGATCAACTACCAAATGGTATCGGTGGACAAGTAAGTTTTCCAATCTGATGAAATCACAGGTCATAGGATCACATATTGAGAGTTAGAAGGGATTTTAGAGGTTATCCAGTTTAACCCTTTCATTTAAAAAATGTGTAAGTAGAGAACCAGTGAAGGGAAATGACTTGTGCAAGGTCACAAAATGGCACAAGCATGATTTAAACCTGGGACCTCTGACCCAAATCCAGTGGTTATTTTTCCTTCCAATGTACAACTATCCATACTATATCTCTCCCCTTGTGGAGTAGGCAGGAGATGGTAGATCTCTAATTTCCTCAGTGTGGAGGAGTTCTTGGTCTGGAAATTCCCTCTATGTGCATATAAGCAACTGATTTATAAAATATAGTTTTAGAGAGTTTGTTGGAGGGACTGAGTGGTTTAGCTAACCTGAACATGGTCAAGTAGCAAGCAGTTGTCAGAGGCTTTACTTGAGCCCTGGCATTTTTGATTCCATATTTGGTCCTTTATCTGCTTCTATATACTATGCAATGCTACTTTGTATTCGGTAAATTAGTTGAAATTTATGTTGAAAATACTGGAAACAGGTTGTATATTCCTTTCTTTGCTTTTCTTCTTTATCTCCTCCTATGCTTGAAGATGCCAAGTGGAAATTGAATTGTCACTTGTCAAGAATACTCTATATTTTTTCTTCAGATTTGGATTTTGGTAGATGACCTTTGTGCCCTCCTCCATTTCAGAGATTCTATTGTATTCGGAGAATAACATCATCACAGGTTCAGTCCTTAATGAGAATTGACCCTGAGTATTGGGGAGAGTTACCATTGATGTCATAGCACAGTAGTTATCTAGACAAGGCAAGCTGCTTTCCAGATTTCCTTCCTACTGGTTAGCACACCAAGGAAGAAAGAGAAAAAAAAAATTAAAATCAGGTACAACTGCTTCCCAGGACCCACAAACAATGAAGACACTTTTTCTGAGATCTTGAGGCTTTTCTTGTCTGACTTTTTGCTCTGTCAAAAAATCCAAGATTCTGTCCTGTCTTGGTTTTGGTAGCTGATAACGTCCTTCCCATGACTAAACATGGTGACTAATGTTGCCTCTGTATACGTTTAGACTGGCTGAACAATTGTTTAAACTTTATTTTCCTCACCTAATTTTTCTTATTTCTGAGAAGACGTATCTAGACGTAACTTGGTGTCATGGATAGAACTCTACTTAGAGTTAGGAATAATTGGGTTCAAATCTGCTTTAGGCATATACTAGTTCCATTAGCTCATGTATATTACTTGAAACTCTCTGAAGTTCAAGGCTATTCTCTAAGATGATAAGTTAAAGGGAAGGTCATTCTTACAGGAAATTCCACCCTGGGATCTTACTATACCAATGAAATCACAGGTCTGGTTTAAAACAACAACAACAGCATAAGACCACAGTATAACAATGATAACAGCCTTATGCCTAGTACTCCCTCTGTAAATGCTTGTTGGGTGATGAAATAATAGATGGAAAATTATTGAAAAAGTCAAAAGTCCTTTGTATATATGGTAAGATACAAATAAACCTACATGTTGATTAGTTTTCCTGTTCATTTTTAAATGCCTATATATATATATATATACAGTTTCATTAAAGAAAATGATCTTTCTGAAGACTAAGACCATCCTTTTTCTTACTAGGACCATTTTATCCTATGCCACTGTTGCTTTCTCCTTTAATCTAGATATACAAAGGCAATGACAAGGAGTTACTAAGACACTTGGTTCTAAACTCTGGGACCCTGTGGTTTCATCTTCATCCTAGACATTCTTTGCCCTGCAACTTCATGGGTTCCCCACTATTATCCTTTCCACCTCTTGCTCTAAGAAATTCGATAAGAGGCAGGTTAACCCATATACACACACACACACACACACACACACACACACATACATACATACATATATACACACACACATACACACATACATACATACATACATATATACATATATATATAAAGAGACAGAGACAGAGAGAGAGAGAGAGAGAGAGAGAGAGAGAGAGAGAGAGAGAGAGAGAGAGAGAGGGAGTCCACCACTTCCCTAAATGTATTCTATTTCGATACAAGCTACTAGAAAGTGTGGACTGTCTGGTTTTTGTAACAAGTTTGTAACCTCAGTTAATGGAACATAGCAAGGGATTAATAATTTTTCCCCATTTATTCCCAGAAATGATTGGTTGCACTAGATTGTTCCTTGTAGTGAATTTATTTGAACCACATTCACCCTTTTTTGAGGCATTTACTAGGAAATGGAAATATTCCTTTTATATGAAACCCACTTTTAGGAAATGGTACTTGTAGTAATTGACTTTTTCTTACATCATATCTTTCTCTCTAAAGGATGCTGTTATTACAACTGCTGCATGGTTGTTTAGCAAGTGTGAAATGAAACAAAAGATTCAATATGCAAATAGAAACAAATCAAGTTAACCTAACAACTAAATAATAATAGAATAACTTGTGACTATCAAACAGCTTGCTGACAAGTTCCTTGGTATCCTGAATGAGTTAATGAAACTTCCTACTAAAACAAGATGGTATCTTTGCAAAGTAGATTTTTTTTTTACCATTGAGTGATTCTAGAGTTTAGATTATTCAATAGTGACTCTATGCAGCAGTAATATGAGTGCCTGAGGAACCTGTCCCTGTAGAGAGAGGTTATTATCTGGCTTGCTTTAGAAAGAATGCAAAGTATGGGTAAAATTAACTATTGCTTCTCCATTCAGAGAGGGGTCAACATGTGCCTCTCCTAGGTTATTTAAACTAGTTACCAGGAGAAACCTAGTAGGCAAGGAAATAAAACGTTCACTTAGAAAAAAAAAGGCAAACATTTCTTACTTGCTTTATAATTTCTTCCTGAGGAGTCTCATTGTAATTTTCCAAGTCTTTAGCTATTTCTATTTGAGTTGCACAGGAAATGTTTTTGTTCTCATTCAGTTGTCTTCCAATGAATCATGTGTGTATTGGGTTATTTTCTGCACAGTCCAAGGCCTAAAGAAAAACATACATCTGGCTTGTAAATCAGAATGAAACACGGATGCTTCAGTCTGCTATTTATTGGGTGACTGCCCCTTTTGTTTTACAGGTCCACAGTGTGGATTATGTGACATGCTGGTGAAGACTTCTTTTGGCCCCTAAATGATTACATCAGGGAACCTTCAAATCATATGTGAAATGTAATATTTGCTACCTGATCTACTGTACTTAGGATGATAATTTTTGTTCTTCTTTTTCCTCTTCCTTTAGAAATTGTCCCCTGGTTACATGAGTTCAGAGCGAAGAATGCTGTGGATTTCTCTCAGCTAACATTTGACCCAGGACAGAAAGAACTTGTTGTAGGAGCCAGGTGAGAAATATTATACTTTGTCACACAATTTTTGGGAGACTCAGTTTTGCTTTTATTTGGTTAAACATGGTTGGAAACTACTGACTAGGTAGTAATTATTCATTATTCATTATTCATATTAGCAATGGAAAACAGCGTAGAACATTTAGTTTGAGATTAGCACAGCAGAACTCGATTCCATTTCCAGTTGTGCTGCACAAGTGAGATAATGCATAGAAAGCAATTTTTAACCCTCAAAGCATAATGTAAATGCTAGCTAAGTTTAGATTAAAGTGGCCTTTTGTTTGCTTGTTTTTGCTTCAGTAAAATTAGAGAGCTAAATTTAATCTCTTAGAGATGCAAATATTTAAGGATATCAATGCAAGTCCTTTTCTTCATGTATTAAGGATTCTACTGTGGGCCTACCATGAGAAGGGCATGTGGTTTGAGTTTTTCGCTAGTATTTAGTCCCTTTTCAATGAATCTCAGCTTCATTCAAACACATTAAGTATTTGCTCTGTAAAAAGCAATTGTGTGAGGCATTAGAGCAACAGAGATGGTAAATGATATGGCATCTACCCTTATAGCACTTTCAAATAAATGGCAAGAATAAAAAAATATATAAACAAAGTTGTATAATGAGAAACAGAATATGATAATTGTACAGAAGAAATTTAGGTGAAGTGATAGGAGAAACTTGAAAAGGAAAGAAAAACTCAGGTTTAGGCTGCAGAGAGTGAGGAGGGGGATGGATCAGCAAAGAGGTTCATCAGCATGGAAGTGGTTGCATCTGAGCTGGGTCTTGAAGGAAAAGAAGGGTTACATCAGGCAGAGATCTGGAGGGAATATATTCCAGGCCTAATAAAATGTGATTGTAGGGACCTAGAGAGAATTGGGTCTGGCCTTGAGGAAGTTATGTGATGATACAATTTGCCTGGCCAGTGGTTTGGAATGAGAATTGGCTTTCAGGCCAGTTTATTTATTCTGTCCTTAACTTCTGCCTGAATCCCAGTATTATTAGTGCATGCGTGCCCACACACACGTGCACACATGCACACACGCACACACACACATATGCACACACACACATACATGCACATACCACACCTACACCCACACCCCTTCCCTTCCCCCCATTTATGACTTAGGCTTGGGAGAGAGGGAAAACATAGGCACTGTCATTGCCGTTTCTGTTGTAAATTCTTATTCTTGGGGGAAAAAAAAAGAAAACACTTGTTTTATTGTGGATAATGAAAAATGAAAGTGAGATTATGTTAATGTTTACTCAAATATATAGAGTATCAGTATCTCTCTGTATTAGATTCACCTTACCCATAGTAGTTTCAGGTATAGTTATATAATTATCAGTGCCCAAGGGAGTGTTAATACTTAGCAATGAGGCTTACTTGGAAAATGTGTTACTTAGTGAGATACTGAAGGGGTTTTGTGCTCCCATAGCAATAATAACAAACATATCTTCTCACTTCTTGCTAGAATTTTAGCAGCAAAATCCCGGAAATAAGTGGAAGAATTGTGGGAATGCTTTTATGTTGTTATTAATACACTCAAATTTATCCCTTCAGGTTTCAGCATTCAAGGTTAATATCACAATGAGGAATATTTACATCTGAATTTTGACATTTGCTGTATTAATATCACATAAAGTGATTATTTTTTTACTTTGTGTTTACTAGCAATCTGTTCTTCCCTCTAGAGTTTGTGCATAAAATCTTTAAGGATTATAGTATGTGCAAAAATATGCACAGCAGAAAACAAAAGAAAACTTGGAAGGAAGCACAGAAAAGCAAGGTAGCTTTGAAAATGATGTGTAGTATTTATTACATAATTTTTTCTTTTAAAGTAAATGATGAAATAGAAATTCATGGTTTTATATTGAATTCTCCTTTTATGTTGTGCTGTGTACATGGAAATATTCTTTTCTGTCTTTTTATATTTGCTTAAAATAAAAATAAAATTTAAAGGAATTGTATGATGCCAAACAAGAATTATCTTTTTGGAGGTAGAGTTCTCATTTGGCCCTGTAACTGGAGTGTAGAACTCTTAGTGTGATGATAACACACTCCACCAGTGCAAAATGACAATTTATCATTAACTTAATAGTAATAATTACATCTTATTTCAGAAGTCCATAACTCCCTGATTAGTTGTACTTGTGATGACTTTGAGAAGGTCCAGAGATTTTATACTAAGAATTCTGACAAGGTTGATTTAAAGTAGCCTGCTTGACTTGACCATAACCTCTTTAAATTCCTTGGTCCACCTTTGTGTGACTATGGCCTGGGAATGATCTAGGCAGAAAAATCCTATTCTCTGCCACCACTGTTAAAGAGGAACCACCTTTTATTCTGATGTATTTGGAACTTTACTATCAATTAATTTATTTGCCTACTATATTCCAGGTATTGTATAAGATATTAAGGAACGTACATATGGAAATTATGCAGTTCTAATGGGAGAGACAAGTATATATTCACACACAGTGCATTCTAAGGGAGGGGGGCAAGTATATATATATAGCTGTACACATATGCACACACATAGTGCTTAGCACAGTTCTTAGCAAATAATAGGTATTTAATAAATGTTTATTGATTTACACCAAACACCCAACTTAAATATTAAGATGTTAACCACTTATAAAGATCTGCAGTCCAGGGGTGTAGTAGAATGCATTTGTCCCTAAAGTCTGGCTCTGGGCCCCAGTGGACAGGGTTCTAAAACTATTTTTATAGATTCTCATTGATTTCTTTGGTGAGGTATTGTCCCTACTTGCATAACACTTTTTTATATTACCAACTAATTTATTCTTCTTGGTCAGAATTAAGGGTCATTTTTTACTTCCTCATGTTATTATAGACAATAGTGTCAGCAGATAAAAAAGCTATTTTTAATAGCTTTAATATAAAAAAATATATATAGCTTTATATAGGCATGTCTAACATTTATGACTGTACTTCTAAAGTACAGTCAAGCTCTAAAATCCTATGGCCCTATCTTTAATAATAACAATAACTGCCACTTATATGATATTTAAAAAATTACCGTGTTTTTACCTAAATTATCTCATTTGAGACTCCTAAGCACCCCATGAAATTGTTACTGTAAATATTATTATCTTCATTTTATACATGAGAATCATACTCCTTACGTGAGCTATCCAGTCAGTATTTTAAGTAAGTAAACAAAGTGAGTAAACATGTAAGTAAACAAAGTAAGTAAACAAGTAATAAACAAAAAAGTTTCCTTTAATAGCATTCTGTGCATTGATATATAGATATCCTAGCCATATATTTTATTTTCCATTAGATCTTTCAGTTCTGTATTCCTTGCCACCCCCACCCCCAGCAATTTCTTTACAAAATAGAAACCTGCAAGTGATCTCAGATACTTGTGATTCACGTAAATTATATTAGACAAAAATCTCATCTTCTAGATTTTCATCATTATTTATTCTATCCTAGAATATGGTACATGGAGGGCCCTTGTAGCTGGGACACATGTCTAGATGTCATGTGCACACCTTAAATATCTGTGCTGCCAAGGGCTTCCCACTTCAGTACTTTATCTAATTTACTTGCCCCATTAGGTAACTCCTAAAATACATGTTTTTGGCAACTATCTCCTCTCTAATTCAAGTTCTATTTTCCCTATAACACGCTTATCCACCAATTTCCTCTCTTTCAATGCTGTTGTGTACACAGATCCTAGCCATCTTCCCTGGTATGACAGTACCACACACACAACAAAATTGTGTCTATTCCCTAATGTTTCTCATTTCTTTCTGTAGAAATGAAGTTACTTATCTTCCCTCACAGTCACCCTGCAATACTGGAAGATAGAAGAAAAAAAACATATTCCTGTAAAGGGGAAAAATCTGAATCTATTTTCCACTTTTAGCACTTTTAACATACTGAACTCTTAACATTGCTAATTCTCTGCCATGATACTTCCATTTTTGAATTTTAGGGCAATTCTGCCATCATTTTTGTACTTTTTTGATCAGAACTCTTATCCTTCATGACAATTGTTTCATGGGTTTATATGACAATTTCTCCTTCTTTTCCTCTCCATGCGAATTGACATTAATTATTATGACCATGATGTGGGTGATGTAGCAAATGGTGCTAAATAATGTACTGACTACTATATAGAAAACTGCCACTTGAATGCATATACTAGGTTATATTATATATGTATATATTATATATATAGATATAGATATAGTAAGTGGACCTGTAACTTTATTAGGATAATGACCTTCCCAAAGAGAATGCTCTGTCCATTAATACAGATTGGCGCCTTCTCTGTAACTTTTAGCTTAGAGAATTTCCTAAAACACTGAAAGGTCAAGTAAATTGGCCAGATTATTCCAATGATTTAGTACTAAACTATACTGCCTTCTATGTGTCACTTGAAAAGGGGTAGAAATGCTGTATGTACCCTAAGAGCCAGAATTATGTGTTTGCATATCGATGGGACCGAGGTAATAAAGAACTATCCAACTCAATCCCTATTTTAAAAGGGGCAAAATATTATTTATCACTGTTTATGAAATGGAATATTTGATGAGTCTGTTTTCAAATATATGATTTTAATTTCTCTCATAAAATAGTCTCAATATCTTTTTAGATGTTGATTTTTTATTACTATGTAATCATATTTCTTTCCCCTTCTGATACTCAATGATTATAATACATTCAATCTATAACTTTTGTGCTATCAATTTTTTTCTTCTTCATGAAATCTCATTAGACTATAGAATGATCAACTTCTAGAGCTGAAAGAGAACGGTAAGATGTTGATCCAAAGGGTAGTGATGAATGACTCAATGTCATTATGAAAGGTTTTTAGCAGAGTATCTCAGCATCCTGCCTTGTAACATTCAAACATTTTGGCAGTAACTTGGATCAAGATATGGAAGGAATGTTTACCAAATATGAAATGAACACAAATAATAACTAACATATTGCTCATGTATCTAAGACAATCTTGATGATTGGACCAAATCTAAATGAAATTTACTAGTGATAAATATGATTTCATAAATCACCTGCCTAAGTACATTATTGGGGAAAGTATGATTAGACCATATTTTGTGTGAAAATAAGATCCAGGGGCACAAATCAACAATAAATAGCCCCAAGCCCTCTAATGCTGTCTTATACCTCATTAATAGAGGCATATTATCAATAAGAGGAGGGATGATAGTTTCACTGTATTTGTGCCAGAACATTTATGCAATGCTGGTTTCTGATCTGGGCACCATATACTTTGGAATACTAGAGACAAAGGAAAGGAATTGGTTCATGAAAATACATGAAATCATGCCATATGGGGATTGTTTGAATGACCTGGCAGTGTTTATGATTGATCAGAAAAGCTTTTGTGGGACATTACAATTGCCTTCAAATTTATGAATGGTTTTCCTTTGGAAGAGGAATTACATTTCTTTTGAGATCTAGAGGCCACAATTAATATAGACAGGTAAAATTTTCAGAGAATATGATTTTTTTAATGTAAAAAATAATAATTGGAGTCGTAATTAGTAAGTTTTTGGTCCTTAGAGCAAGTTTCATGTTAATGTAGCTCTAAAAAAGAGCAACTTTTGAGGAGGTTATTTCAGGGAAGGAAAATGTATGGCCATATGAAGGACTGGATTACTTTGAGGGAATCCCTTTGAGGGAGAAGTAGGACATTGAGTAACTTCTCATAAATAAATTCTTCTTGATATCTCTGAACATTTGTTTTTTTTTCTTAAATGAAGGGACATTAAATATTTTTAATGCTCTTGAAATTTCATGTACTGGGATAAATATCTTAGCTGTTTCTGTGTTTGTACTTAGATCTTTACAAAATTGTTATGGTCTCCCAGCGAATAGCAATTTCTACAATGGTAGATTCTTCCGACAAAGGGTGAATGACAACCTATTGGGTAGAATGTAGAGAACCTCTTATTCAGATATTAGTTAGACTACATGTCATTTGAAGACTCTTCCAACTTTGAGATTCTGTGAGATTGTCTATAAAAACAGCATCACTTCACAGTTGAAAAAGCTGAACCTAATTTTAATAGCTTGTGTATAAGCACTTAGGTAGCTGTTGATATAGCCATTAAAAAGACATAGATCTCTTGATTTCTGGTCCAATGTTCTTTCTTCTACACTATGTAACCTCAGAGCTCCATAGTGTGTGAGAAGTAGCATGAGGCATGAAAATAAAGATATTTATTTTAACTGATTCTTTTAAAAATAGTTCTATCTACTTTATCTCCCAGTTTCCAACTATTAAATACTTCCCTATTGAAGAAACTTTAATCTACTACCCTTTAAAAAAAAGTCAGACTTTTTTCCCTTCTACTTTCTCCTAGCCAATGAAAAGAAACAACAACCCCATAACATAACCCAGTAGAGAAAAACAAATTCTCACATTGACAGTGTTCAAAAATGAATTTCCTGTTCTCTCTGTCATAAAGTGAGCAGCATTCTTTTTTATTAGCCAGTCTACTGGAATCACGATTGATCAGTCAGTTGATAAGAATTCTTAAGTTTTTCAGAATTGTTCATTTTTATAAATTATTCTTCAGGTTCAGCTCACTTTATCCATCATCATTTCATACAAATCTTCCCAGGTATTTTTGAAATTATACACTGATTCTGTTAGTGCCTACAACATTATTCTACAATTTAAACATTTTTGAATGCTTATTCCAAAATGTTTCTTTACCTTTTTCAGGAAAACTTGGCAAGCCTGTAGAACTGGTTTAACTTACAAAGATACTGTCCAATCTACTATTTTATATTTTAGACCCTCAGAAAATCTTTATAACATTTTAGCAGTTCCTGCAATAAGGATGTCTTGCACCCATATTTTTAAAATCACTATCAATGGGGTGGCTAGGTGGTGCAGTGAATAGAGCACCAGCTCTAGAGTCAGGAGGACCTGAGTTCAAATCCGGCCTCAGATATTTGACATGCTTACTAGCCGTGTGACTTTGGGGAAATCATTTAACCCCAATTGCCCTCCAAAAATAGCAAAGCAAAAAAAAGCACTATCATTTACTTTGGCTGCTTTAAATTAACTCATTCATTTTCTCACTACTTGGAATTTAATATTAAACCACTTATCATCTATCATATACATGTCAATAAGAAGGAAGCAGCTTGTAGAAGTGGATGGTGAGGAAAACTTTCTAATGAAAGGCTTCCCCCCCCCACATCCTTTAAAGGTACCCTGGGAAAGAGAACCTATATAACACCACTAGGTGTGAAATTTGTACTGACCTCTCTGGCCCTTTTAATTTTTTTTTTTTGTACTGACCTCTCTGGCCCTTTTAATTTTTTTTTTTGTTCTGTGATGCATGGCATTGATACCTCAGAAAGTTATTCAATTTGTTGTGGCTTTATAATTCCCTAGGATGTTATAGGGTAGAACACAGCATCTAAACACAAATACATAGCATAATTGCCAACATTATCAACTATCTTTCAATTTGTATCATGTTATATACAGGATACCTTGTGCTACTATAAGTTTAAAATGAACCCTAATCTTGGGTTAAAAAAGTAAGGCCGGTAATATGAAGGAAGAAGATCTAAGTGATAGACATGGAAAATTATTAGATTTAGAAGAGAAAGAGAGAGAGAGAGAGAGAGAGAGAGAGAGAGAGAGAGAGAGAGAGAGAGAGAGAGAATTTCAAACAAACCATATTCTTCCCTGCTGTCAAAATAATATACTGTTCTTTTCTACCTCTATGCTTTTGCTTCTAATGTTCATAACATCTTTTCTCAGAATATCTTTTTTCCTCCTATTTGCTTATTGGATTTTGTGTGATCTATTAAAGCTCAATTTGAATGTCACTGCTTCCAGTAAAACTTTCTGGATCCTCCTATTGGTAGTAACCTTCTCTTTGGTCTCTATTTTGCAATTCTTAGTACAGTTACCAATAAACATTGTGTATCATTGCATTCTTTATGATATCACATTCTTAAAATTGTTAGAATGAATAAAACTCAAAGAAAGTTACACAAAAGTAAAGTGGAATGGGTTATGGGTCTTTGAGGTGCTAGGTACATTTCTTGAATGATTATATATTTGCCATTTCATGAATTATGGAGTGAAGAATGCTTGAAATCTTGAAAAGTATAAAGAGAAAATGTGGTTATGTTATTTAAATCAAAATTTTGAAATGATAAATTTTGTTATGTATTTTGTCAATTAAAAAGACCCTCAAGTCTTAGGTATATGACCCCCACTTATTTTTATAATACTGCAAATATATTTAACATAACTTTTAGATAGGATAATCTTTGGACTATGGTATTTTACATCAGGAATTGATGGATAAGATTACTACTACAAACCAGCTTCATTACTGAAATATAGATGGTTTACCATATAAGCTATGACACTGATAAAGGATAATAAAGTACTTTATTTTAAATTGAATTTATTTTTGATATTAGGCAATTTCTTGGAAAGGGATGTTAGGCGATTTTTTGGAAGGGGATATGTTAGAAAACTGTGTCCTATAATGGATGAATCATTAACTGGCATGGTTTTGCACAAATTACCTGTATTACCTGTAATCAGTATTGTTTGAAATACACTGTCATTTTCACTTAATAACCTAAAGAGGAAAGTTTTGGACCCCTAATAAAAGAAAATGACAAATTATTTTCAATTGAATTGCCAATATTAATTCCCAAATTTGAGTTTCAGGGTTGATAATTTTTAATGTCATTAATAATAAAAGGTTAATAAAAAGGTTTCAGAAATTATTTCCTTATCCTTTTACATAAGGCATTTGCCAAGAATTAGAGTTGCAGATGCTAGGAGGGAGGTCGAAGTTTTTATTTCATTGTGTGCTTTGGGGGTTTCATGTTTGCTGAAAGAGGAAACCATAGAATATAGAGGAAATAATCCCAGGGTAAACAGTGTTGAAGTAGTCATTATGAAAATTGTGAAGTAGATAAATTTAATTTTACTTTCATACTAATAAGTATTTGGTGTCCATGAAATATAGTAACTGAGCAGGTGACATAGACAAGTAAGCTATACTTTTGCAAAACTGCCTATGTATTACATTTAGTATCAAATGCTGAACAGCAGAAATGAAACATTGTTCCTTATCAGTAGTTTTAAAGCCAACTAAACCAACCATATGATATATAGCAGAATATTATTTATTTATCTTTAGTTCCTTCATTCTTAAAAAGTTTGTCATTTGCAAACTATTTTTGAAAATGTGCCTGTATCTACACTTTTAATTTTCTTTTTCTTTTTTTTAAATGTTTGGTGCTTGGGTCTTTTTTTATCTTAATTATATCATGTGTGATATTTCCTCTTTGATCAATTTCTTGGCATAACCCTATACAAATCCATCAGTGATAAAGAAATCCAAATGAAGGACATAGGTCATCGCCATCTAAACTGTCACATATATCTGACTAATATAGGGTATGTCTTAATAGGAGACTGTGAGTAATAGAGAAATAATTTTATAATAAGATAAAGTACAACCAGTTTCATTTTTTGAACAAAATTTCTTAGAAATCCTGTGTTATTTCACAAAAATTAGATGAAAGATAATTATAAAGATCAAAAATAATTATAGAAAAACATACAGAGTAACACAAAATCCATTGTTTAGTAATACACCAGGTTAGGTAACGAATGGCAGCACTTGTTATCCTTGGTAACTTGGTTCCAGGAGAGTTAAGAAATTTAGAAGAACACCTCTACACATTGTTGAATTCCCTGTGAAGAATTTGTGAGAAGATATTCGTGCAACTCTGTCTCACTTAAATCCAATTTATGGGCAAGTCATCACCCTTGATATCACTGGCCCTTTTTGAAATAAAGAATGAACAGCAACAGTGATGGGCAAGAGTTGTTCAGCATGAGAAAAGGAGGATTGGTGGTCATCTATACCACTTTGCACATATGCATGAGATCAGATATTTATTGAAGTATGTCTATGTGTGTGTGAGAATATATGTGCATTGCATGTGTGTGTGTATGAGTGAGTGAGAGAGAGAGAAACAGAGATCAAAGGAGACAAAAACAAAGACACAGACCATACAAAGGAGAGAGAAAGACAGAACATAAATTAAATACAGAGAGGTAGCCTCATATAATATTAGAGAGCTGACTATCTTGATAGATTTTTCAAATGATTTTCACATTTTAAACCTTCTGCAGCAACACTTTGTGTGTCCATTTGTCAGTTATTTAGGATGTTTTCTTTGACTTAAGACCTTTGGAGAGAGGTAGTGTGGTGGGATGGATAGAGGGGTGTCTTACCTCTGATACATTGAATTTGCGGCATTCATCAAAAGCATTTATTATAAAGCAGCAGTCCTCAAAACTGCCTGGTACTGGCTAAGGAATAGAGTAGTAGATCAATGGAATAGACTGGGTACAAAAGACTCAGTAGTCAATGACTATAGTAACGTACTGTTTGATAAGCCCAAAGACCCCAGTTTCTGGGTTAAGAATTCACTTTCGATGAAAAATGCTGGGAAAATTGGAATATAGTATTGAAGAAGCTGGGCATAGACCATCACCTAATGCCATACACCAAAGTCAAGTCTAAATGGGTGCATGATCTAGGTACAAAGGCTGATACTATAAATAATCTGGGAAAACAAGGAATAGTTTACCTGTCAGATTTATGGAGTAGGGAAGACTTTATGACCAAAGAAGAGTTGGAGAGCATTACAAAATGCAAAATGGATAATCTTGATTACATTAAATTGAAAAGTTTCTGTA
>CM053594.1:257162753-257184086 GCA_028646575.1 Pseudocheirus occidentalis | reverse complement strand
CCACCATGGGGGGGTTGGGTGGGGAATGGGGAGGAAGGGGAGAAAAATCTATAACTGAATTGACTATGGAACAGAATCTTGTAACCTAAAAGTGAGCAAACAAGTTAACTTTAAAAAATAATAATAATGAAATAAAATTAAAAAAAAAAAAAGAAAGAAAAGGCAAAGCCAGGCTACAAGTCATTATCATGTAGTCTGGCAAAACAATCTCCACATTGGCCATGTCTGAAAACATAAATATTATTTTGTACTTTGAGTTCATTGCCATACTACCACGAGGGAGATAGCCTGTTTTATTATCTATTATTGGGAATCATGTAATGATTAGTCATTATGTTGATTAAGATATCTTAAGTTTCTTAGTTGTTTTTCTTTACAATTTTGTTATCATTGTGTAAATTGTTCTCCAGGATACTAATTAACTTCACTCTGCATCAGTTCATGGAAATATTACTAGGTTTCTCTGAGAAAATAAATAAATAAATAAATAAAAATTAAATAGGTTTTAGGCTAAAAAATATACTTAACTCCTCCCCCAACATATCCCAGTCTAGCAGATGCATGTGCAGACACATCATAAAATGAATGTACACATATAAAGATTTTGAAATGTTTCTTCCAGTTATTTTAAAATTCTTTCAGTATGATGTGGAATTACTACAAAATTTACGCATGATTTCTTGAGTCATTTCATTAACATTTCCTGTGAGATATTATTTCTCATTAGATGAGAAGACAGAATTACCAACATGCTAACAACACTTAACCTTGCATGTAGTAGGCACTTAGAAAGTATTTGTGGAATTAAATTTAATATTTATCACAAAACTTCTTTAATATCAATTTAAGTCCCCTCAACATCCATTTTATCATCCCTTGCATAAAGCATAGCTCCTCATTGTCCTTTTCCAAATATAATAACCTGAACTGAACACAAATGCTTCAGATGTGTTCTGACCAAGGCAGAGTAGAATTTTCAGCATAGCTAACCGTTTCTGAAGTGAATATCCTGTTTAAAAATGTCAAGTTTTTGGTATATAGGGAAAACAATTTCCATATTCTACAAATAGCATTTTGGTATTCTTCCACTAAGTTACCAAATAGTTAGAGCTGGAATACTAGCGATGGAAGTTCCTCTTGGAAAACACATGATTGATGGTTGAACTTGACCACAAACCACTGGTCTCTCACACTAAAGGATAAACAAATGGAAGTGATGAAGCCCATATGATGGAGCCAACCACAACCAAACATGATAAAGCACCACAGCCCAATGGAAAGCTTCACTTATAGCTTCATTGTATCATATTAACTCTCATTTCTTAGAACTGGAGTGCGAAAGTGATGATGAAAGAATTATATTGCTCAGAAGCAAAATTTATATGTCAGTCTAAAGACTTTTTATAATATTTTTGATTTCCTGAAATTGATATATTACATGTTTCAGAATCAGATTTATCCTGTTATTTAACAGTAATTCTTTTAATGTCTTAATATCTATGAAAAGTTATGGAACCTGTCATAGTTCTGGTTTCAGAATTCTAATAAAACTGTAGTTCTGGTTTCAAAATCCCAATAAAACTTTAAGAAGAGGTTTCAGACTTCTGCAATAAATATTTTTAGTATCTTTGCTTCTATACATTTATTTTGCCATGGAAAAATAAAAGCAATATGCTCCAGTCCTGAGCATATGTTTTTTGCCTCTAGCACCTTACTTTCCGGAAAAAACAATTTGCCCTCCCCATCCCCACCCCCACCCCCATTCTAAATTGGAGCTTATTGAAATATTGAATACTTTTTGTTGAAAAATGAATTGATAGTGCCAGATTAAGTAACTGACGTTTATTTAATATTTCTACTTCATATTTTCTACTTCTCTTGTGCATTTGTGACTGTGTCAAGAAATGCCTTCCTTATCTGAGAGTTCACATAATGCCATTTCTTGACTTAAAGGTGTAATGGTAATGGGTGTTTGAAGATCTTCCCTGCCCCTTGATAGGCTTAAGTAAATTTGAAGACCTTCCCTGATTTGAAAATATACTCTGCCCCCAATAGGCTGAATGTGGTCACATGGAGCCTGTAGTAGGAGGCTTGTTTTTCAGGAATACCCACACCTTGTTACTTTGTGATTGGGCAGTGGGTTATGAGGGTTGTGATGTTCTCTGACCCTGGAGAAGGCTATGTATATCCTGATGTGAGGTTTTGCTTTGGGGCTTGCTTATGGGAAGAGTTGTGTGATTTGGCCAGATGAGACTCTGGGCATCTGTTGATCCCCACAGCTTTGAAAACCCAGATGTTAGTGCTTCTCTCTCTGATAACTAACTAGATATGTATATAAAGGTCAGACAGCTGGAAGCCCTGTCTGCTGGTCTGTTTCTCTGTATTTTTTGTCTGCTTGTAATTTATGTTTGTATTCTCTGAAGTTCAGGATACTGACTTTTCCCTCTGAACTAGGTAAATGATATATGTTTGATTAAAGTAAGACTGTTAACCCTTTTTGACTTGCTCTCCTTTAGAAAAGCAGATCTAAGAACATGTGCTAGCAGCCATACTGGGTATGCTAGGGTGTTTGCTGCTACAGAAGGAACACTGTTGGAGTTCATATAACTAAGCAAAATTTGGAATCCTACAGGAAGTTAACTTTTAACCTCTTTTATATTAGTGATATTTATCTAAGAGAAGTAAAGCTAAGAAGCACAATAAACTACCTGATTTTTATATAGGAATGAAACAACAAATTTTAACTAAAAATAATCTGACCCATTAAACTATAATCAAAAGGTTCATATTTCTTATATGTAGTTGGTCCAAATATTCTCTGATGCTAGCTATTAAGATTTCCTGAATCAGTTATGTTGTTCTGTAAAAGTAGAATATCACCTTGCCTGCCAAAAAGTAATGAACTATGGACATTCACACAGGAGCTTCCCATATATAAAGGGGATATAACTTACATAGAAACTGAACATACCAATATAGGTTAAAGCCAAGGTAACTTAAATATTGTTGTTTGCCGAATGTCATTCTGATAATCAAGAAGTCAGGGCTTTCTGGAAAGAGATGTAAAACTCCTCCTATTCAAAGCAGTCAGTTTATTCAGTCTGAATGACTGAAATTAATATTTTATCCATTATTTTGCTTTTGAGTTCAAAGGAGAATAGTACAATAAAATAAGCCTTGGATTTAGATCTTATATACACATAATTATTTGCATTTTGTCTTTCCCTTTGGAATATGAGTTTTTTGATGGGAGAGACTGTTTTGGAATTTATTTGTATTCTGATCTCATAGCTTAGTGCTAAGTATATAGTAAGTATTTAATAAATGCTTTTTGATTGATATTCAGTAGCAACATATTACTGTTTCTCTTCAGGTTTTAAGCCAGAGTCAGATAAGGTAGGATAGTATTACAGTTTTTTTTAAAAGAGATTATTAATTTTCTCCCTGTATTTCTAAAGAGTGAAGACCACTTCTAATGAACAAAACATAAGAATGAGGAAAAAGGGAAGCAAATGGAGTTGAAAATGGGTTAGATATGTTGCTGCGTGCCATGCATTCAGAATAAACAATAGCTCTTTCCAAACATAAAACACCAAGAGGCAGCAAAGCTTAATGATGAGGAAACTAAGCAGTAGTTTTGAAAATATCTAAATTTGCTATGTATGTCAGCTCTATCTCATCTATAAATTAGCAGAATTTTGCAACAACATTCACTTTCGCATATGATGGAAAGAAAGCGAGAGTTCGAAAAATCCCCAGCCAACAAGAGGAAGATTGCTTCTTGGGTGTGTGTCTATTAGAAATCAAATATGTTTGGGCTTAGAGTAGATGGTCATGAATTTGAGCCCCTTCTCCAGGGAGAAATCTAGCCAATCTTTCTAATGCAACCAGAAGCAATATATCTCTCCATTACAACATTACATAATAATTCAAAGTATTTTAGCTAAATATTTATGAATGTGCATATGTTTAAATGTATACGTGTATACACATTCTTTTTAGTGGATTTAAAAAATACAGCCTTTGCCAACATTTATGACATGTACCAATGTAATTTTTGTTACATTAAATAACTTTAATTTGACATCTATATATTGTATGTTTACTATATGTAAAACATTGTGTCATACACACAAACACACAGACATATTATATGAATCCAGTCTTTGAGAACTTTATAATCTAGTCTAGAAGGTCTGACAAGTACACAAGCAACTGCATAATACAATATATGTAAGGTAAGAGAGGTGCTGATAAAGTTCTTGCAGGCATCTAGAGGAGAAAAAAGAGCACATCTGATAGAGTGAAGGGTTCCTAGAATGGCACATGAGTCCCATGGGCCTGGAGGATTAGTGGGATTTTACTTTGCGTATTCTAGACAGAGGTAAGAATATGAGAAAAAAGAGAACAAAAGGAAACTAGGACATATGAGATCAATTAAATTCAAATTACTGAAGCATACAATATAAAGATCTGGATAAAAGATGATGATTTGGGGAGCAGGGTTCACAAACTTGTGAAAAGGGGCCAACATGCTGCAGTTTGCAATATTGGGGGATATGCCCATATCACTGAAGTCTTGGATCCATGATATATTGAAATACCAGAATTAGGAAACTGGGTACTAAGACTAGGAGAATAGGCTAGGTTTGTATTCTGGGAAATATTGAAGAACAGACGGAAAATGTATGCTCTATTTATTAGTTGTGGTAGACCTTTGAGCAGGAGCAATTAAATGATTGTTTCTTCATAAAGGTCATTTTGGAAGTAGTTTGGGGGATATCTTATAGGGAGGGGATAAGGGACCTATTAGAAAGCTATTGCAATGGCCCAGGAAGGAATGAAAGCCTCAACTCAGTGTGCTCTTCTTTTTTAAATGGTTGGAGGCAGCTCCAACATCAACACTCTCTTAGATCAGGTTCTAAGATGGGGATATTGGGAGGACAAGCGGTATTCTCAAGCCACTGAGCAGTTAACAAAAACAAATTTTCTTTGTCCTAACTTTGCAAGGATATATAACAAGAATATGGAGTCTTAGCTTCTCTGGGTGTGGCTCTTTTGTCTCCATATGGAAATGCCTCTGGTCATTGGAACAAGATTTGTTCTAGAAAAAGGTGAATCATGTGTTTTTCAGAAATTCATCTAGTCAGAAGACCTCAACTATCTGTGGTTGGGACTTTTATGCCTTTAGGTGACCAAGAAGTTACATACTCGGGGTGGTGGTGGTGGTAGAATCAGGGCCAATTATTTCCCCAGACATAGCTTTGTCTACATGTAGGGAAGACATTCCTGTTTAAGGAATTGGGAGGGGGGGGCTGTATCAGGGAAACATTGGTAAATATTATTCTTATCATATAATAGAATACTTTGTGTGAATGAATTAGTTTTCTTTTATCTTTAGTACCAGAAAAGGTGGTATTTGAGGTTTATGTTAATTAAAACTCACTGAGGTGTTATTGGGAAGCGAGTGATGCTGATAGAGTTTTATTCTCAGTGACCTAGACAGTTTCATGTTATTTCTAACTAGGAATTCATAAGTATTATGCCTTTCCCAGGCATTGAGCTATAGGTGGCTGTACATTAATAAAATACACCAAAAATCAGATTCATGATAATAATGATAACAATCCATATTTTCATAGCATTTTTTAGTGGGAGAGAAGGGATCTGAACTAGTTATCATATATATAATGAATTCCCAGTTTTAAACTCTCTCTACTAATGCAGATTGCCTATTTACCTATAATTTACAGTCTTAGCTAATTGCAGAATCCAGATGTTCAGTGACTTTTCCCTAGCCTCATATCCAGAAGTGGGACTTAATCTGATTTAGAATCTTTCTGGCTCTGAGGCCAACCCTCTGTTTACTATGGCATGTTGCTGTTGCCTTTCACTGTGCTTTCAGATTTGTAAATCGCCCTATATTCATTCTCTCATTTTATTCTGCCTACATAAGTACTAGCCATAGACAGCAATAACTGTTCTGTCTTACTAGAAAATCAGTGAATAATTTAGAAATATGTTCAAGTCAGTAATGTAAAACAAAATAAGACAACACAACATAGTTTGTATTATCTCTAGTTCTATTTATGCTAGATATCTTTATATTTTAACTGAATTCCTATCCTAATTTTAACAGTCTAGTTTGGATTTTAAAATTTTTCACATAAATTTTTCACAGTCATATAGCTAAGAAGTCCTAGTAGACAATTTATCAGCATTTTTCATTTTTTCAGTCACTATTTTTAAGCAGCAGAAACTCACAGCTTTTTTTTTTAATTCTTGAAATTGGGTCTCCCTATGTTTTCTAGGCTGGAAGTACAGTAGCAGCTCATGGGTCTGATCCCAAGACTGATCAGCATAGGAGATTTGATTTGCTCAATTTTTGAGCTGGGCAGTTCACTTTTACTTAGACTCCTGGATTCATTTTGAATATCTGACTACATCTAACCCTACTGCAGCTCACACTTCCTCAACTCAAGTAATTCATCTGCCTCAGTCTCCCCAATATCAGGGATTACAGGGGTCTGCTACTATACATGGCCAATCCTATAGCTCTTGAAGTAGATAGTATGGTATAAATAATAATAATGATAATAATAATAAAATTAATATTAATAAAACTTTTTTTTACAATATCTCATTTGACTTTACAATGACCCTTTGAGGTTTTTACTATTGTTATCTCATTTTCATAGATGAAAACACTGAGGTTTCAAGATGTAAAGTGACTTGGAACCACATGACTAATAACTGTTTAATTTGAACCCGATATTAAAATTCTGAGTTCAGTACTCAAAATAGCATGATAACCCCAAAACCAAAAGACTGCCATTTCTAATCATTTTTCAGCCTATAACAATCACAACTCCAAATAAGACAGAGGTATAAATCCTTTTAAAATAACACACTTGGCCTTTTCAGTTTTCAGACTTCCCACTTAACAGAAACTAAAAGCAATCTTCTTAGACTACATTTCCTCCATTCTATCAATCATGTAAAGCTCCCCTTATAATCACTGCATGGCAGCTTTTGGTTCCTCTATGAAATTCTTGTCCAACAGGAGAGAGAGAGAGGTTGCTCAACTGTCCAGTCACAATGCTAAATAAGCGTTCTCATGTTGCTTACTCCTCCAAAGGCACTTCGAGTATATAGAGTCATTGTGTGGACTATACAAGAAGTAAAAGATACTTAGGAATAGTTCTTAAAATTATCATGCATCCTTTTTCAGTTGAGTTGGAAAAAAAAATGATGAAAGTTTCCTGCCCAGGCATTTCCTTTTTGCGTGGGTTCACACTACCTGATATTTGGCTTATCTCAGTCTAAAATCCAAAATAATGTTAAATTCAAGTCATCAAGCTCATGTCTGTACTTGCATACTTCTGTGCCTGCAAGGGCCAGATCTTGTGCAAGATTTAACAATCCTTTATACTATTCATATTTGACAACATTCATGATCTTATATGAAATGTTTTGTCATTTAATGCAATGTGACAGATTCTGATACTTTAGTGGGCATATGGGCAATGTCTATTTTCCCCTCCTCATCCTAATCCTCTTCCACAAGCTATTTGGCTCAACTACAAGTCTATAAGAGTGATGCCAGTTTGACTTTTTGGAACTGCCTTTCAGGTTCATCAGCAATTAGAAATGAGTAGAGAAGTAGGAAGAATGATTTAGCAGACCCAAAGGATGATGTTCGAACTAATTCAGTTTTTTCATTTGTTATTTCTCTAAGTCTCAGGTCAAGTTTTGCCCCCTTCCTCACCCTTCCACTTTTGTGTTTGTTTTTGTTTTAGAGGCACCTATGTAGTACAGTGGATAGAATGCTGGACTTGGATTCAAGAAGATTTCGATTCAAATTTGGTCTCCGACACTTATTACTTGTATGACCCTTGACAAGGCAGTTCTGTCTGCCTCAGAAAAATCTACCCCATTGTAAAATGGGGATGTCAGTAGCACTTACAGCTCAGAGTTGTTGTGAGGATGATAGATAATAATTGTAGTGAGTTTAGCACAGTGCCTACCATATAGTAAGTGTTCAATCAATCTTATTATTTCATCATCATCATCATCATCACTGTTGTTGTTCTACTCTATTGTTCTATTTTGTTGTGTTCTAATTTTTGAATCAGCTTATATTTGATAGAAAATCTCCCCCTTTCATTAGTTAGATTATACATGTCTGGGACATTTTTCATATTGTAATACTGTATCATTCTGAATATGTATTTTTAACCTCAAAGCTGCTTGTATGAGGTATATCCAACCAGGCATATTTCAAGGAAATCTTTCACAAACTTAGATCTTAAATTTGGGATCAATCTGTTTCGGATTTAGGTTTAGATGTTACAAACTTTTTTTTCCTTCCATTTTGAATGTGGTACCTTGGAAGGACTCATTTTCTAGAAAGCTCAGACTGATCTAGAATCTCTTACTCCTATCCTCTGAATGGAGAAATTGTATTGTTTTCTCTCTGGGTCTGTCTTCACAAATTATACTGATCAGAGGTCTGTTTTTCCCCCAGAACAAATTTGTTTACCCAATGATAACGTTGTAATAATAGTTCACATTTGTATCAGGTTTCATATTTGCAAAATACTTTCTCATAACTGCCCTGTGAGTTGATACCTGCTTGTCTCAGAACCTGACAATGGAATTTTCAATATTAATCCATATTCCACTATAAATTCCAAATTATTTTGAAGAGTCTCCTCTAAAAGTTTGCTTGTTTGAAGATCTATTTAGCCAACTTTTTCAGACTGTTCAAAACATTGGATTAACTATGCAGGATCCTATATTGATCTTTATCTTTAACTGGGCATGAAGAGGGTAGCCTGTATAGAAACAACCAGAGTAACTAAAGTCATTTATAAGCCATCAATATGAGTTATTTACCCATTAGGATATCTTTTATGGGGAATTTATGTTGTTTTTCCAGAAGGCAGTCATCACATTATCTTGGTCACAGTACATACAACACATCTGGGAATTATTCAAAGGAAAACATTGGCTAGAAACTATGGCTGGTAGCCTGGAGTTGATTCTGATATTGAAAAAGACTGTAGGGTTTTATAGCATTTGCCAGCCTACTTAGTGTAACACACCAAAAGCACCTGTTTCTTCATAGGAGGTAACAAAGAAGCTTTGGCTTAGAATCCATAGTAGGTTTCCAGTCCCAAATCAAGGGAAAAAACTTGATTATAGCAAAAAAAATCAAAATAGTTAAAAGTGCTCTTGTTGCTAATTTAAACCTCTTCTGTGATAGTCAAATTTTGGCACAAAATGATTTGAAAAACATGTGTTTGATTTGAGCCATCCAACATTTAATAAAAGCCCACTATGTGAGAGACACTATACTAGGATCTAAGAATACAGTAATCTAAACAAAATTGCATCTGCCCTCAAGAACCTCATATCCTGCTGCATTTCTACTGGGATAAAACACATATGTCAGTTGATCAAGGACAATTGATTTCATCAATAGGGACAGTCTTTCTTCTGAGGCAATGGTCTTGTATCAATAATTTATCAATCTAATAGACATTTATTTAATTTTCTACTATATGCGTGACTTTGTACTAGGTACTTATGTTGCAAAGAAAAGAATGAAACATGGTTCCTGCCCTCAAGGAGCTTACATTTAACTTATTGTCTTAGGGGGTTAACTGAGGCTCTGAAAGGTTAAATGAGTTGCCTATGATCACAGCATAAGCTGGACTCAACCCAAGATTTTCCCTACTCCATGTATAGCAGTCTATTTAATAACATCTGTTGCCTCCACAACTTGTGTACATAAGGAGCAAATAAATGTAATATGAAGCTGGAGAGCAATAGCAACCTGAGATGGGAGTAGGAAACTGAGGCAAACAGGGTTTAGTGACATAGCAAGTGTCTGAGGCCAAATTTGAACTCATAAAGATGAGCCTTCCTGATTCCAAGCCCAGTGCTTTGTTCACTGCCCCACCTAGTCATCCTTATAAACTCAATACTCATACACTTTATACACTAGATTCATAATTTATTTTGATCTTTTATTGCTTGTTAGTAATTGTGGAGACTGACCAAGGTGAGCCCCTGTCATTGTAATTGAAGTCTCAAGATAGGTGACAAAGAGTACAACAAAGAGTACAAGCTTGCATGGTGTTTCCATGTTGGTCAAATATGAAGCTACTACTTCTAGTATGGCCATCAGAAGTAAGATAGATATCCCCTCTAGAAACATCTAGTATTGATCTCTTAGTCTTGTAGGCTTTCAGCAAGCCTACATAGTAAAGCACGCAAGTGTCAAGGTATGCACCTAACTATTACACCCCTCCTTTTTTTTTTTTAGCTAATGTCTTCTTTTTTTTTCTATCAGAGAACCTTTTTGCGATGCTGCCTCTGTGCTATCAGTGGATATGGTAAAATTAGGTTGTGTCACTTCATCACATACTATGTTGTTATTGATAACTTTATTTTTTTGGTTGAATATTTTGTACCACTTAAGTCCTGTACTTATATGATGAAGAGATTTCAAGTTTGTAACAATGAAGATTATTTTTTTTTTGAACAACTATGCGTTTCTTGAATATTTACGGATAGAAATCACAGTAGACTGAAAATATACTGAAGAGAACTAGAGAAGTAGAGATAATGGAAAGAAACCTGAATGGATGATATTTGCAAAATGCTTTCTCATAACTGCCCTGTAAGTTGATACCTGCTTGTCTCAGAACCTGACAATGCAATGTTCAATATTAATCCATTTTCGACTATAAATTCTAAATTATGTTTAAGAGCCTCCTCTAAAAGTTTGCTTGTTTGAAGACCTCTTTAGCCAACTTTTTCATGCTGTTCAAAACATTGGATTAACTATGTATGCATTTGTATTCCAAATCTTTTATTTGCATTATATCAGTGACTTCTCTTGACCTCAGTTTCCACATTTGTAAAGTGAGAGGATTGAGCTATCTGATTTCTAAATGTCTTAAAATCTCTAAATATGTGATTCTATGACTTGAGTTAATCAAAGAGCACTTAATGATACACCTTTCTTCCTCAACAAGGTCTCCAATCCCTTTCCCTGTCAATTTGTCCCTGAACAGTCACTCAATGCACTGGCTACACTCTTCTCCCTTTTCCTTCCTATCCCATTGATGACAGTTCAACTCTGCACTGTTCCATAATCTTGTGTCCTTTGCCCCTTATCCTCTCACTCATCTTGTCCCTGCTGTGAATTACTCCCACTATCCTTCTCCTTCACTCCAATTCATGTGCTGCTGAACAGAGTCACACAATCATGCTGATTAGATCCACTACAACTTTGTAATAGATAATCTTCCCTGCACCCTCTTTGCAGCAAGACAATTCTTTTACATTTCTCCAATCAATTAAATATCTCATTCACCACAGGGGGCTTTTCATCTCTCTTCAAACATCCCATGACTTTTCCTCCTCCGCCTTTTCATCTGAGAATCTTGCCTTACATTTCATGGAAGAAAGTTATGGTATTCATCCAAAGCTACCTCTTCTCCCTCCTCCATCATTGAGATATGGTCCTTCACTGTCTCTTCCTTTATCTCTCTCTCTCATATGAAGAGGTGACCCTTCTTGACGTGTCAAATACTTCTATATGCATAAATGATCTCATTCTATCCCATCTTTTCTAGCAAATTGCCCTATCATTTTTATACTCTCACTTGTCTTTGTTGTGTTTGTCCTTCATTTTCTTTTTTTATTGACTTGTTTATTTACTTTTAGTTTACAAGATTCAGTTCCACAATTCTTTGAGTTTCAAATTTTCTCCCTTCCCTTTCCCCCCTCTCCCATGGCGGCATGTAATCAAGTATAGGATCTGCAAACTTTCACATTGTACAATAGTCTGGTTGTATAGAAAGGTTGTAACCAATGGGAAAAAAAGAAAGAAAACCAAGCATGAAAAAGAACTATGGCAGGTAGATTGCTTCAGTCTCCATTTAAACTCTGTTCTTTCTAGATCTTTCTCTGAATGTAGATATTTCCTTCCATCTTGAGACTTGTAGAGTTGTCTTATACCTGTGCATTGCTGAGAGTCCAGTTTATCAAAGTTGGTCATCACACATACAAGGTGTCTGTGATTGTGTACAAATTTTTCCTGGTTCTGCTCTTCTCATGTAGCATCAGTTTGTATAGGCCTTTCCAGGTGAATATGAAGTCTGTCTCCTCCCCGTTTCTTATAGCACAATAGTATTCCATTACATTTATATACTACAGTTTGTTTAGCCATTCCCCAGTTGATGGGCATCCCCTTAATTTCCATTTTTTGCCACCACAAAGAGAGCTGCAATAAATATTTTTGTACATGTGGGTCTTCCTCCAACTTCTATGATCTCTTTGGGATATAATCCCAGAAGTGGTATTACTGGGTCAAAAAGTATGCAATTATTTATAGTCCTTTGGGCATAGTTCCAGATTGATCTCCAGAATGGTTGTATCAGTTCACAGCTCCACCAGCAATGCATTAGTGTTCCAATTTTTCCACATCCTCTCCAGCATTTGTCGTTTTCCTGTTTAATCATCTTAGCCAATCTGACTGGTGAGATGTGGTACCTCAAAGTTGTTTTGATTTGCATTTTTTCAAATCAATAGTGATTTAGTACATTTTTCATATGCTTATAGATATCTTTAATTTCTACCTCTGAAAACTGCCCTGTTCATATCCTTTGACCATTTATCAATTGGGAAATGGTTTGTCCTTCATTTTCAAAGAGGACCATGACATCAGGGAAATGATGACATGATTTGCAATTAAAAACCTTACTTGATTGAGCCATCCTTGCTAGCTATTATTCCATATCTCCACTTCCTTTTGTAGCTAAACTCGAGAAGACTTCTTACTTACATTTGGTGCCTCTATTGCCTTTTATCTCACGCTCTTATTAACTTTCTGCAATCTGGTCTTCCAACCTCATTCAACTGAAACTTCTCTTTCCAAAATTAACATTAGTCTCTTGATCTAGAAATCTAAGAACCTTTTCTCAATTCTTATCTTCCTCAATCACTGACACTAATTTTTCCCTAGGTTTTTGTCACGTTGCTCTGCCCTGGTTTTCCTTCTACTGGTCTGACTATTCCTACTTAGTCTTCTTTTCTATATCTTCATTCAGCTCATGTCCCTTAACAGGTGAGGTTCACAAAGGCTCTGTCTTGGGCCCTCTTTTCTCTAAATGTTATTTTTCTTTGTGATATCATTAGCTCCTATGAATAAAAATTTCATCCTTGTAAAGATGATTTTCAGGTCCAGACCTAACTTCTCTACTGACCTCCACTCTCATATCTTCAACTGGTTTTTGACCATTTTGACCTTGTTACCCCCTTAGGCATTCTAAACTCAACATGTCCAAAACTGAATTCTTTATGTTACCCCCATTTCTTAAACTCTTTTCTCTTATAAACTTCCTTATTACTGTCAAAGGCACCATCATCCTCTTAGTCATCCAGGCTCTCAACCTTTGATATCATCCCTCACTCCTCATTCTGTCTCCCAAAGCTAATCTCTTCCCAAATCCTATTAATTCTACCTCAATACCATCTCTTATATTTGGACTTTTCTCTCCTCTGTCAGTGTTGCCACCCCTATATAGGCCATTATCACCTCACACCTGGACTTTGAAATATTCTTTGGTTGGTCTCCCTGCCTCAAATCTCATCTCTTTCTAGTCCATCTTCTGCTAATCTATCAATGTGAGCCCCCTAAACTGCAGATTTGGTCATATCACATGCTTCCTCATTTCCTGCCTTCAGTAAACTCCAGTGGCTATGGGGAGTACATATAAAATTCTCTATTTGGCTTTTAAAATTATTTATAACCTAAATCATTCCTTCATTTCCAGTCATATTTACTCCCCTCTAGTACTCTAAAATACAGTGACATTGATTTCCTTGCTGTCTATCTCTCTACTTATTTATCTTGCTTGCACATAGTTGTCTATATGTTGTCTTCTCCCTAAGCATGTGACCTGCTCAAGGAAAGGAACCTTTTTGCATTAATGTATCCCCACATTTAGCAATGCTGGGCGCATAGTCCTTAATAAATGGTTTTTGACTTGACAATAGATGAAAAACTGGAACTGTCACATTGGTATTTTCATAACATATTTTCATTATTGATGACACTAGAATCACCATATTTAAACTAGCAGTAGAGAGAGGCATCATGATACGTTTTATGTCCTAGATTAGAACTCAGTGTACTTCTGTGTGGATCCTGGCTCTAATGTTCTATTCTAATCTAATCCTGGCTCTAATGTTCTTCTACAACATTAGGAAAATTATTTAGCCTCTCTGGACCTCAGTGTCCTCATTTACAAAAGAAGGTGATTGGATCACACTGAATCTAAGGCCCCTTCAAGATCTAGTTCCTCTGATAATGCTACTGTAATGTCAAGGCAATTTTTTTTAGAAAAAAAATATTCCCTTATGATCTAATCTGAATGAAAAGGAAGAAATATAATATTCTTCCAATTCATCCCTGATCTTATTTTCTGTCTTTTACATAACCTGTTATATAACCTTTTATATCTCCCTGTTATATAACAATAAGCATAATAATGGTACAACTCTGAGTGGCCCAGAACTCCATTATGCTTTTGACTGTCTTTTGGTTAGGTCAAGTAAGAAGGGCCTTGCCTCACATAGTCTTGTTAGCAAGGGACTTCTCTTAGGCTAAATCTTTTTCATATTCTACTTTGGGCTTCTGGAACAGTGAGTTTAAACCATATTTGAAATTGTAATTGAAAAATGGAAAAAATACCCATGTCCTTATGAACCTCAATGTGACTTGGGGAGTACTATGGCTAAAAGTTCCTGAAAATTTCTCTGTCATTGCCTCTAGAAAAACCAGGACAAAATGAATCCAATGCCCAGATCAAGAAATACAGATTTTATGATGAATCTTTCAAGGAAGCAGAATACTTCTGAATTTTATTTTATGACATGATAGGGGTGCTACCAGGAGTACGCTGGATCAGCTGAGGAGAGCTGGTAATTCAATTCATAGGGTATTTATGCCTCAGAAATCATAATGCTGCAAAGCAGTGCTTGATTTGTTTTGTTGATTGTCTAGACTTAAGAAAGTGATAGAAAAAGGTAGTAATAATGCAGATTAAGCTTAAATATGTGTTATGTCTACATTCTTCCCCCACACCCCCACAAAGAACCAGATGGTAAAAACTTTACCAGTATACTCCTGTGTCCTACAAACATTTCATCTATCTTCACCTTTGTTAGGCTATGTCTTCAAACATCTAAAATGGATATTAGCAATGAGAAAGTGAGCAGAGTTCATTGTTATGTACAAAAACACATGGAACATATTGAGCTGAGAAACCATGGCTTCAAACTACCTTTGGAAGGATGCAGTTTTATTATTGAACCAAGAGGGAACCAGGAGGTGCCAAGAAGGAACTTTTCAACAATGGAATAGTGTACATGCTATATCTTTCAGCTAAATTAGAGATCCAAATGCCAAATACAGCACCAGTAAACACTGTAGGGATTTGTGATATTCTTTGAACTATATAAGATTCATCTTCAAATCAATGAGTTAATTAGAGTACTTTATATAGTAGTAATTTGACTTTGATGACTTGAGATCAGTAGTGATATTGCATACATTTCCCAAGTTATTCAAAGGAATTTCCATCCAATTTACTTGGACCAGGCATCTGGAAGCACTCTATTCCTCTTTATGGTCTTTTGAAAATCAGCCAATAGGAAGAAAATGAAGATAGAAGGTGAAACAATCACATAAGTAATCCCATACTCTATTGTTTTATTTTTAAAATAAAATGAATCTGATGTTGATTCTATAATAGTCTTAGTCAAACACAAGGAAAAATTAAATTTTTCCTCAATAATAACTATAATTTGTAATGGATTTTTTTTTACCTTCTCAATGGATAGATAAGTGGATAGAGAGAGGAAGATACTTTAAAACTGCAAAAAAAGAGTAAAAAGTCTATATGGTTTTTAAAAAAACAAGAAAATATAAAAATATAATTTATATATATATATTTAATACATCTTCTTATAATATAAATACGTTTTTCAATTATAGCTCTGTCCATGTCTTCTATACTTTGAATTTTGTTTCTGCTTATGTCAGTATGTCAGAAGGAACAAAACAATCCATTATTCAATGTTTCACAGTTTAAATGCTACAACCTCTTTATAAGTTGATGTTAACATCATTTTACCATTGAGGAAAAAGAACTCAGAACAATTAAGATTAGTACAGAGCAGTTTTAAGTTCTAATATAGATTTCAGTGTTTTATTGGTCTTTGTCTCATATATAAGGCAACCTCTGCAGAAACAATGCAGGGTAAATTGTCAAGTTCTCTTTGTCTTTATGAATAAATAATTATTTAGCTTATTTAGAAATAATGGAACTATAACCAACTTGAAATTCTGAGGAAAGTAGTTGGGTCTGTTACTAATACAGACCAAAGAAACCCATTTAAATCAAAATGATCAAGTGTAGTCATTTGTATCCATTCATTCTTCCAGATCTTCATCATGAGATCCGATCTTGCTGATCTATGGAACTAGTCTAGGAATAGTTACTGAATGATCCTTAGAGATATTATAAGTCAGAAAAACACAGATTTTCAAAGGATGAGGGAACCTCAGAGACGCTGTTCCAGGGATGGGAGCCTGTAGCCTCAAGGCCACATTCAGTTCTGTAGGTTCTCAAGTGCAGCCCTTTGCCTGAATCCAAACTTCACCAAATAAATGCCCTTAATGAAAGATGGCTAATATTCTCTGCCTCTACAAGAATCCCTTCTACAACATGCCTGATAAATGTTAATTCATATGTGACTTGAAGGCATTTTGTTAGAGGAATCCCAAGGAAGCCTATTCTTGTTTGGGGCAACTCCAAATGATAGGGAAATTTTTACCTATATCAACAATAGGCACTTAAATGTTTGTTGAAATGAATTGAGATCTGCCACTGTGCAGCTTCTTGTTGGTCTTAATGCTGCTCCTTAGGGTCAAGTGACCTAAAAGGATATTAACCATGGAGGCAAAGAATGACCATCACTTCTAACAGTGAATGTGCTTTCTTGGGTCCAAAAAGGAAAATACTTAAAACTAACTAAATTAATGAATTAATTTAATTATTGTCAATTAAAATACTGTTTACTAATAGGTCAAAAATAAAATTAAAATACAACTATTTACTAAAATAACTTTAATCTGGTAATATTTTGCTTTGAAGTGACTTTATGCATATCTTCTTCTGAACAGGATTTGTGTGTTTTAAGAAAAATTCATCTGAGGGAATATTAACCACTTTTCTATTGGAGGCTCCTTGAAAAACATGAGTACAATAGTGTTACAGAAACTTATGGTATATGACATTATCATAAAGCTTTAACTAAATGTATGAGCTTCTTATGAAATATGAATGGACAATGCTAGGGAATAATAGCTAATAGAAAAAAATTACCTTACATGTTACATAGAAACTGGTTTGAACCAATGAGCAGGATAATTATGGTTCAGTGATTCCCCAGATTTATGTCTGGGATCATACATTTCATAAATTGGTATATGATATACTTTAGAAATACATTTGAATGGACTACTGTCAAGTATGAAGCATTGAATGTTGGTTATGGATAGAGGCACATAATTTTTTTTTCAATTTTACACGTACACACACAATTGAGACCGTTTTCCTGGATTAATGAGTGTCTTCAAAGCAGGAAACAGTGATAAAAAGATTATTCATTCTAGAAAAAGAAGTAAACAAGTATAGAAATCATTATAAACTGAAGTGAAGAATATATAGACAAATAAAGGTATTTGTTTTTCTAAAGAAATCATATGCACAGAGTTAAGATACGGTTGCAAGAGGGAACTTCAGCTGTCTGTCTGTATCTCAGATGTAATTATACTTTGTAATTATTGTAAAGTAATACATTTTGGAAATATATGACTAAATATAGAAATATATGAATAAATATTTCACCTCTCAGAAGGTAGAGGAAACAATCAGACAACTTGTTATTTTGAACTTCATTCTGACCAATAAACAGAAAATATTTGATTAAGGGAGTAACAGGAACCATGGTAGAAAGTGACATTACCATGTTGCATTGGAAGGTACACTGGATTAAGTCTGCTACGTGCTACCTCAGTGACCATGGACAAATCACCAAAGTATTTAAGGCCTGTTTCACTGCCCTCATCGGCAATCCAGTGGGGTAGTGCTATAGAGGACTTAACTCAAATATTATCTTTTAAACAAAGATTTTCCTGATCTTCCCAAGTCCTACTGCCCTTCCTCAACAATCTCAATTTATTTTCTGTTTGTTCCGTAAATGCACACATACTCACACATTCACACACACATACACACACACAAACACACACTTACGGTCAGTTTTAGAGCAGGGTCTTTTAAATTTTATTTTCATCATCATCATCATCATGTTTTTTATCTCCAATATCTAGCAAAATAATTGACATACTGTAAGCACTCAATAAACACTCATTAGTTGATTTACCTCTATGACCCCTTCTGGCTTCAGGTTTATTAAGAAATTACAAATGTAATTTTTTTTAGCAACAAGATCTGAGATCTTGTTGTAGATTTCATGTAGATTGTAGATTTCATGGGTGGGGTATGACCACTTTTCATGTCTTCTGGTTCTGCCATATTATTTTAGAAATGAGGAAAGTAAGGTACTGGTACTGTAAATTACTTTCCCAAGTTCACAAGGTAGTAAACAGCAAAGGCAGGATTCAAGCTCAGGTCTTTCTATTTCCCCAATGCTGCAGAAGTTCTTTGGAAGGGACTTGTGAGTTTTATTTAAATGAAAACTGATTAAGTGCCCCCAACAACTAATTAATTTTAAAGTTAAATTATTAAAAAATATAATTGTGCAAGAAAAGGAATAGTCCCACTGTCTTCTGCATTAATCAGACTATATCAAGAATGTTCTTTGTTAGGTTGTATCTAACATTTTATATAGAGGAGCATTGATGAACTGGATTATGCCCAGAATATCCTGACTAAGATCATGGAGAGTTTGGAAACCATATAATAAGCCAAATGATTGGAATGACTGGGTCTGTTTATCCATGAAGAGAGACAATTTTGGATGGGACACAATATCTCTCTCTAGATAGAAGAAGGGTTGCCATGGTTTAGAGGTCAAACTTTTTTTTTTATCAGGGTAGTATGGAACTATGGTAGAAGGTACAGGAGAGTACAGATTTTAGCTTAATGTCACAAAGAACTCTAACAATTAGAGATATTTGAAAATGAAATAGGTTAAACCTTTTGCATTCAATTTTATTTTTAGGTCTGCATGTACTAATTTTTTATTTTTTTAAATTTAAAAAACGTTTTATTTATTTATTTTTTGCATGTATTTCTTCCCACCTTCTCCTTGCACCTCCTTCATTTAAAAAGTAAGAAAAACAGATCATGATACAAACATCCAGTTAAGCTAAATAATTTCCTATGTTGATCTTGACACGTATCATATACAAACACACAATGCACATTTCTATACACATATAAAAATATCCAAATATGTATGCATGTACACATAACATATTTAGAATGCAGATTGAGGTATACATATCTTTGTAGATGTGTATATGCCATGCATATATATGTACAAGCATACATCTACATATAGACATACAGACATATGTATGGGTAGAGAGATATGAAGCAAAAATCTACACTGTCCTCTAGATATATCTAGAATTATAGATAGAGATCTATATAGTCATAGATATAGCTATATATATGTATAGACACATATGTGTGTATATATATATATATATCTCCATATCTATATCCCCATCTACATTCATACACATATATGCGTCAGTCTGCATTCGGAGCCTATTAGCATCCATCTGGAGGGTGAATATTATGCTTCATAATGAATCCTTTGGAATTTCCTTGGTCATTGTGCTGACCAGAATTCACAAGTCTTTTGGTTCTTTGTCCTTAAAATATTATGTTTATTGTATAAACTGCTTTCCTGGTTCTTCTTACTTCACTCTGTAAGTTTATGAAAGCCTTCCAAGGTTCCTCTGACACCGTCCCCTCTAACATTTCTTATAGCCCAAGAGTCTTTCATCAGATTCATGTACTGTACCTTGTTCATCTGAATTAACTTTTGAAGTAGTGAATTTCTTATTAAAAGCAATATTCAAGCAGGCTAAATTGCAGAACATAACTGAGAGATGTCATAGAGGAAACTAAGGCCTGCATTTTGTTGGAGGTGGATTTTGACAGTTTTTTGTGCCCATCAACCTGGATGTTTTATGATTTGATCTCTTTTTACCTTAATATAGTCAACCTATAGAAGAATAAGTGTGTAGAAAAGGCTGAGTGCTTAAAAAAAGAGAAGAGATTTTTCTAGTCCTTTATCATTACAGAGAGAAGTGTCTTCTTCATGAGATCTTAAGATCACAGAAGGAGAGTTAACAGGGATTTTGGGGACCAGTTCATCCAGCCTCCATTTATAGAGAAGGAAATAGAAGCTCATTGGTGGACCCAGAATGCAGACCTGAGTCCTCTGGCTTCTAATCCTACCTTCTTTCCACTCTACCCAGCTCTCTCCTTTCTTGAAAGTTGTAAAGAGGCTTAGGCCAAAAGTTGTTTGGAAATCGCTGTTGACATGGTGCTCTGTGAGTATCAGTTCTACAACTCTTTCTTCAGTATGAATTCTAATAGCAAATTGCTGCTTGTTTGGGCATGTTTAGAAAATCATGGTGTTAAATATACATTCACTCAACAAACATTTATAGAACATTTTCTTGTCGTTAGGAACTATGTACGATAAAAGTTTCTAGTTTTCTTAAACCACAGATTGAAGCATTTGTTGTTATTGGTTTCATGAAATCCATTGTGGGAGGCTGTATGACATAGGACAAGGTGTTGAGTCACTTTTGACACCAATTTTAGTTGATGAATAATCTGCTGCATCTAGGCAGTGCAGTGGATCCAGTGCTGGGCCTGGAGTCAGGAAGATTCTGCCTGAATTGAAATATAACCTCACATACTTATATGACCCTGGGCAAGTCATTTAACCCTGTTTGCCTCAATTTCCTCATCGGCAAAGTGAACTGGAGAAGGGAATGGCAAACCACTCCATTATCTTTGCCAAGAAAACTCTAAATGGGGTCATGAAGAGTGTAACGCCAATCAGCAGTAGATTTCTGAGAGAATGCTACTGTGAGGAGCTTTTAAGATTCGGATTACACAGTATTAGTGAACACTTTGTTTATTCCATTACAAATCTTTGTTCAGTACAATGTTCACAGTTTCAACAGTTCAC
>CM053594.1:257141926-257162253 GCA_028646575.1 Pseudocheirus occidentalis | reverse complement strand
AACCATTAACTTTAGTTTCCAAATAAAGTTCTTAGACAACCACACAATCCTTCCACCCCTTGATTTCCAACAAACCTCAGTTTAGTCCAAGGGGAGGCCTTTTCTTCTCTTTGACTCTGGGTGGTCTCTCTGATTCCCTGGATCCCTTTCCCTGGTCCCAGCTCCCTCCTGAATCTGCCAGACAATCACCTAGATTCAGGAGCGGAAAGCTTACAGGTTCTTGTTCAGTCCTCAGGGATGAACAGCTCCCAGGTCCTTGTCCAGTCCTCAAGGCAATCCCTGGCACACACTGAAGTTCACTGGATTCAACACACCTCAAACCCTTCAGGACTTCTCTTGCCTGGAACTCAAGGATCAGCCAGGCCACCAACAAGCAAAATCCCATCCTGTTCATGTCTTCAGTCAGCCACTGAGAAGCCAAATCCAAAATTTGTCTGTCTCTAAAATTCTCCTGCTTATAAACACTGGCCTTCTCCCAAGTCAACAGTGGAGTGTCTCAGCCAATAGCATTCTTCCAAGTCAACAGGGGAATTCACACCTTCCAGACAAGGCTCACACTTTCCAGACAAGGCTCACACTTTCCATACTTAGCCCTCAGTTTAATCCAACAAATTGATTACCATTACACTTCCTCAGTCATTCCTTTTGTTTGGTCTTGATTCTTTTATCAAAGTCAAATCTTGCTTAACTTATTTTCAATATGTCATTTATCAATTTAAAGAAGTCTGTCAGAAAACATGGTTTCTCTTTCCATTACTATTGTGCATCTGCTGATTCATTTAATCCATAGTAGAACGTTATTGTTACTGTATTACTTGTTGCTTTGCCTTGTTTATCATTTATTAAAATGCTGTGGGGTTGTTTTGTTTTTGTTTTAGCTTTTACTCTTATATGCTTTTATTGCTTTTTTTTTAATGTGAGGTGTGTGAGAAGTTTAGCTCTACTTACTCTATCCTCTCACTCTACCGTCTTGGATTAATTTCCACCCTTTAATGTTTTCATCAGAAATAGTCTTATACATGAAATGCCTCACACTAAAAGACTTCATTGATAACATTTGTTCTTCTTTCTTTTTGATTATATATTTTTTTCTAATAGCTGGTCCTTACAGGGACCTGATTTTCCCCTTGATACATTAATGAACTAATGAAGCAAAGATTATATGAAGAAAAGCCTACACACTCCAACAGTCACACATTTCAAAATTATACAATGATTATAATTACTAATAATTACTGTCCTACACAGAGTTGGTAATTAGAGGTCTCTGAAGAGAGTGATTTCAAAGAACTATTTTGGTTGCTATTCTATCAATAAATCACTCTAAAATTTCTAACATGAATATTCAGAAATAGCACAAACATATCATTCTAGCCAAACCATCCTTGTTGATATGTGTGTTTGTATAATTCTTTAGCTTCATACAATGATTTCAGATTTTAAATTGGTTTTCTTTGCATACAGGGTAATTCAAAGAAGCCGTAATAGCTTTATTTATGCATATGTATAGTAATCAGTGTGCAGTAAAGGGTCTCGAAACCCCACTCCACTGTTTGAAAAGATAGGTGACTGTAAGTGTGAAATACTACAAATAATAGGCTTTTTCCAAATGTTTGTTTATTTTGCTGAACTTGTTTTTTCTCTTTTTTATTTTCTGTCATAAAAGAGAGCTCTCTAGAAGTGAAACAGAGAAACATATATTGGAAGATGAAAATTACGGGTTTGTTTGGGGTCTTTTTTCTAAAAAGCTATAGTAAAAATTATTTTAAAAGGAAAATTCCTGAAATCCGCATGACATTTTCTGATTTATCATTGGTACGTTCCATGACAGATGCAACAGTAATTCAAGCATTATGGTATGAGACAAAACTGTTATTTACTCTTATTAATTCTGTGGGAAGGACAAAAGATTTGTAGTTATTGGCCTTAGTTTCAAATTCCATCTGTCATTTATTAGTTTTGTAACTATGGATAAGTCACTTAATCTGGTCCTGAAGTTCTTCATTTATAAACTGAGGTGGCCAAACCACAGACTCTTAACTTTAAATCTATGAGTTGCTCATTAAGTTTCAGTTTTAAAATGTATGTAATATTGTATAATCTTTTAACTAATTCATAGGTTCTGTGGTTCTGATATCCACTGATGCTACTATTACTTTAAGTTTGTAATTGACGTTCTGTGCCCTAAACAATAGATATCTATTAATGCATAAAAAGACCACATTTAAAACTAAATTGTTAATGGCGATATTTTATAAGTATTGTTGATATAATACTTAGCTTTTTCAATTACAGTGTGTATATTAAAATTTAAATTTAGTATAGAAGTAATTAGCCATCTTTAATCAACTCTTCCCTCTTCCCTTTATTAACCTTGCCTCTAGGTGATATGATAGGAATATTGTAATACTAAAATATCTTTTAATTACTTATTTTTAAGAGTTTTAGAATAACATCATCATCATAAATAATTGTAGTGATAGAATATAAGCTTAAAAAGCATCATCAGAAAGAGATGAATAGAAAAAGATGGAAAAAATAAAGAGAAAAATAGAAAAAGGAAGGAGAGTTTCTTTTTTAGAGTATAACCATTTTGATAAAATTAAGGACTTTTGTATTTTTTTCATTCTAGGAGAGGATCACTGTGGAAATTTTCTTTAATGCTTCACAGATTCATAGTATCATTACTGTGGGTAAGACTTCCATTGACATAGATCATGAGTTGCTATGGCCAAAAGCTCTCTCACCCATCTTTGAACTACAAATATATAGTTTGAGTTTACTGAGTTCATGCCTTTACATTTTTCTATCTATTTACAATCTGCCAGAGTTTACACCCCACTGACAGAGCCTTCAGTAACATACATTTACCTTTTTAATATGAGGAGTGAGACAGTGCAAGAAGACATTTAGTGTTGA
The DNA here is from genome assembly GCA_028646575.1 of Pseudocheirus occidentalis. Classification (NCBI taxonomy): domain Eukaryota; kingdom Metazoa; phylum Chordata; class Mammalia; order Diprotodontia; family Pseudocheiridae; genus Pseudocheirus; species Pseudocheirus occidentalis. The sequence goes on along the minus strand of CM053594.1, from coordinate 257,159,334 downwards.
TTTCCTAAAGATAATTTAATTAATTTAAAGAAATCTGGTAATGTATTTTATATGTGTATACGCACACATATATGTTTGTGTGTCAAATTAATTCAATATACATGTTAAGTGCTATTGTGTCTAAACCAATTTTATCTAACCAGCATTTAAGAAATATATTAGGAACTGATGGAAAAGAAGATTAAAAAATATTCCCTGCCCTAACAGGGCTTATATTCTATTGTACTAGATTTTAGGTGCTCAAAATATGTTTTTTAAAAAGGCATAGTACTTGCCCTCAAGGAACTGACTTTCTACCAGGTGTATGTGCATAGGTAACACCAAGCATTGATGAATGGGATCAAAGAAGAGATCTAAACAAAGTGGTCTAGGAAAAAATGGAAAGAAATAAAACACATTCTGGTTTAGAGAAATTAGAAATGGTCAGACAGAAGAGATGGCAATTGAATCTTGTCTTGAAGAAAGAGGATTCTGAAAGGTGAAGGTGAAAATGTATTGCAGGTATGGAGGACAACTTGTGTAAATTTTGGAAATGGCCAGTAATCCAGAAGAGAAATGTAAAATATGACTAGAAAGGTAAGTGGGAGTCAGATGATAGAGAGCATTAAATAACAAGCTGAGGAATTTTTACTTTATCCTAGGAGAAATATTGAGTCCCATATTTAGGCTTGGAGTTAATGACAAGGGTATCTCCTAAAGCTAGAGATATATGGAGACTCTGTGCTTGTGAAATTCTAGTGTATCCAGAGGATAGCATGGAAAAAAGGAAACAGCCTCAATTAAAAGTCCCCAATTTGCTTCATCAATAGTGTTTTCAAATTTTGTGGAGAGAATTAAGTGTCCCCCAAGATTATTCATAAATATTCCTAAAAATAGAGAAAGTTCTCTCACAGAGATGGCAGTTTGACCTAATAATAGGCAAACAATAATGCAACTGACAGAACAAGCTAGACCTGAAGACAGACTGAAGATATTTCCTAAAAACAAGGAGATGATCCATTCCCCAACATACACATACACAAGAAAAAGATGAAAATGGAATGTAATTCTTGGCAACTTCTCTGTAGAGAAAATGAAATTTACTCCACAATAAACACTTTGACAGCAGAGGATCACGGACAGTCCCCAAAAGCTGGGAAGACTCCTGCATATTCAGGACTATAATTGATTATGTCTGACATAGATCTTTCCAAGAAGTTTGTTAAGCAGAGGAATGCAATTTGTTTTCCAAGGAATCTGCTTTAGGTTCTGTTCTGTTCTGTTCTTAAGAGTTCTATACTGTTTCCTTTGTCCTTTCAATAAAATTCTACTTCTTTAACATTGAGAACAAAGTGCTTTCAAAGGAGTTGGTAGCAGTACAACAAGCAGAAATAGGTTAGGATTGGCTCAGATTTTCTGAGTGTGTCAAACTCATCCTATAAAGCATCTTGGGTCTTTTGTGTCAAAAGGAGCTCTAACACAGGGGTTAGACTACAGAATGATACAATCACAAAGCAAAAAGATCCTCAGACCCAATAATTTTACCAGGCCCAGGCCCTGGACAACCTACATTTACAGAGTTATAAGCTACCTTTAAGCCTTGAATTTGAAAATGTAATTTTTTTTAGCATGGTTTAAGCTTTTTTCTTCTTTTGCATTTAAAGACTTCATTATGTGAAATGGAACATATCGGTTATTATAGGCTAAAAGCAAGGTAATAAAAATGTGTGTACACAGCAATTAGGATAATGTTATAAGTAAATCAGTAATACTTTTAAAAATGTAAAATAGTAAATGTAAATACAAGTATTAAAATGTTCTAGGTCCTTCCCTTCAGACTAATGTGCTTGTATACTGCCACCTGGTGTTGCAATACATATAGGAACAGTAGGGCATAAAAAATGGATGACTGACAACCTCAGCTTCTTCCAAAAGCAATCTAGCATGTCTAAATCAGATGTATTACCTGCCTGAACATCACACCTGCTTTCATGAAACCCGACATAAACACTGCCCCACTAAAATGCCACTCCAGGGCTTCAATGTGATTTGGAGGTGATCTGTCTGTCAGCAGAGAGTAAACTCTGGTAGCCAATTCCACAAAGTTTACTAAGTGCCCACAACACAATACAAGGCATGATGCTGAGGACACAAAGACATAGACAAAACATTCCCTGTCCTCAAGAAGATTACTTAATTTTTTTGTTTTGGAGGGCAGCTGGGGGTTAAGTGACTTACCCAAGATTACACGGCTAGTTTTTGTGTTAAGTGTCTGAGGCCACATTTGAACTCAGGTCCTTCTGACTCCAGAGCCGGTGCTCTATTCACTGTGCCACCTAGCCACCCCAAGAAGATTACTTTCTACTGAAGGACTTTAGGTTTACCTTCTACTAAACTATTGAGGTTTTGAGTGCCTACCTGTCCAATTCATTACCTAGTACTAGCCAGACTTCTGGTGGTGATAAATCTAGCTTTGTGTCATCCAATTGAGGACCAAGTTAACTAAATGTTAAGAGATCCATCACCACCAGAAGTCTGGCTAGTGCTAGGTAATGAATTTTTCAGCAGCAGCTCATGAAATGTATAAGGGTTATCATTGGCATCAGGGGAAACTACCAGTGTGATGAAATCATAGATCTTTCAAAGTCTCAAAGTAAAATAGAAAAAACATTGTTTTGCAGGGTAAGATCAAAGGGAGCAAATAAATAAAATTTCATTGCTATTTTACTCTCTGGATTAATAAAGGGTTTGCTACAACCACAGCAGGGAGTGAACATAAAAAGTGAGCAGGAAAAATGGAACTTACTATAACCTCTTAGTGTAGGGCAGGTGAGAGTAACCTTGCAGCATAAATACCTCTGTACCATCCTGAACATGAAAACACATTACTGCATGTGAATTAGAGTTATTTGTGTGTATGTGTGTACGTACATATGCATACATAATCTCCCTAAAGATAATACTGATCTCCTGCTACCTTCAACCCTATCCTCCAGTCTCAGAACGTGTCTTTGTATCTATTCCACCCCACCCACAATATTTGAGGAAATTATTGATACAAGTTAGGTACCTAACAGATATTGGGATTAATTTAAAGGTTTTTACATAGAAGGGAGATTATATGAGACTCCTCTAAAAGTTTCAAGGAAGTAGATTTGAGCTGATGACAAAATCCTTATGACAATTAGATGTCCAGAATTAGAATGGGCTGCAGGCAAGATAGTGGGTGCCCCCTTCACTTGAGGGTATTTAATGGAACTTGGATGATCATGTGTTGGAGATTCTTAGGTATCAATTAAATTAGGTAGTCTCAGGTTATTCTCAATTTTGATTTTACTATTCTTCGGGGAAATAAATGAATGAACATACAAGTTATTTAGCCTTCAAAGCTCTTATTCAAGCTCCATTTAATGGTTGCTGGTATTCATTAAAATTAAAAACAAGTGTTTCTCTCCATTCCTATAGAGAAGGAAATAATAAAAGTAGCAAATATACAGCCTAATAAGAATGATCTTATAATAATGATACTCCCCACAATGCACGAAGCCTGATCATGCTTTATTATTAATTTCCACTTAATAATAATTATAATAAAGCTATAGCAAATGGATTCCAGAAAACACAGAAATTATTTTCAAATTAATAAAACAGTAAGTGCTAAAATCAGGAAACCTAGAAAAAGGGTAAAAACTTAATAGGAATAGCATTATACTTTAAAAGGATCAAGTTTAATTTACCACAAATAAGTATATAAATAAATAAAGAACAATAATAAGGAAATATATGAGATGTGATGCTCCATTAGCAAACATCACATCTGTTACTCATATTTTAATATCTTCAGTGTCACCCTGCAGCAAAACACATGCAATTAGGAAAAAATTGCAAAGCAATTTTTTTGGCTAAGTTATCAACAATCCTACTACATGTAGCCAAATGCAAATCTCTAAATCAATTTGGTACCAGTTTATAAAGTTTAGATTAGTCTTCAACTCTTTTACATTATGATAATGCATTATTAAATGCATTGTATAATTTAGGAGGTTATTATTTTATTTGTAAAAATGTAAACATTTATTGTAAGGGTGTGGTGGTTGATAGTCCTCTGAACCATCCATTTGGCAATCCTGCCAAATAAGAAGTTCATGTCTATTTATTAGACAAATGTTAATACTTACAAAGTTTCATAAAACACCAGGTATTATGAAAACATAAATCATTTCAACCTAAGATAAATGAGAGTACATGTAAACGATTTTAAGTATGCTTTAAATAAAAACTATGTCATGTGATATAACCAATGATGTTCTTTCCCTTTCAATTAATCTAGGTATTATTTCTTCCTCTCCCATAAGAAATTTAATCAAGTCAGTAAATTCATAGAATTAGATAACAGATAATAATTAGATAATAACATTGCGATATCACAGTGATACCTTGTGCTGCCAATATATGCAGGGCTGTCCTCATATTGCCTTTATTTTCCTCAGACCGTTCAATTTCTATTTGTTGTGAGGCAGGGAAAGTATTAGCTATATGATACAATATTCTCTCTTTTAGGAGCTCTCTACTACTGAACAAGGCTTTCTTTTACATTTTCTACTTATTCATAGGATCATAAGATTATGGCTATAAGGATGAAAGGGCCTTCAGAAGGCACTGAACTCGACACTCTCATTTTACACATGAAGAAACTGATGTCCACAGAAATTTTGCTCAATTTCTAGAGGCAAAAGTAGTAACAAAAATAACATAGAAACCAAAAAGAAAATATTATTTCTCCTGTTTTTTCCAAAAAAAATATATATTAGTAGGACTATTAGTAGGACTGATTCCTGTAATTTTCTAACCATTATAAATGACAAAGAATTTTAGAAAAGAATATGTTTTTAAACTTTACAGTGATGCCATTGTCTTATCAGTCTAATGAGATATTTATAAAGTGCTTAGCACAGTGTCTACCATATAGTAGATAGAGCTACTATAGTAACTATTATTACTATGATTCGTCAAAATGTAATTCTAAGCCCTGTACTATTTTTCTCTAAAAATTCTAAAAATGTTGCTAATGAAAAACCCACTACAGCATCACTAATAATAAATCAATAAAGTATTTGTTAAGTGCCTACTGTGCGTTTTGACACCATTCCATGTACTGGAGACTCAAATAAAAAAATCACAGTGAAGCACTCAATGTTCTCAGATTCTGGCTTTTCTATTTACTACCTCGATGACCCTGATTTCTCTGGGTCTCAGTTTCCTCACATGTAAATGAAGGGGTTCGACCAGATGGCCTCTGACATACCTTTCCATTCACAATCTGATTCTATTAACTTACTGCTCTACCACCAAATACCGAAAGGAAGTAAAATGTTTCTTCTTCAAATACCCAGCAAGAGAAATTGAAGTGTGATAGGAACTAACTTACTCCTAAATTTTCCATTAATACACATTTCCCAAAGAAAAGATTCTCCCCCTCTAATATCTATGTTAAAGTCTAAATCCAAGAGGTTTGTTATGGCATAGAAACAAGCTTGGATTCTTATGGGCTATTCCAGCAGAACACAAGCTTCTACAAGTCCCCCCAAGTTGGAGACTTTGAGAAAGGACCTGGTGACAGAATGTCTATTGCTCTAGGACCAGGCTACCAGACTACAAATTTGAAATGACTCAACACCAACGTTGCTTCTGGGTGATACAATTTTTGGCCACAGTATCTCACAAAGATGCTTTATGGAAGCATAGAAGAGAATTAGCCAGCAGGGTTAGTGAACTGAGGTCAGGCATAGCAACCCAATTTCAATTTGTATAAGTAAAGGGAGGATCTACAATGATTACATCATAGATCTTTGAAATGTTGGTTTATATATGCATATGTGTGTATGGTGCTTTCTAATATAGCTAAATTATAAGCATTTATTAAATGCACAAATGCTACTTATTAGGTACTAAGAGAGACACAAAGTTGAGATAAGATATAACCCTGTCCAATTATGCTTAAAGACAATAGAACAATATGGGGAAAAACACAGATGAATGAAAATATAAAATACTATAAACATTGAGTTGAGACTTGGAGGAAGCCAGGAAGCCAAAATGAAAAGGGAAAGAATTCCAGGCATTAAGGATAGTCAGTGAAAATGTCTAAAAGGAGAATATGAGTGGTATATTTGGGAAAAAGCAAAGAAGCCAGTATCAGTGAGTTGTTGAATCTATTGAAGGAAATACAGTATTAGAAAACCAAAAAAAGAGGAAGGGACAGGTTATGAAGGACTCTGAAAGTCTACAATTCTAAATTCTAAAAGAATTTTTATATTTGATCCTGAAGGTAATAGGGAAACACTGGAATTTACTAACTTGCAGAGAAACATGATAAGACATCATTTTTTAAATGATTTAATAGTTTGTTTTTCCTGAATTACATGCAGAAAGCAATCTTTAACATTTGTTGCTGTAGTTTTAATTTTGAAATCCAAATTTGTTGCCTTTCTCCTCTTTCCCCTCATGGAGAAGGCAAGGGATTTGATATGTTATACATGTGAAGCCATGCAAAACATATGTCCACCTTACAGACTTGTGTTTCAAGAAGATCATTTGATACCTATACAGAGCATTAACTAGAGTAGGGAGAAACTTTAGACAGGGAGATCAGTAAGAGGACTCTTCCTATAGCTTAGGCATGAAGTGATGAAAGCATGCATGAGACTCTTTAAAATAACTAACAGTAGACATAAAATTATATTATAAAGTCATAGTCCTGAAAAATGTTTCTTACTGGCAAAAAACCTAAACAAATAAACAAGTAGATAAGTAGAATAACTAAAGAAGAAATTAAAGTGATTAAAAACAATAGGGAAATCCAAGAGCATAAATTATTGTGCATAGGCTTTTAACAATAACTGTGAGAAAATTATAAAGTATTTTGTTAGTAATTTTGTTTCTACCAGCATCTTATCCCATACATCACAATAAACTCAAAATTGACTATGAATTTGATTATCAAGATTACATCATTTAAAAAAAAAGGAAAAAAACAGGAAGAGCTTCCTTTCACAATGATGCCTAGGAAAGTTCTTGATCAAGTAAGATAATGAGGAGACTGTAAATTTTCTGCTAAAAAATTAAAAAGTTCTTGGCTGAATGAAATCAATAATGTGAAAATAGGAAGAAAAACAAAAGCAGAATATTTGCAGCAAATACTAGTGGTAAAAACCTGGTAATATCCAAGCTATCAGATAATCTAATAAATATATTAGGGAACCATACCCCAATAGAAAAGCAAAAGATATAAAGTTTTCAAAAGAAAAATAGTAAATTTAAATGACCATGTAAAAACATATTCTAAATCTCCAATAGTAAGAGAAATTAAAATTAAAACAACTCTGAGGTTTCATTTCATACCCTAAAATATGGCAAAATAATTACCCCCGCCCCAAATGGGAACAATAAATGTTTCACGGGTCATAGAAATACAGATACACTAATACACCATTGGTGAACTGGTACATCACTGGAAAACACTTTGAAATTAAACTTTTGAAAGAATATTAAGTGAGGGAAAGAAAATAAAAAATATGATTAATTCAGATAATCATAAGATTCAAATGAACAGATGTAGAGTGAAATAAATAGAACCAATAAAGCATTATACACAATGATTACAATATTAATGAAAATATTACAAAATGGAATTAATAAGACATTGATTTTCAATCAATTTGTAGATTTGCTTAATTGGTTAAAAGTTTGGGGGTGGGGTGCCTTAGAAAGAGAAGTAAGCTAGGGATAGTAGAATAAAGAAGAGTAAGAATGTTAAATAAGCATTTAAAATGCATAGAATGGAAAAGCAAGAGGTTCAGAGGGAAACCAATAAGTGAAATAGCTTTGAAATTAACCTACTGGATTTGTTGTGTACTTTTTGAAAAAGCAAACTTGAAGGAAGAAAGATTCCAAGCTTCATGTTCACTTATCTTCTATTTTTCTTAATATGTGAAAACGTTTCTATTTATTGGTATTTCCTCAAGTTCAAAAGAATGAAAAAATATACATTTTTGTCTTTTAAGATGGCAAGGGGCAATATGGGAAGATGGTTTTTATTCCTCAGAAATGTGGGTGATACAGTGACAAAACATATCTATACAAACACGTTTGTATTTTTAAAAGAAATGAACTACCAACAGATGACGAGTCAAATTCCACTCTCAAGAACTCTTCAGGCGTAATTCCCTCTGATAGATGGTGAGTGTCAGAGGCAAAACTTGGCATAAGGTGAGAGTGCTTGGATATGCCAGCCATGTTTTTTAAAGCAAAGGAGATTTTAAGTAACCAAAATAACCTTCACCTTGTTAGGTCTTAACAGAGGTTACCATCTTCCAATAGAAACTCACTCCAACGATTACAAAGATCTAATTTGGAGACATTGGCAGCTAAAGGTCTGCACTAAAATGTTTTTTCTAGAGCTCTTATAAAGTTATTCTAGAGTTCCTCACTACTCACTAATCTCTCAAGTGTCATTCCTGGCAAGTTCCTATCCAAGAAAATATTCAGGTTGCCTGGTGCTTGGCAGTTGACCAGAAAAAATGTACCTTAAAATAGGGAAGAGGAAAGCATATCATCATATTAGTATGTACTAAAAGAGGAAGAAGCAAGTGGTAAGTTTGAAATCTTTCTCTGGTAAAAATCATTAGGAAACATTAAACAATATGTTAATTAGAGAATGCTTTAGCAAAGAAGAATAAAACATGGGCAAAAAAGAAAAGACAAGAACCAGATCAGAACTGGAATCCACAGAGTTAGCCTTTCTCCTATATCCATTCATAATATTTCCTATGGAGAGGCTAGAAAAGTATAGACAGACATATGGACCAGATATGACATAAAAATATTGTTTCAGAAAGTTAGCCCTTAGCATACTAGCTTTGTCACAGCAGATATGAAATAAATATGGATGACTACAAAGTCACAGATGTCCCCTAAGTTAAGGTAGATAAGCAATCCCAAGAGATATTTGTTTTCTACCAGAGTTGTGATGTAGGTGCTTAATATTTTTTGATTGAATAATCCATTAGTATAGAGAAGTCCCAGGAAGGAAACTTTATAAATATCAAGCATCACTTTTTTCTATAACTCTCCTTGAGAGCTGCTTGGGACTTTGAGAAGTTAAGTGACTTACACAGGGTTAGTCAACCAGTTAGTATATGTCGAAAACAGGACCTGAGCACAGGTTTTCTCACTCTGATATCAGCTCTTTATCCATTACACCAAATTGTTTCAATCTAATTGAGAATTAACCATATCTCCCTGGGAATTGAACTAGGTATGAGTGAAAATTCTAATGTTCTATTCCCAAGAAGATGGTTATGCTGCAATTGGAATAAAATCACAATGTAATTCTTGCTTCTATGTAATTTGTAATTTGTAATTTCTTGCTTCTATGTAAAACTCATCTGTAAGAATGGATCTATGACTTTAATGTATGAGCATTTTCCTCTGCACTGGCAAAGACCATTATGAAGGCTCAATTGAGCCTAAAGCAGAGAATTGAGCTAGATTCGCTCAACCTTGGAATTTTAGACCTGGAAAGGTTGTTAGAGATTATCTAGTCCAGTAATTCCCAACCTTTTTAGCCTCAAACTTTTTTGGTCTCTTTAGAACATTAAAAATTATCAAAGACTCCCCCCAATTGCTTTTTCTGTGAGCTATTCCTAGAAACACTTACCATATTAGAAATTAAAGTATGAAATTTAAAAGTATCCATCTATTAATTCATTTAAATATAATAATAAATTCAATACATGTTAGTATAAATAATATTTTATATAAAAGATCATATTTTACAAAACAAAAAAATTACTGAAAAGTGGCATTATTTTATATATTTTGGCAGATTTCTTTAACATCTGACTTAATTATAGACAACTGGGTTCTCATACCTGCTTCTACATTCAATCTGTTGCAGTGTTGTTTTGAAGTATGTAAAGAAAAGCCAACCTTACATAGGTAGGTAATTGGAAAAAAGGAAGATTATTTTAATAAGTAAATAGCACCTTGACATTATTATGAAAATATTTTTGCTTCAAGAACCTCCATGATTCCATGGACCACAAATTGAGAATGACTGATCTCCTCCAAACCCTTAATTATCTGGATAAAGAAATAGAGACTCAAGATCACAGAGATACAACAGACAGAACTAGGATTTTGATTTTCTAACTGAAAAATTCAGTGTAATGTCCAGTCTACCTCATTGCTTCTTTATGTTGATTGAAAGTATTTGTTTTGCAGAGTGTCTGTTATCAAGTCAAGGCCAATACCAAACAAAGAATCTAGAAATCATATAACTCCTATGTTTATTCTGCATTCTGTTCAGTGATCTCCATGTTGAAATTAACCTTACATCAATTGACCTCTCATCCAGCATTATGTTCATAATTATTACAAGTTCTTTTATCCCGCTCTAAGTCCAGCATCAAAAACAGGAGTACCCAAAGGTCAGCCTCCCCTATTCCAGCTATTTCTCTCTTTTTTTTTTGGCTTTTTTTGGGGGGTGGGGAGGAAGGAAAGGCAACTGGCATTAAGTGACTTGCCCAAGGTCACATGGCTAGTGTTAAGTGTCTGAGGTTGGATTTGAACTCAGGTCCTCCTGACTCCAGGGCCGGTGCTCTATTCACTGCACTACCTAGCCACCCCCCAGCTATTTCCCATAGGTAAAAAAAATGAGCCTTTGCTCCATTAATAAAAATAATAATAATATTCAATGCCTTTGTATTTCAGTTTGGAGATCTGAATTCAGACCCTGGCTCAGCTACTCACTAATTGTGTAAACTTGGGCAAAGTACTTTCCTCTGTGAAATGAGGGGTTAAATGAGAAGACCTTTAGGATGGCTTCCATTCTAAATCCTTTGAGCCCATTATCTTAAGCATCACTGTTGCTCATTTCTCCTGTGATAAGAACATGCTATTTAACTGCTAGAAAATGGCATTATACAAATGCAATTTTTTTTAGGACAGACACCCCAAAGTAGGACCAAAATTTAATAAGATTGAATGAGGTTTTTTCTAACCTCAAAAAGCTAAGTATTCTGTGTCAGCACCATCTTTAAACTCTAATCTCCTTGTTTCTTTCTCATGAAAAGTATTTTTCTATTAGAAAGTTAAAAGTCAAAGCAAGTGTCTTGAAGAAAGGTTCCTATATATCCACTGATTCACAGAAATTGCATTGGATAATCCCTTTATTGGGATTTTTGAGCAAATAAAGTCTAAGTTTGATTCTATAAAGCACTTAGCACAATTCCTGGTGTATAGTAGGCACATAAATATATCATTAATAATAAACTTTAAGTGCCTACTATGTACCGGGCCCTGTGCTACATGCAGAGGATTCAAAAAGAGGTAAAAGACAGACTCTGCCCTCAAGAAGCTTACAATCTAATGAAGAGGCAACATGGAAACAAATATATACAAAACAAACTATATGCAGAACAAATGGGAAATAATTGAAAGAAGAAAAGCATTAGAATTAAGAGGAATTAGGGAAACTTCTTATAGAAGGTGGGATTTTAAGGGGCGGCTAGGTGGCTCAGTGAGTAGAGCACCGGCCCTGGAGTCAGGAGTACCTGAGTTCAAATCCGGCCTCAGACACTTAACACAAAAACTAGCCATGTGACCTTGGGCAAGTCACTTAACCCCAACTGCCATCCAAAAAAAAAAAAAGAATGTGGGATTTTAGTTGGAAATTGAGGTAAGCCAGGGAGGTCAATAGTCAGAGCAGAGGAGGAAGAGCATTCCAGGCAGGAAGACAGCCAGAAAGATTGTTCAGAGCTGAGAGCTGGAGCATCTTGTTAGTGGAACAGCCAGAAGACTGGTGTTGATGGACCAAAGAGTATGTGTTAGAGGTATGAAAACAGAAAGGGAGGAGAAGACTAGGTCACGAAGGACTTTGAATGTCAAATGGAGGTTTGTATTTGCTCCTTGAGGTAATAGTAAGCCACTCAAGTTTACTGAGTTGGGAGGTGACTTGATTGGAACTATGTTTTAGGCAGTTGCATTAGTATCTAAATGTGAATAGTGAATGGAAAATGGATTAGAGTGGGGAGAGACTTGAGTGGAATTGTTAAAAGAGAAAGGAAGAGAATTCAAATGTCTTCTTTAAAATAAATCCATTCTAAACTCCCAAAAGAAAACTTACAAGAAAACTTAACTACCTGAATGGGAACTTATTCCATTTCTTTTTATCTAATCTCCTACCAATCTTACTTTCCCACCAAAAAACTCTGCCCAAAGGCTTCTCCTTTATTCCTTTTATATTTATTGGTATAGAGATAATACTTAAACCCTCTGATCCATTCCCAGTACTTCTGTCACTGAATTAATTCAAATTTCAACTCTGCAAGTTTCATGTGGATTGTGGATTGAAAATAGAACACAGTGAACTCTGACAAATCATCATGGAAGTGTGGCAGCTCTGGCAAGGCAGCAAACAAAGAAAACTTAGGGTATATGAGAACATCTAAATTACTATCCTTGCTCAGAGTCGATCCATGTTTTTCTAAGACCATCAAGCTCATAATTTCTTATAGTACAGTAGTATTCCATCACAATCATACACCAAACCTTGTTTGGTTGTTCTCCAATTGATGAACATTCCCACAAATCCCAGTTCTTTGCCACCATACAGAGAGCTGCTATAAATATTTTAGAAAATATAGGTTCTTTTCCTTTTCCCCTAATCATCTTGGGAAATAGAACTAGTCATGGTATTGCTGGGTCAAACGGTATAGGCAGGTAAATAACTCTCAGCATAATTCTAGGTTGGTCAGATTATATGGATTTACTCTGCATTTATTTCTTTCTCTCCTTTCTTTCTCCCTCTCTTTCCAAATTAAAAAAGTCCTTACAACGTTATCCAAAACTAACTACTGGTATCTCAAAACTAGCAGTGTGAGAAAACTCAGCTAACGTTAGGATACTGATTAACATTTATGCAGCCTGGTAAAGTAGATAGAATATTGGGCTTGGAGTCAGAGATCTGAATTTAAGCCTGTCTTCCAATATTTACCAACTATGTGATCCTGAGCAAGTCATTTAATTTCTGTTGGCCTTCCTGTGATTCAGCTACTAAATCCTATATTACATTCACTCTAGATTACTCCCACAGTTTGTATGCACCGGATGCAGAGGTAGCCCTGTGAGATGCTACTCCTGCTAAAACAGCTCACAAGCCCCTGCCAACATGCTTCCTATTAATAGTCATGCCAGTAGACTCAATTAGCCCTTGGCAAATAAATTTCAAAAGAATGCATAGTAAAAGCAGTATTTGCTTCTCCGCATATATCTTGGGGATATACTCTCCAAGAAATATGCACATATAGTACAAGGAAGAGTGGGATCAGATTTAGAGTTCAGTGGTAGTGAGGCACAGATGTATACTAAGCAACGTAGAAAGGCAACTCACAGCTACTGAAAATACCAGGCCTGAAAGTGGTCTCTCTCTCTCTCTTCATAGAGTCCTCATGCAGCTCTTATTTGAGGTATCATCTCAGCTGGGCACAATGGCCAAATGTGTTTTCAGAGGCTGCTCCTCTTCATATTTGTCTCTCCTCTCTGCAGCTAGGGGCTATGATTCCTCCCTTGGATGATAGTCTTTCCATATCTATGTATGTCTGTACTGTGGCTCTTATTCCTCAAGGGATTCAATATCTTTCAACTGATCAAACAGTAATTCCAATGACATGGCCAATGTAGAAGGAGAAAACAATCTTCCTTCCTTCCCGTCTTCTGATACAAGTGCAGGAGGTTTTTGTTTTTTGGGTTTTTTTTTTTCTTAATGGCTTCTGAGTCTTGCAATTCATAAGGGATTGCTTATTTAAAATCCGTAGGAGAGCAGGATATTTATTTTATCTAATTATTGTTATCCTCAAATACTATCAAATTAGATATTTGCATAATGTTTATAAAGCACATAGCACAATGCCTATAGGTGCTTAATAAATGCTTGTTCCTTTCTCCTCTTGACTCAATCACTAGAGGCTGTCCCACCTGATAAAGATATCAGGATTAGGGTTCACCCCTACAATGAATTCAGTACTTCATTTACACTTTCTGATTTCATTCTTGGCTGGTATCAGTTGGTATGCTGGGAGGGAGCCTCAACCTTACACATACATGATTTTCAGGTCTATTGGTGGAGGAAGTGCCCATACTGGGAGATTCTGGGACTGAAAGAATCACATATCACTGTCATATTCACATACTAATATACAAATTAACAGTAAGGTTAAGGGGCTGGGGCAGCAAATATCCTGTCTGGACATCCAGTCTGAATTAAAACGCTTTTTAAAAATCACTTTCCATAAGGTAGATGAATCTTATTGTCATCAGAAAGCCCACTGAGTGTTCTTTTAACAAGCTGAAAAATCCATAAGGTCTAATTAAACAAAAGACTTTATATATCCAAGTTTTTCCTATTCTTTAGATTCTCTGGATCTATTCTGAAGCTGTCAGTCATTTTCATTAAACAACAAAAATAGGTCTTAATTGGTCACTGTTGAGTGGCCTCAGACACAGTCTCTCTTTTCCTGGAAGTAGAAAATATTGTCTACCAAGCATAGAGCACAAACGTGATTAATACTTTAGTCCACCTGATTAACAACACCGAATTGAGTTTGGAGGTAACAGCTATTTGTTCTCTCCACAATATTTTCAATATTGCCTTCATTTCCTTGAATTAATTACAGGAAAGCATCATAAGATCCTTATTCTACAATGGAACTAATTCCAAACTTCACCAGTGGCAAAAATCAGGACAGAAACCCACAAATAGTTCAGTTATTATGTGAAAGAGTCATTAACAGAGTTAAAGTGAAGAAATGCAGGTAGCACTTTGAACTCCCCTCTCCACCAAAGATTTCTGAGTCCTACACATTCTGTGGGGGGAAAAAACATAATTATACTATTCAGAAGTGAATTTGTACTATCATAACTATAAACAACAAAAAGGAGAGAGGACAGGACAGAACAGGAGAAGGAATGCAAGCCCATAATTGAGCAGAGTACTCAGATCTAAGTTGATAATGTCAATGATCAGTGATAAGAAAATCCTCAAAGAGAACAACCCCAAGTCCAGCTTCATGGGAATAAATACTTTCAAGCATGTGAGCAACTGTTTTCCTCTTCCACTAAGAACATATTAATGGTAAAGTGTTCTTAAAATATAGTAAGACAGTTAGCCTTTGATTTAAAAAAAATTACAAAATAGAATACTAAAGAATACTATGGAATCTCCTCAAAATACCTGTTGAATTAAAATAAATATTCATTTGCCCTGGATATTTTAAATGTAATTGGAATTTAAATCCTATAAGAGAATAAATTACAATGATCACTATATCTATCTTCAAGATCCACTCAATAATTTTTGTGTTGACACAGGATGCAAAATCCCAACAAATTCACGAGTAAACTCCCCATAACAGCCAATTTATTAAACAAAATGGCATAAAATCATTTTTACACTTATAATACATTCAACTTACCTTTCTAGTTTTTCAAAGCAAAGAATACTATATATGTTAGTTTTAATACGTACATTTTATAAAATATGTATAGTGAGTCTCTTTGTGGTGGCAAAGAACTGGAAATTATGGGGATACCCATCAACTGGGGGAATGGCTGAATAAATTGTGGTATATGATCATGATGCAATGCTGTTGCTCTAAGAAATGAGGAGCTCAATGATCTCTTAGAAAAACAGAATAGACGCACAAAATAATAGAATGAAAAGAGCAGAACCAAGAGAATGTTGTATATAACAACAGCAATATTGTTTTAAGAACTTTGAGTTCTTAAATAGTTTGACTATTATAAATCCCAAAATTAATTACAAAGGACTTATGAAGGAAGACACTATCTGCATCAAGAGAAAGAACTGATAAATAGAAGTATATACAGAAGGATTGTGTGTGTGTGCGTGTGTGTGTGTGTGTGTTTGTGGAATGGTAACCATCTCTGGGGGGCGGGGGGAAAGTGACATGATAACTTTAACATGTTTAAAAGAAATAGTAAGTTGTACATAACAGATTTACACTTTCATGGGCAATAATCTTTTTTTTTCTGTTCAACCATGCTATGGAAATACTTATTCTATTCCTTAAGTTCAGAACAGAATAAATAAAAAAAATTTTTTAATAAGCAGGAACAATGATTGTCCATGGTTTTTCTGAGGTAAAGCTTTCTTATTTGTTTCATTTGACTGTATAAAGTTACTTGAAAATGTAAGTTACAATCATAGGTTTTGTAATTCTTTTGACAATTTCTTTACTCTACCTCATTCCACATGGATCTTCCCACATTTCTTTCAATTCTTTCAATTCTTTGTTCCTAATATTAAAATAATATTGAATCACATGCAAATTCCTAAGCTTGTTCAGTCACTTTACAATGGACACAAAATTTGTTGTTGCTGCTACTGTTGTTTTCACAGTGTTTTTCTGTTACAAATAGTGCTGCTAAGAATAATTTTTTTGTACTGTTGAGTCTTTCTGTCAATAGCCTTCTTAAAGTAGAAACTCGGGGGGTGGGCGGAGCCAAGATGGCGGCGTAGAAGTAGCAAGGTCCCACAGCTCCCACACCACCACCCTAAAAACCCATAAAATATGAGCCCAGACAAAGTCTAGGAAAGTCTAAGACTCTCAGACTCACAAAAACACAGAGATCACATCTCTCGCTGAAGGCAGCTTGGCAGCAGGGGCTCAGCGCGGCTGCCAGAGCGGAGGAGGCTGGCCTAGCCTGAAGCCGAGACCGCGGCCAGGCCTGGGACGGTGGAAAGGAGCTGGAGCCGACCCCGCAGCCAGTCAGCAGCGGTTCTATACCCTCCAGCACCTCCACATCTGCCAAGGCTGAAGAATGGGATGGGAGAGGGACAGCTCACACAGCAGCAGAGCAGAGACCCGGCCAGCCCAAAACCGCAGCCACACCAGGCAAGGCTGCAGGGCGGCCACAAGGAGCAGCAGAGTCTCCCAAACAGCAGCTTGAGTCTACTTCAAAGAAAATCTAAAGCACCTGCCTGAGGGGAGCTTCGGGTCAGAGAGACAGTTAGTGAAAGTTGAAACTTTGAAAATTAATTTGGGGGTCATAAAGCAGTTCGGCCATTCTGCCCCCGGGGCAAAGAAGCAGTGGAGGAAGGGAACGGGTGGATCCACTGGCGGCCCCCACCAGGCTGCTTCAGAGTCTCTGGCCTGCAGACTCCGCAGCGGGGCTGAATCAATTGATCAGGGCCAAGTGCTCTTGCATTGAGCGGCCTGGATCCGGATCGTGGTCTTGGGTGGTGGTCCTGGGGTGCACTTTCAGCAAGCCAAAGCTGGGAGGACATGTAACACCCCCCTAATAGCTCTGGCAGTTGGGAAAACCCCAGCAATTTGAAACAGAGCTTC
>CM053594.1:257081399-257141426 GCA_028646575.1 Pseudocheirus occidentalis | reverse complement strand
TAGCTCCTCCCTGTTCAGCCCCTTCCTGTTAAGGTGTGAACTACTCCCAAGGAGTTAACTGGAAGTAAGGAGCTAAACCTTTACTAGGTGCTAAGTGCCTTTACTAGGTGCCAATAGAAAGGGACATGGAAGATCTGATTTTATTAACATTACACTTTCTACCCCCCCATCTCTCTTTCTCCCTCTCCCTGTCCCTCTTCGTTTGCCTCTCCCTCCCCTTTCTCTCCTTTCTTCTTTCCTTCATTCCCCATCCCCTTTATTTTATCTCCTCTCCCTTCTGTTAATTTTGGCATAAACTAGCAATATCTATGTAGCTTTTGCCCTGTAAGAAGGGAAGAATTTCATATAGTAGTTAGAATGGGAATATAGACAAGTGCCTGTTTACCCAGAACTTATTTGAATATGGAGATATACTTTTATCTACCCAGACTCATGGGTATATCAGGAATGCCCTTACCTGACAGTTTTCTTCTGATTTTCTTCAGAATTGTTTTAAATTTTTAATAGAATTTCTATTAGCTTTACATTGATATGGATACTGAAACCAAAGGGAAATACTAACTTCTTATCCATATTAATAGATACCTTCCCAAAGCCTGGTAAAACAAATTTTATACCTTAATAATATTTAATAGTTTCTTAGAAGGCAAAATAAAGAATTGTGTTTGCATTTCAATCTGATAAGTTTCTTCCACATTATTGTAGAATTGTTAGGTTCCATAGGTACAAATTGGGATATTCCTTTGGGAGGAATTTAAAGGAAATTCAGACAAAGAGGGACAACTGTCAAACTGGGCAGCTGGTGACATCACTGCATGCACTTTGGTGGATTTATTATTTATCTATTACTAGTGTCACAAGAAAGTACACATTATCAAAATCACTTTAAGTTTATATATGATGTAATATTTTTAAGGGGAAGCACAGCACTGTGCTAAAAATGAAAGCCCACCTCATGTACAGGAGAAATATGAAGCCAAATCCTGATCTAATTATTTGGCAGCCTCCTCGGGGTCTAAGGAGCCTAGACAAGTTGATTGTAAATGAATGGATGAGCACAGATAATATTAAAGTATAGAAGCTTTATTTCCCCCTCCTGGCAAAGTGAAGCATATTATTTGCAGGAACTTCAGAGACTATGGTGATTTTTACAATGGCATCTTGGATTATTTTTCAAGAAAAGAGATGGAAGTAAGAAATGGCCTGAAAAATATCTTTTATTTCCAGAGAGTAAACTAGTTTTTCTGAAAGTTGAAATGTAAGAAGTACTGGATGGCATCAGACCAGTGGCTCATCTAGTGTCCCATTCTTTTTCTGAAATATCATTTTGTTTCCTTTTGGTAGAATGTTGGTGTTACCTCTCTGTCATCATTCTTCAGAGTTTAGGCATGTACCCCTATCATTCCTAATTTCCTTTTAATGATTGATTATCCGTCATCTATGGATTTGTCTAAACTTATCTCATGCTTATTTATTATTAGTGTTGTTATTTAAGTATTATATCCCCTGGGGAGTTTTATATATTTTCATATACTTATTACCACAGAGAGCAATCAAGTTTAGGAAACCTT
Source organism: Pseudocheirus occidentalis (assembly GCA_028646575.1). Classification (NCBI taxonomy): domain Eukaryota; kingdom Metazoa; phylum Chordata; class Mammalia; order Diprotodontia; family Pseudocheiridae; genus Pseudocheirus; species Pseudocheirus occidentalis. Next base: position 257,139,855 of record CM053594.1, on the reverse strand, counting down.
AGTTTCCAAAGCTCTTGTCTAAAAAAAAGCCTCATTCTTCAAGTGTAAACCAAAAAAACCCAAAATTCTTTAATAGATATTTTTTATGATTTTATGAATTTCACTATTATTTAGCCTGTACTATTAACATCTTTAAAGTGATTTAACTTATTTAATTGCATACTTATGAATATAGTAAGTTCTAAGCAGTATTTTCCTCATTTTTCAATGAGATTACCAGGGTGATAGAAGTAAAATAACTTTTATTGTGTCATTGTATGCAGACCTAAAGTGAAAACAGGTTTTCTAAAAGAGTGAGGAAAGTCTTACATTAGTTATGAAATCATAATTTGGAACCTCATTTCAAACTAGCATCCAGAACTTTAACTGAACCTAGCTGCTATCCAGGGGCTGATGATATCAATATAGCTTGTGTTTGACTATCCCTTCATCAATTTCCAAGATTTATTGGGCCTTGGGTGTCATAGACCCAACTTTATCATTTGCCCTTTGGCCCTACAGCTGCCAATGACTCTTGGGGGAGGGAGGCACTCTAAAAAAGGATTATATTAAAGAAGAACACTTTTGTGGAGAAAACTCAAAGATTTAAAGTCTTTCTTTAAAGCTAGTTAGTGAAAACCATAATTAAAATGACATTTTCTTCCATAGAATACTCAGGTCATATAATGGATTTGACATAAGGGCTAAATGATATTAACTTTGAATCTGTGCTCTTGAAGCTGCTCCAGATAGGAGCTGAGTGAATATATTTAGTGCATGTCTGCTCATGCCTTGTAAGGACATTTCAGATGGATCTCTGTGGCCCTATTGCCCCCACCTCTTTAGACTTCTCACTTAATATAAGTCTTACTTTTTGACCTTCCTTTACTAAATACAAAAAGATTTTTATTCAGGTCTCATCTTATTCAGCTCTTCTTTGTAAATAGGTCTTCAGTATTGCTCCAATCACTGAGAAGAATACATCCTTCAATATTTCACGAAATGTTTTCTTTGATACATGTTGTCTTTATGTAGCCTAGATTTCCCCCTAGGCTTTAAAATATCTAATCTTCCATCTAAGTTCTCCTACATTATATTTGCATATATATTTGCAAAATAACCTGTGCCCCTCACTCCCCTTCCCCTTCCCAGAAAGACATCCCTCATGACAAAGACTTTTTGAAAAGAAAAATGAAAAGAAGAGAAAAAAATCATTTTTGAATTTTGGTGGACTTTTCTACCTTCCTCCCCTCTCCTGACACCTCCCCTATGCAAAGTGGTAGGGAAAGGTGTCTTTTAACACTCTTCTTTGAGGACAAACTTGTTCTTTGTAATTTTACAGAATTAATTTTCAGTTGTTTTATAGTTCTTTACATTTATATAATTCCTCTCTGTCTCTGTCTCCCTCCCTCCCCCCCTCTCTTTTTGTGACACTGCTTCACTCTTTATTAGGTCATATAAGCCTTTCTGTGCTTCTCTACATTCATCATATTTGGCACAAATATTCCACTACATTAATCGAACATATTTTGTTTAGCTGTTCCCTAAGTGATAGGCATTTATGTATTTCCAATCTTTTGGTACCATAAAAGTGCTGCTATAAATATTTTGGTATTTATGGAGCCTTTCTTTTTGTCAATGATGGGATCCATGAATGGGATACATCCACTTAAGAAGTGGAGTTCTTTTAGTCATTTGATTTTCATAATTCCAATCTCCTTTCTAGGTGTTTATATTATAAATTCACAACTCTTTCAACAATGTACTAATGTGGTTTTCTTTCCAAACCCCTCCAACATTGATAACTCCCATTTTATGGCATCATTGCCAATATTTTTGAGTGTGAGGTAAAACTTTGGGTCTGATATTTTCTTATTACTAGTGATTTGGAGCATTCTTTATTACAAATGTTAATAATGTGTGATTCTTCTGTGGAAACTGTTTATATCCTTTGTCCACTTATCTTTTGAAGAATGACTTTTGGTGTCATATAGTTCTTTTAAAGGTATGTGTATATGTACATATTACACATAGATAGATAAATAGATAGATAGGCCTTGAATGCATTTAATGTCTTCTCAATTTTGCAGTACAACATTTTTATCATGTGCATACCTCAGAAGAATTCAAAAGTAGAAAATGAGATGAGAGAGCTCTAAACTTTGTTAAGTTTATTGCTTATTATCAGAATAAAGGAAACCAGAACAACACATCCAATTTGAAATCCAGGAAAATAAATCTTTGTCGAACAATCCAAGAAAATGCCTTATTTCCTCAGTATATACCAGCGTATAATATATAATTTTGTGCTGTGATTTTGTCCTTATCTAGTAAATTTGATAGCAAAGTTTTTTCCCTATTAATCACTACCATTTTTATTTTACATGTATTAATTTTGTTTGTGTAAAAACTTTGCAATTTCATGTATTCAAGATTATTTAATATTTTGCAATTGTTTCTGTCCTTTGGCTAAGAATTCATCTTCTTTTCATAGCTATGAAAGACTTAGGACGTATTTCTTTTCTCACCTTTTATGCAATAATTTTTTAATATTCCATTTGTTTATCTATTTTTAACTTGTGGGATAATATGTATGCTGCTGGCTTAAGATCAGTTTTTGTCACACTGCTTTCTAGTTTCCCTAGCATTTTTAAAATCAACAAATGAGTTTTTCTTTAAAATAATATGTTGAGGTGTTTATCAAACACTGGGTTATTTATTTATTTCAATTCTTTTTGATTCTGATACTGATCTACTACCAGATGGTAGTAGCTTGTGTGATATGGCATAGATAGTATGTAGGAGAACCTAGATGCAAGATTAGGTATTTTAAAGGCATAATGCCATATTTTAAAAATCTTAAAGCTTTCCCCCCTGAACATTGTTTTAATGCTTTCTGTGAACATAATAGCCATTGGGTTATCAGATACTATTAGAGCTGGAAGTTACCTTTTGGTCATAGACTGTCACTATAAAGATGAGGTAACTGAAGAACAGGATTTGATCATGATTGAACACCTTACTAATGGCATATCCAGAATTATAATCCAGGTCTACTCTTACAACTAGCCTCTTTCTACTTCCTTATTCTACCTTGCTAAAATCCTCTTGACTGGAAATAAGATTAGACTTCCAATAGAACAAATGAAGAATTTGCAATATAACCTGTATATAACTTGCATTTTTAGCATATTGTTATATAGGGACAATTTACAGTTTATGTTGATTTCTGGATACCACCTGTAGTTATGAGAATCCATTTTCCTTGCTTATGAATCTGACTGTTCATCCTTGACTGGTAAGTTATATTATTCAAATATGTTTATAACATTCAAGTGCAGATTTTCCTTTTCAAGGTAGCAATATATTAATAAGAGCGTAGGGTTCGTTTGCAATTTGAATGTCATACCCTATAAGGTAAACATTCTTTACCACAGAGCAGAGTCCAGCTATAGCCCATTTAGCTCTTTTCCAGCAAGAGGTTATGCTTTATAGACAGTTAAATTCCCCATGACTTAAATCCATTGATGTTTGCTATCATTCTTCAGAGTCTCCAATCTCTGTTTATTCTAATCTGCTGACTCAGTGTTAATCCCCAACTAAAAACTTGACCAATGAAAATCCCAGCAGTGACTGTAAAACTAGACTGTCTATGAACATGTCGCAGCTTCACAACGTAGAATCAATAAGTCACTTTGTTTTCCCTAAATATAAATGATAGCAATTGAAAATATTTTAACAGTATTAAACTTTCTTATCACTGCTGCTGCACTGAACAGTTTACTCAAGTATACATGTGTATATTTCTCCAAACTGCATTTAATGTCTTCTCAATTTTGCAGTACAACATTTTTATCATGTGCATACCTCAGAAGAATTCAAAAGTAGAAAATGAGATGAGAGAGCTCTAAACTTTGTTAAGTTTATTGCTTATTATCAGAATAAAGGAAACCAGAACAATACATCCAATTTGAAATCCAGGAAAATAAATCTTTGTCGAACAATCCAAGAAAATGCCTTATTTCCTCAGTATATACCAGCGTATAATATATAATTTTGTGCTGTGATGCTATTGGCTTAACACATTATTTTTTTAATATTGATTTTTATTTCCTACAATTAACATGGAAACTTCTTTCAGTGAACTTCCTTGTGATCTATGTACACACACACACACACACAAACTCACCAACAATTATTGCCAATTAAGGGGTAATGGGGTTAAGAAAATTTTGGCTATTTATTGTTGTCCTGCCAAGATCAAGTACTAAAGTGCTAATTTTCCTATAGTAGTAAAAAAAAACCATGCCATTACAAGTCACTGAAGACATTTATTTATTTTTCTCTTTATTTATTGCTTTATTTATTTATAAGTCTTTATTTATTGTTGTCCTGCCAAGACCAAGTACTAAAGTGTTACGTTTCCTATAGTAGTAAAAATAAAACATGCCATTACAAGTTATTTGAATATTCCAAAATATTTTAAAATGGGGATATTATGCTGTGAAAGTCTACTACTGGTTATATATTTTCTCTGTGATTTTCTTCTAGCTCCATGAGAGCAAAGGTTATATCTTAAAAATTTTTGTTTTTCTCCCAGGACCTAAAACAAAGCTTTGAACAAAGTAGGTATTTAAGGTAGTTGTTGAATGGATTGTCTTTCTGTCTGACTTTATCTCCCTGATGCTTTATCTCTATTCTTCTGTTTCATTTATTCAATCCTTTACTGTCTCTTCCTTTCTCTTCATTTTCTCTCTATCTGCTACCATTTATAATTAAATATTAAGGTTTTATACAATGAAGTCATTGTGAAGACAACATCCATTCTAATTTAATGATGGGTTATGTTGCTATGGGCATAGCGCAGAAATATACAAAGAAATGTATCAATAAGTTGAAAAAAAGTGAACTGAATAAACAAATGCAATCAAGAGACACAAAGTAATAGAGCGATCAGAGTAGGCTGGCAATACTTAATTTTTTTTCTATTCTTGGTGGCTTTTGAGTTAGATCATAAAGATAATAGGCATGAATTGAAGCAGAGAGAAGAAAGATACCCTGAATTGCATGAAGAAAGCTCTATGAACATTGTGAAGTGGCAGAAAAGGAATAGAAAACAAATAATATTTGCCTGAAGAGGAGGGTGCATTTTGAAGATCATGGAGAAATTGAGAGGTTATAGAGACTGAAATGGTAGATAGCTTTCCACTTACCATGGCTTGCTAGGGTGGTGGTAGTTGCGGGGAAGGGATGTGTGCTTGACAATTAGCAAGTTTAAATTGAAAATAGGACATTCTGTATCTAAGAACTTTCCAGAAAAATTCCTACCTTCAGTCCTTTGTTAAAATTTGAGAATCCTTCTCAGAAATATCCTGCTTAAAACTGATTGTGGAGAATATTCCCAGAGAATGATGATGCCCTAGCCAAGGTTGTAGCATTTATGGACTGACTGTGTCTTGTGCTGTCCTCATGCCGTTTCATCCCCTTGGAATACCTGTCCTCATCTTTTTTTTCTTTCAAATACTAATAACCTTTCAAGATATGTTTGTAGTGATTTCCTCTTTTGAGCAACAACTATAAGTGATTTCACTCATGTGACAGTGTTTCAGGCATTATTGTTAGCACTGGAGAAACAATGATAAAAGAGAGTTTCTCCTCTATGGAGCTTATATCCTAACAAAGGAAATCCCTTGAATGCATATGCCACCCTTCTCCCCCCCCCCCACCTTTCTCCATGGAGTATGCTCAGTAACTATTCTTAGTTTCATGTGACCATATGGAAACTTGGAGGAAAGGGGATGCCCCATACCATGTGTGACTCATTGCTGAGGGGCTTGTACTATAGATGATAAAGGGTTTCTTAATTGGCTAAAGAGCACTGCAGATTCTAGATCTGCAAAAGGAGCTAAGTTGTTTTGCTTTCATATTTTTCTTCCCTTTCACACTCTTTTTTTCTGACTACAGAGCTTGAGAAATTTTTTTGAGCTGTATCCCAAGAGCCAGGTGGGATACAAAGCAATTACTCCTTATTTCTGTTACTCTTCCTTTGGCACTGTATATACAGAAGTAGTCACCCTACCCATGCTCCTCATGCACCTGTAAGTATAGAAGAACATATACACAATGAATTTAAGGTACTTTGGGAAAGAGGTGATGGGGTGGGGCAGGGTGGGGGAGAGGGAGGGCAGGTATCAGAAAAGACAAACTAGCTCCAATTCTTATACATAATAGTCCCTCAGTAAATACTGGTTGCTTGTTCATGGTAAGCACAGTGGTGGGGACCCATGAGCCACAGTGTTACAATTATAGTTTCACAAAATGACCATATTACTAGAACACAAGAATAACAGTCGCATTCTATGGACCCAATCTGAGAGTGTGAGTGCAAATTGGAAGAGTTATGTAGAAGGGGTATAATATAGAAGTACGCGCAGAAAAAAAGGCAAACCTTAGGTATTTTTAAACAACCTTCTTTTGAAATATTTTCTTGGCTTCTCATTTCTCTTTCCTTTTTCAATATGCCATCAATCTTTTGGCTGCTTACCTGGTTATTAGCACTTCTGTGAGGCTGCAATTTGGGAATAAAAAGAGAAGTGAAATGAAGCAGCTTTGTGATTTCTTATCAGGAATACTTTAAAAGAGGAATAAAACTTATGCTGAAAAAGAAGACTAGCTTTGGAGTCATTGGACCTGAAATCTCACTCTACTACATGTCACCAGCAGGACTTTGGATACATCACTGAACTTCTCTGGACTTCAGTTGCTTCATCTTTAAAATAAAAGAGTTGAGGGAAATTATCTTTGAAGTCTTCTCTAGCTCTAAATATAGGAACACATAATCATTTAGATAAAATTGAATTCTGAATATTTAAAAATTTAATTTATTCTATTCTATTTCTTTATCAGTATAGTTCATTCTTCTTGACCTCTGCAGATATTGATAGAGTAGACCACTCCTCTTGTACTATATACTTCCCTTGGCTTCTTGGACAACTGTCTTTTGGTTCTTCTTCTACTTGTACAAGTATTTCTTCTAACTTTCCTTTATGGAATGTAATAATAGTACATTCTTACCACTTAAGGTTGAGGAAATCTACATGGGTCAGAGGACAAAATAAATATTTCTTCCATCCTGCCTTGATTTCTCAACTTGAGATTTTGTCTAGAAAAGATGAAGTTATTTATTCAAAAAGAATGTATTACTTGCTATGTGCTAAGCAATGGAGACACAAAGGAAGAAAAAAAAACAGTCTCTGCCCTCATAGGGCATACGTTCCAATGGGGGAGACAACATAGAAAGAAAGTCTTTGAATGACTGTTAGAGCTAACTTTCCCTGATCTGAACTTCCTCATTGTAAATTGAGTCCCTATGAACCGTCAGGAGAGAAAAAGATTTGAATATACAATAAAGGCATTGAAATATCCTTTGAAAGATGACATAAGAATGCATTCTATTACTTTATTTAGAGTGATTAATCTTTTTCCAGTTCTATTTCAGAATTTCTAGCTTAATGTTAAGTAACACTAAGAATATAGGCATGCTTCATTTTGTGTAACATCATGAAAAAATATAAAAGAGAGAGAGAGAGAGAGAGAGAGAGAGAGAGAGAGGAAGAGGAGAGGGAGAGGGAGAGAGAGATTAGATGTATAAATCTGGCAAAGATGCTTATAATCACTAAGGGAAGTCTTAACAGTGTTAATACCCTATTTAGACCACCCTGTGAATGATTAATCCACATAGTTGCATGAAACAGATTTATAAGTGGAATGAATTCCCGTGGTGAAGATTGTGTATCATTAAAGTAGTTATCTTCTCTGGTTTTGCAGACTTGCTTTTTTAAGAGCTGCACATCATTTTTCACTTCAGGTTCTAAGTATGAGGTCTTGTTTGTAGCTAAGAAATACATTAACTTTTTTATAGTATGTCCAACTTAATGAAAGATTTTGATATGACAAAAAATCCTATACACAAGATTACATATTTGATGAGAAATTGCTTTGAGGGTTTTATTTTTGGTTGTGTTTAGAAAAATGAATGGTACTTGGTATGTATATGAGTGCCATATATAAATAATATTATTCTTTATATTTTCTCTTTCTTAAATTTCTGATGTATCCTATTGGAGTACTATTTGGATACGGAGACATAGCGAAAATTCTAGACAATGTGTAGACAAAGTTTCTTTATCAGGTGTTTTATTTAAAGGACTAGGAAATTGAATTCTTAAGAACATATTTCAGTATGTTAACAAATATTTTTAAAATTTGTTCTTTACCTAAGATCACTGTATATACATTGGGGTATAAATTGTGGGCATAGTTTATACTTAGATTATGATGGCGTGGGGGTGGGAGAAAATTCCCATTTTGGTTGAGATGAACACTTCTTATATCTGTTCATTTCAAACAACCAAGAGAATGTGTGGATAACTAATCAATTTAATAATAGAAGGTTATTCTACTTATGTCCTTTTAAGAGTGTGTTAATATGAGTATACCCATTTTTATGGATATTGTTAGTAATTTTACACAAGACATTTTTAGAAATCAGTATCTAAAATAAAACATTTACCATGCTGACAATACCACAGGGAGATTTTAAAAAATTCTATCAGTTATGATACAGTGGAAATAAACATGGAATTTGAATCCATAGACTCTGGGTCAAGTTTTGAGTCTGCTATTTTATTTACTGCCATTGTGACCTTAGAGAGATGACTTCTGGGTCTAAATTTCAGCTCTAAAACTATGGAAATATTCTACAGTGTACCTTTAACTTTGGAGAAGGTCTTAGTTATTGTTTATATGCTAATTGTGGTTTAAAGAAGTAGGAATAGGAAGAGAGTTAAATGGCCTATCTATTGTCTTTAAAATAGTTTTGGAGAAGTTTGTAAAATAGCTTTTGATTTTGGCAGGGGCAGGTTGGTGGCACATTTACTTGGCCTAAAGTCAGGAAGATCTGAGTTCAAATTTGGCCTTAGATATTTACTAACTGTGTGATCCTAGACAAGTCACTTAATTTCTCTATCTCAGTATCCTCAGTAGTGAAATAGGGGTAATGATGGCACCTATCTCCCAGTGTTTTTGTGAAGATTATAGGGGATAATATTTATAAAGTGTAGAAAGTACAATACTTGGCCAATAGTAGGTACTTAATGAATACTTGTTTCCTTACTTTCTCTATGCATTCGAATATTCATGCTACATATTCTGATAATGGTGAAGAATTGCATTTGACGTATACATAGGCATATACATAGGCATATACATGCACACACATATATACACACACACATATTGGAGGGAAAGGAAACAATCTGATTTTCTAATGACATATCTTTAGTATATTCATTAAATACTCGTTATTTCCAAAGTAGCTAGTATTCACTAAAAGTAGTTGACATTTACATGGCACTTTAATGTTTCCAAAGCATTTTTCTTCTCAATTATGTAAGATAGTATATACATATATGAATATATATCTATGAATAAAAGCCATATGTACACATGCATATATTACTGTCTGTCTATCATCTATCTATCTATCTGTCATCTATTTACCACTTCGATGCTAAGACATTATTTAAAATATTTGATAGAGATTTCCCCCCTATTCATCCACTTTTGTTTTTATTCTAGTTGCATTAATTTTATTTGTGTAGAAATATTTCAGTTTCATGTAACCAAAGCTACTTATTTCTTTTTACTGTTTCTACCCCTTATTTGGTTAAAAATATATCTACTTTCAGCTCTGAAAGGTAAATAATATGATCTTCTATTATACATTTTTATTGTATGATCTTCAATGATATATGATGTTGGTCTAAGTCTAATTTCTGCTATATTGCTTTTCATTTTCCCAGCAACTTTTTATACTACGTATGAAATTTTTAAAAAGAAATTTGTTTTCTGGTTTATCAAATAATGGGCTATTTATTGAGTACTTTTGTTTCTGATTCTCTCTTGTCTAGTCTGTTCCATTGACCTGATACTCTGTTTCCTAACCAGTATGAAATGGTTTTCTAACTTTTTCACTATCTCCATTTACAATCTCCATTTTTGTTTCTTCAAATGAATTTTAATATTTTACTGAATTTGGTAAAACGTTCCTTTGATAGTTTACTTGATAAAACATAAAAGTATAAATTGATTTTGTTAACATATTGCCATTCAGTAGATATTTTGAGGCATGGCAGGCTGATAAACTATGACAACTTTAAAAGGCAAACATAGGCTGTGAGCCCAGTTCATACTGGAATAACTGTTTAACTCATGTTAGAAGACAGTTGATATTTACTTCTTCCCTATCCTTTTTCAAAATAGGTGAAGTTATGATTTGTTTTTAATAGAAATAAATGTCAGGTGGCTAAGTGGTACAGTGAATAGAGCACCAGCCCTGGAGTCAGGAGGACCTGAGTTGAAATTCGACCTCAGACACTTGACACACTTACTAGCCATGTGACCTTAGGCAAGTCACTTAACCCCAGTTGCCTTCCCTCCTCTGTCCCCCTAAAAAAGCAAAAAGAAAAGAAAAGAAATAAATGTTCCTCTTGACTCTGGGGAAGATCCATCTGGTCGTTCTCAGGTTTTTAAGTGGGGTTGGTTTTTGCACTTATGCTGCAGTGCAAATATATTGTAAATTAATATCAGTGTTCTGGGAAAGAGGTGTATATATAGCAGATGATTGTTACACTTTAATTTAAGCACCATATCATGAACTGTGATCATCTAGTTCAACTCTGTTATTTTAATGATGAACAAACCAAAACCCAGAGGTTAGATAACTTTCCCTAATACTCAATGATTCAGTGGCAATATTGGTATTAGATTTCAGGCTTCATGACTCTTAATCTTAATTGAGACCTAAATGAAATGTGACCATAGTATAGCCAGGGTTGGCGTAGCTGTTGTCAGTTATTTTCCCTTAATGTAAAATTTATATTAATTAAATTAAGTAGCCAAATAATATTTAATTGCCAGAAAATGAATTTCTGAAGCCAAATATGCAAAACATCATTTCAAATGTGTCATAGTAAAGGCTAGTGTTGTATCTGCTATCTGGCTGGAATGTAAAATTAATTCTTTTGCAGCATTACTAAAATATGTTCTTTAATTATACTTTCATTAATGTTTCCATTTACCATTATTAACATCAGATATCCTGAATGTGAGGATTAGCTATTTGACTGTAGTCTGCCTAATGACATACTAAACAAGATATAGTGTCTAATTCAGTATAATGCAGTAAGTATTAATTAAGCCTCTATTATGTATGTACAAGGTCCTCTGCTGGGAGCTAGGGATTCAAACACAAAATGAAAAATAGTCCCTGCCCTCAAGCAGCAAATATTCTACTGAGAGATATAACCTATAACTCATAATGATGTACATTTTAATCTAAGGAGAGAGAGAGAGAGAGAGAGAGAGAGAGAGAGAGAGAGAGAGAGAGAACAGTTGGAACTAAGGTGATGACCTGAGGCTTCCAATGCGAGATATCTCCTCAACTAATCCTTGAATAAAGCCAAATGTTCTAGGAAGTGTTGTGTTGAAATCAAAACATTGCATAGTAATTTGGAAACATTTCTCCTATTAGACATTGGTCAGAATAATATTAAATTTTTATTGATGGTGGTATTTTTGAAAATAGTTATCTTTCTAATTTTAGTGTTGTTGCCGAGGCTAAAAACAGTATTTTTCTTGAGAAAAAATTCTTAAAGGTGTATAGTAAGTGGATATGTTTTCAAAGAAACAGACATCAGAAATCTTCCTTTCTCCATTGGAAAGACCTGAGGCAACATTTTGAGGATGAAGGCAACAATTCACTCCCTCCCTTTCTGTTTTGTTATTCCTAAATGTAATAGAACTTTGATATAGCCCTTTCTTGGACCTTAGTTCTGCAGGGGATAATTCTGCAAATAAAAAATTACCTCTAGTGGCAGTCAGTTTTACAGTCATATTATTTCCTCTCTATTTATGCATAAGGCTGGACCACTCTCAGTATCTGGCAGAATGAAGTAATGAACCTTGACATTATCTATATTGCTAATGGCTTCTTTATTATTCTTCTCTTAATACCCTCACACCTTGTTTTTTTAAAGAATGGATTTATGTTTTAGGCTGTTCTCATTTTATAGTTTATGCTTTTAAACCTTGGGGTCAGATTTGCCTTTCTGTTTTGTGCCTTTTGAAATGCAATAGAAAGGTATTTCAAGGAACACAAGAGAACAAAGGAAGACAAAGGGACCCTAGAAAATAAAACAAAAGTATGACAAATTTATCATCCCAGAATTCTGCTAAATTTATTTAAAACATTTAGTCATTTACTCCTTTGTGTCCACAGATCCTTTTTTGTCATTCTGTCTTTGGATTTTATACATTCTGTCAAGGCTGTAGGGCAGATGCATGCCTTTTGTGGAATAGGTTTATTTGGGTTTTCAGAACCTATTGCTCTCTGGCATGCCTAAATTTATTTATTACCTGCTGCCACCTCTAAGGTCCTAAAAATTATTTTCCCATAAATGATTTGAAATCATGGCATAGTTTTATGAGATATCTAGTTCTTTCCACAAGACCAGGATGTAAGGCATTGCCTCATTTCAAAATTCTAGGACTGGGGGGGGGTGGAGGGAGGGAAAGAAAGGGGAGAGGAGAGAAGGAGAGGAAGAGGGAGATGGGAAATGAGGGGAGGGAGGGAAGAAAGGAGAGAGAGAGAAAGAGAGAGAGAGAGAGAGAGAGAGAGAGCGAGAGAGAGCGAGAGAGAGCGCAATAAATGCCATTTAGAATAGAAATCTCTTCGTTAACAAAACCAGGTTCTGGACCTACTTGCATTAAACAGTACTTACCACCACATTGTAGTAACTCACAACTGTCACCTTAGTTTAGACTCTTTTCACCTGCTCCCTAGATTATTACAGTGGCATATTGGTCTCCCTGCCCCAAGTCTCTCCCTATTCCACTCCACTCTATCCTGCTGCCAAAATGATTTTCCTTAAGTGCACAATTTACAATACCCAGTCAATTCCAACAACTCTCAGTTGCCTCTTGGATAAGATATGTCCTTTTTTTAGCTTTTAAAGCCCTTTAAGATGGTCCTCAACCTATCTTTCAAATGTCTTTGAACATTACGCACTGTCATCCTTGTGTGCTCTAGAATCTAGTTAAACTTGCCTGTACTCCAATTCCCCACACACTCTATCTCCCATCTCAGTTCCTTGATACTGATCATTCTCTATGTATTCTCTCCTCTCCTCTGCCTCCCAGACTCCCTCTCTTCTTTCAAGATAGAACTTAGTCACAGTCTTCTATATAGAACTTTTCTTAATTGCTCATCTTCTAGATCTTTCCCTCCCCAAATATTTCATATTTAACTGATCTGTTTTATTTGCCTTTATTCTATATATGTTCACATAAGAAGTTGTTTTTTATGCTATTAGATTAATAAATTCTTTGCAAGTAGGGATTGTTTAATTTTTTTCTACTTATATTCCTAGCACCTAATAGGAATGTAGCAAATAATAGCCATATAATAAAGATTTGTTAAATAAAATGACTTGTGATTGATTGGTTAAACAAAATTCTGCAACAGGAGAAAAAAATTAGTCAAATGAAGTTACTTTTAATAGAATGTATGTAATTCATTTGCAGTTTCCACAGATGTGTGGTTGTATCCTTATGGATATTCCCTACAAGTGATTACATATATTATATATGTATGTGTGTGTGTATATTTATATATATGTATATATATATATATACATACACACATATACACATATATACATACACATACATACACATGTATATCTATCTATCTATCATCTATCTATCTATCTATCTATCTGTCTGTCTGTCTGTCTGTCTGTCCGTCCGTCCGTCTATCTACCTCTACCTACCTATCTATCTATCATCTATCTATCTATCTATCTATCTATCTATCTATCTATCTATCTATATCTATCTATCTATCTATCTATCTACCTGTCTGTCTGTCTGTCTGTCTATCTATCTATCTATCTATCTCACAAACCATCAGAATCCAGTAGTCAACTCTTGCTAATTCCCCTAAAAATCCTTCACATGGGTTGCAAGCAATCTACTTTGGGCTTTCCTGCAGATCTTTTCTGGTTATACATATCTTATGTTCTTTATAGAATTATATGCTCCTAAATTGGGGACTAGGTGGGTCCCCAGAGGTTGTCTAATCCAACTCCCTCACTTTACAGGTGGGGATGAAAGATATGAAGTGATTTGTCAAGGTTATAAGGCAAGATCATAAGTGACCAAGATGGAATTTGAATTTGGGTACTATGTCCTCAAGTTCGGGACCTGTTCCACTGTTTTGTTTTGCTTGTTTCTGCTTATGTGGTAATGTTACAGAACGCTCACTCAGACTATTTACCTCCAAACCTCCAAATTGTCCTTTAGGTTACCTGAATTTTCTTTTGGAGGGGGGATGTCAAGACAATTGGGTTTAAATGATTTGCCCAAGGTCATACAGCTAGTAAGTGTGTCAAATATCTGAGGTTGTATTTGAACCCAGGTCCTCCTGACTCCAGCGCTGGTTCTCTATTCACTGTGCCATCTAACTGCCTTAGACCTGAAATTTTAATTTTAAAAAATTGTAGTATCCTGTGAAATAAGGCCTTTAGAAGAATGTTGATATTAAATAAAATGACTTTGGTTTCAAGTAAAATCTTGATATTGAAAATACTTTAATTGTTTCCTAATAGCAATCCAGTCTCCTCTTCTACATACAGTCTGGAAGTCATCTGTCTAGAGGAGATAGTTGAATGTTTGGGTACACTGGAGATCAACAAACAAGAATGTAGAGAAGCAAGAGAGCTTGGTATAGTCCTCCACAGTCTGTGCATTAATGGAGGGTGGAAATGGGAGTGATCCTGTGAAGAAGACAATAAAGAGCCCAGACAGGTAACCAGGAAGAAAATCAGGAGATAGGTATGTCATGACAATCCAGGGAGGAAAGGGAGCTGTTGAACTGAATATATTCAAATTAACAAAACTCAGAAAGGAACGGATGAGAAAGAGGGAGAAAGGAGATGATAATGCTGATATGGGTATGACTTAAAGAGCCGAATTAAACAATTTAAGATATTCAGGCTGAGTAAATAAAAGTCTACTAACTTCCATATTTATTGGATTTTTTTATCCCCCTTGGCTATTTTAGTGGTAGGAACCATGGAAAAGTTCTTTCTGAGAGAGGGGAGGAGGGACAAGCATCACATGTTTTACCCTTTGATATAGTTTACTTCCCAGAGAATCACTTATTGCACCCTTATGTAGGCTCAATGCATTGTATTTGTAAGTAGAAGTGAAAAAAAAAGTAAAAAAAAAAGATCATCTTACCATTTGCTATTCTAATCAAACATTTTATGCCCAATTTGTACCTGTCTCTATACTGATAAGACATTTTTCTGCACTGATGCTAACAAGGTATAGAATGTGGATGGACAGGAGCAACTCGTTAAGTACCAGTGGTCAAGCTTTATTGATGAGCATATCTTTCTAAGTGTCAACTGTCTGTTCCATAGAGAGATCATATAAAGTATACTTGTGCTGTTTTGATAGGATGCACTATATTTTCCCTCTCAGTCTTGAGGGCCACTTGTGCCGCACCAAGCAAAAGGCAATAATCGCGAAATTGTAGTGTACAAGTCTTCTGATTAATTGAAGAATATACATGGTTTATTCATACTCACCAAAGCAGGGTTACTGCCAAAAAAGGATCTAATTGGTTAAATAAATAACCGTAAGATTTTATTGCTTAAAGCCTTTCCTTTACTGAATTATTAATGCTTTGTCACCCTCCAAATCAGCAGCAGTTAATGACTGATTTGCCTGAGGCTGTTACAATTCTCCAATCAGTTGTAAATTGCCACTATGACTTATTTTGCTAACTTATAGCTTATATTATTAGCCTGGTTTTCAAAGTAGCATTGAGAGCAGTTTAAATTTTGTGTTAGATATGTCTTTTTATTCCTTTTTCTTCTCTTTTTCTTCTCCCAGGGAAGGTGATTTTCCTCCATCATAAATAGATTTTAAAAAATAAACAACATGGGTAGCTCAGAGAGTTACCTGGGGGTAAAGAAGATTAAAATGTAAAGTAGCATAAAGAATTATTTTTCCAATCGTATGTTGAAATCTAACTTTTTATTGGATAGGGCTCTGTTATTCTGTAGTGTACTACTAACTTGGCTCTTGGCTTACAACTTTTTAAAAAATTGATTACAGTGATGACTCAGTTTCTCCATTTACAACAAAAATATGATAGCTTGCTTATTCTTAATCACTGAGATCTAAACACAATTAATACCAAAAAAAAGAATTTCTTTCTTCAGAAGAATGACTACATTTCTCTATTAACTATATTTCTATTTGAATGATGAGAATGATTGATTTCCCTACTATGAAAAATATATCTTTAATTGCATAGAAAATTTTCTGCCAAACAGTGGCATAGTTAAGTTGAAATGACAATATATTTCTAGCAATAAGAGGGAGAATTATCAAATGGTTGAAAGGTAGGACAGGAATTATGAGATCCTACTTTTTTTTTCTATTTTCTGTTACTAATGTACTTGTCCTTTGGACAAGTACTGTTGCTTTTAACTCATAGTAAAACAAGAGTAAGAAGAGCTATACAATATAATTGTCATCTAACTTTTTGAAAAAAATTTTTTTTATGAATGATACCACGATTTGTTGTGTTTTGGTAATTTTGGTCGTCTGACTCTTCGTGGCCCCATTTGGGATTTTCTTGGCAAAGATGCTGGAGCAGTTTGCCATTTCCTTCTCCAGCTCATTCTAAAGATTAGGAACTGAGGGAGAACTACATGACTTGCCCAGGGTCACACAGCTGGTAGGTGCCTGAGGGCCTATTTAAACTCATTAAGATGAGACATTCCTGACTGTTGGCCTAGTTCTCTATCCACTGTGTCTCCTAGCTGCCCTATAACACCATAGGGGGCTGCTAATTCTATAGCAGTTTTCTTATTATAATCTTGTGAGGTAGGGAGTTAGGTAAACATCACTGAAACTCTCACAAGGTAAGGTAGTGTCCCACAGTCACACAGCTATCAAACGTTTAAAGCAAGACCAGAATCTTATTCTTCAGACTTAATATCTAGCTTCTATAGTTTTTTTTTAAAATGTTTTCCCTTTCATTAATTCTTCTTGGTGTTGTTGTTTAGTTAATTAGTCATGTCCAACTCTTCATGACCCATTTGGGTTTCCTTGGCTTTGTCATTTCCTTCTCCAGCTCATTTTACAGATGAGAAAACTGAGGCAAACAGGGTTAAGTGACTTATCTAGGGTCCCATAGCTAATAAGTATCTGAGGCTGGATTTGGACTAAGATCTTCCTGACTCCAGGACTGGTGCTGTATCCACTGTACTACCTAGCCCATCACACACACACACACACACACACACACACACACACACACACACATACACACACACACCCCACAGTAGAATAGGCATACAAATGGATAGTTATTGTTGCTCTTGGATTTACCTTTTTTGGTATTAATAATGTCTAAGATTTTTTTTTTCCACACTGAGGGTGTCTTTTCCTTCAGATTCCTTGCATATTGGCTTGTCTATGCCCTCATGGTTGTATTACCTCTAACATGGATCTCCTTTTGCGTGTGTGTGTGTGTATGTGTGTGTGTGTGTGTGTGTTTGGTCTAATCTGGCTGCTTCATTTTGTTTTATGATATGCTCCTGCTCATAATTGCCTATCATTATGCTTGATAATTTTTAAAGATGAATTTAGATTGTAACCTGGTGTTACCTTTGGCAACCATCACACTCCTTTTTTGGCCAATAAATTAGATGTTTGCTGCCTAAGGAATTTTCTGGATTCTTTTGATTTCCTTATAGCAAATAATTTGCATTAGTTAAACTCAATGAAATTATTATAGGCAGTGTTGATGTTATTTGTTTTGTCTATTTTTCATTTTTTACTTTATTAACTTGTTTAAATAGTTCAGGGCTGAACTAGTTTAATTGTACACTGAATCCTTTTCTCCATGATGCCTCATTCTGATGCCTCAACATGGAATGTAGTTGATCCAGGCACTCAAAAGCTATGCTAGTGGAGTACAAGCTCTGGCGCATTCTACCATGCTAGTAAGACTTCAAGTATGGCCTTGGTGAATGATGGAGTCTATTTTTTTGGTGACCTACTTAGCTAATTACAGAGAGGCGTATCATCAGTAGCCTAACTACCTTGTAATGAAATCTTTTTTGGCCATAGAAATCCATGATACAAAGAAAAAAAATGTCCCTAAGTATCATGTGCCAATTTTTAGGGGAGTGGAGTAGATGTTGTTAAGGATCTTATGTCCTTTAGGCCACAAAACAACTTAAGTTTGTTGTTACTCTAATGTATTTGCTAATGTGTGGTCCTAGTCCAACCACAGACTCCATTTGACCTGTTAAGGGGCAGGGAAGATATTCAAATTACCATTGTATTACAATCCTCCAAATCATATCAATATAGACACCAAAACTTGTTGGGAAATGCAAAGTAGAAAAAAATGAAGATGATGAGAAATATATGATAACAAAAGGTTCAGAAAAAAAGAAACAAGAGAAGCCAAAGACTTGTAGATCACACATAAGCCTCATGCTTCTTTATTATGAACAAAATCTCTAAAAAAAGAATTGGTAGACATTGGATGTTAGTGCCAAATAATACCATGAGGAAAGAAATAGATTATGTTTCATGAACAGGAAAATATTTGTAAATGATGTTGACATTATCCCTGGATTAACTGTAGGTACACTAATACTGGCTCATTAAATCTAAGTTGCAAAAAAATGAAGAAAGAATAAAAATGAGCAAAAATGTAATATATAGTTAAAACAACTTAGCTGAAGTCTACAAATAATATAGACTACCTTGCTTTGACTTTTGGGGACTACTATGGTATCAACTCTGGACACAGTAACAAGCAACACCAGGAAGGCAACATTCCACAGTGAAAGGAGTACAAAGCTGATTAAAGACCTGGGCAATCATTTCAACTTTGCCAGTGACCCACTCTCTGACCTTGGTCAAATCAGTTTTCACATCTCTAATAAGGGGTACTAAATATCTAAAAGCTTATTATGTTTGAGTGCCTGGCATAAAATAGGTACTTAATAAATGTTTATTGACTGATCTTAAAAGATAAACAGGAGAAATCTTTTTTTAGGAGAAAGCTAATTACATAATGTGTGTACCTTTGATGAATGAGTGAATGAACGTTCATGTCTGCAAAGTAAATTCCTTCATATCATATGATTAATTCTTTTTGTTTTCTTTTTCCCACATGTAATTTACCATAAAGGTTTTGAAAACATTTATTTTTCAAGAGGTGTCAATTTACTCCATTCTTTTTGCAGGACAATTTGCTTACATGAGAAAACATTTTTTGAAGACGTTCAAAAGAAGATTCTGTGTTTTTGATGTGTACTTATCACATTAAGTGCTGAAATTTTCCTGGCTCCCTGATCTAACTTCTTTTAACAGTGAGTAGATATGCCTATTTCTCTTTTTCTCTGTCCTGTTATACCCTTATCTCACCTTCTATTCATCCCATCCTGTATTCTAAGTCCAGTTCTTATCCCCAGTAGATAGTACATGGAATGCTATGTTAATAGTTCTCTTGCTATTGTGTTAGGCCCATATTTCAAATTGTCCTGTACTAACCTTATGACACTCAATAGGGTTGACTGAACTTCTGATATTTACAGTCTGGTCTTTCAGCTGCTGGTTTTTTCCCACTGGGATGGTCCTGCCTTGTAGTAGATGGTTGGATTTTAGACCATGAGGGTCTAGTTTCTCTCTTTGAGATGCTGATCCTGGGTGCCCACCTCTTCCCAATTTAGTACCTGATCTTTGGGGCTGCATTCCTCAAATATGGATTCATTTTGGTTAATTGCCAACTCCTTACGTAGGTGGACTTTTACTGCATACTTTCTTATTTAGATCTCCTAGCTTTACTGTATAGTGCACTACTATGTTTGAAATCTTGGTCCTAAGTCTCCTCCTTGGTGTATTCCCTACCTCCCTTGTTACCTCAACATCAAAATTCTGGACCCTGAATTCTACTTCAATGCTTATTTACTTACAATTCACCTATTCTTTCCTTAGACTGATTTTCCATCTTTGCTATGCCTTGTAGATTTATATCCTCATGGCCTACACTTAGAATAACCAACCATAGACTCATGCCCCTATGCTTAGATGCCTGGTCTCTGTTTGACTTCATGGGTCTACTTGACTTGTTGGTCCTATCTTGCAAGGTCTGTGCCATCATACTGTTTCACAAGCCCAGTCTGACATTTGAAATATAGACTCTCCTTTGAAACCAGGATTTGGAATTTAAAATATTTGCAAATATTTATATATACTAGAAAGAGCACTAGGCTTGTAGGAAGATCTGGGTGAGTCCTGGCTCTTTTTAGATCTTTTAAGATCATTTTTTGAATCTCAGCTTTTTCATCTCTAAAGTAATTATGTTGCATGATGTGATCTCTAAGGTCTCTTTATCACTCACGGCCACTATACTTTAAAATCTTAGAGTCCTGGTTTGAGATCTTCAGAGAGGGGACCTTGTGCCCCCCTCCCTGGCTGAAGGACTACCTTCTTCTGAACATACATTTAAGGAAGGTTATAGAAAATATATGGTATTAAAGAGACATGGATAAAATGGTAGTCCCTAATGTAGTATTTCTTCATGTTGTAACCAGAATTAGAAGGTCACCAAAAAAGAACTTTGGAATTTAAAAAGACAGTTGTTCAAAGTATTCTCTGCTTGGAACAAAAACTCAGGAATTCTCCATTGGAAGGGTATTTTGGAATCTATTGATCATGGACTCTAGTTTGTGCAGGCTTAAATACATATGATAACTAAATACATATAATATACTACTAATGAATGCATAAATAATAATTAAATACATATGATAATCATAATCAGGGCATAAACACTATTTTAATAATTTTAAAGTAGAGTACTGTATTGTACCTTTCTCTTTGCTTCCCTTCCCCCTGCTCTCCCTTTTTCTTTCTCCCTTCCTCTCTCCAAGCACATGATCCTTTTGTTTCTCTTAAACAAAATCAGACAATATTACAGTATTTATTGGCAACAAGGTGGTTTGAAAGACTACCCACAATGACTAGTATAAATCTCATGTTGAAATACAACCCAGAAAATAATAATTTTCTCAGAGAGAATAACAAGTAGGATAACATAATAGGTTTATTTTACTTATCATCAAGCAGATAATATGCTTTGAACCATTTTAGTTTTTGTGCCTATTTCAAGATAAATAGGATAGTATATTATATATCAGTACTGCATTCTTCATTGGCAGAATTATTTTTAGCAGATATATGGTCATTTCTTTGTTCTAGTCTAATTGTAAGTCATTTGTACACTAGGTGTACTGGGTCCTTTTCCATGCTCTCTTTTTCATTTTCCTGATGTTTCTAGGAGAGGGCCTGTGGGACAGAAGAAAAAAGAAGCCTAATAGCTTGCAATACTTTCTGGAAGTTTCTTTCCTTCTCCAATCTCACCTACCACTTCCACCTACTCCATGAACACTTTTGTCTACCAAATGACTCCTGTTATTTACTCGAACAGAGCTGAAGATTGTTTTTTCAAGTACAAAATAAAACAGAAAAAACACAGTAATGACAGCCCCTCTACCTCCATTCTCTATACGCAGGAGAGGGATTTTTCACTTCATACTTCATTCACACTGGACTAAATTGATTTCCAGAGTCACATAACCCTATCAAGGGTACTGTGCTAAAACTATCCCAGAGCTCTATGCGATGACTCTTTTGTTCTGAGATTTATCAGGAGGAGGAAGATAGGAAGAAAGCTCCTGGACAGGGAACAGAGGGGAAACATATCCTGGATCTTTGTTTATTTTCCCTGGGTTACCATTGAAAAACATATAGCATTACCATTGAAATTCTGCAATTTACTATATTCAAAGGACAAAAATATATTTTTATTAGTATGTCTTTATATTATGTTAATTTGTATATATATATATATAGTCTATAAAGATATGAATCATAGATTCTAAATAGTGGATTGATCTTTTGAATATAATTATTCACTAAGAGTAGACAGATCATCTCTTATTTCTAATATATCTTCTTTTATAATCTTTCAGGAGAAAGAAAAAACAGAATGAGATAGCAGGACATTCCATTTTAATTGAATTAATTTTGTTTGACACTAATTATTACATACATAACTTCTCTATAGATAATGCACATTAAAAGTATATATATTTACATATAATATGCTTAATGACTAAGCAAACTGTTAATAGTAATGCACATTCAATGTCATATACATTTATTAACACACACCAGTTCATTTTGCTCTATTTTTTTTAAAAAAAGGATATGGCAAAAATTAATTTCTATTTTTCTAAGTTTATATAAAAACTAAAATGTGTAGGAAATTGTCTCTCCCCCAAAAACAAATGTTAATTCCAAATCTTGTGACTTCTAAAGTAGTCTTCTGAAACCCTTACCTGGTTTTAAATCAACAATCTTGTAGTATTTATGGGATCCCATCAAAAGACTATTTCATTTTGCAGATGCAGAAAATGAAGACTGATTTGTCCACAGTCAAAAGGTAGTAGACATCAGAAGTGGTGTTGTTGGAACCAAGGTTTTCTGGTTACAGTCAATGTCCTTTCACCTGTACCACACCACCTCTGTGGCATTGAGCTTGTTTCACTTTAATTGGTAATGATCTTTTTTCCTAGTAATATAGTAGACTCAGGAATAGGACAGTGTTTGAGTCAGACCAGAATGGGTTATTTACATTGAAGTTGTACTTATTTTGAAGAGTGGTACAGTCTCATAGCATCCAAAATGAGTATGAAGGAACATTGCAAAGCCAAATACAAATGACCTGGGAGTTTCAATGTTGTACTGTGCTTCTGGAGCACACAGTTAATTGTACATCTGTAGATTGAGGATTGATGGCCCAGTGGATTGAGAGCCAGATTTGGAATTAGGAAGGCTCATCTTTGTGGGTTCATATCTGGCTTCTGACACTTAGTAGTTGTATGACCCTGGGCAAGTTACCTAACTCTGTTTGTCTCAGTTTCCTCATACATAAAATGAGAATAATAATAGGATCTACATCCCAGGGCTGCTGTAATGATAAAATGACATTCCTAAAGTATTTTTAAAATCATATAGTATTACATAAATGCAAGTTATGCTATTAGAAAGAAGGAAGTGAGTACATCAGAATGAGTGCAAGTAGTTTGCTTAAGACTACAGTGTGAGGGAGACTATACTGAGATAAAACTGGATGTTTAGGCCGGTATCAGATTGGAGAGTGCCAGAAGTAGGAACATGCATTTTGTTTAGGGAAAGCAAATTCATTGAAGGCTGTTGAGTAGAGGAGTGATATCATCAATCCTGTTTTAATATGTGGACTTAAAGAAGCAGGTTCTACAGTCAGGGAACACTCTTAGGAAGCTATTACACTAGTTCCAGTGGGATATATATTAAACACCTGTATTAAGATAATAACAACGAGAACAGAAAAGAGAGAATGAATTAAGAGTTATTACAAAGGTATACTCAATTGGATTTGGCAGCTGATTGGAGAATATGATAGAAAGAAGAGCCAGAAATATGAAAAAAAGTTTCAAATATGAATAATTGAATGAATAGTAGTGCCATTAGCAGACACAGGGAAGCATGAAGGAGCAGGTTTTGGGGGTAAGATAATAAATTCAGTTTCAGACATGTTGAATTTGAGGTGTCAGGTGATATGGATAGGTCACTGATGGTCAGAGGTAGCATGGAGTACTAAGCAAGGCAAATCAGGTTCTGGATCTTGGGTTATCTAGGTTTCTTTCCGGATAGGTAGGTTGCAAAGGGCATTGAAGATAAATGAAAGTTGACCCTAAGCAGAAGTTAAGGATATTCATCAAAAGAAACAATGAGTTATACTCTTATAAAAGTATGATTGAGAAAGAGAGAGAGACAGAGACAGAGAAAGAAAATTGTCAGCTAGAGATGCTGTGGTTTAATGTGGTTTAAAACCATTGAACTGGGAGTTGGTAGTCCTGGACACACTGCCTACTAACTAACTTAAACTTTTTCAGACTCATCTATAAAAAGAAGGCATTGGACTAGGCTTCTTCTACCTCCATGTTCTAAAGTTATGAGATGAATGTGTCAGATTTCTGTCCCAATATAAAATTAATCATATTATTTCATTATTAAATGAAATCATCCTGCATTCAAGAAATATAGCTTTAATTTTTTGAATTCTGTGGCCTCCATTTATATTTTAACAGTTTATTTTCTAATTTATCATTAATTATCCAAGTTGAATAACCCAAGTTAAAACTAGGGAAATGGCCTCTTGTCTTCACTTTTTATATAGTTCAGAAAGTAGTCATTCACATTTAAATAGTGCTTTAAGCTTTCCAGAGTACTTACTTTCCTTTTTATCTTCCTGGGGTGTATGGAGTTCATGTTTTCTTCACCTTTTACAATTCAGCAAACTGAATTTCAGAGAGCCCTGGTGGCTTGCCAACAGTGTAGTCACACAGCTAGTTAGTGGCAGAGTCATCATTTAAATGTAGACTTTTCTTGCTGCAAACCCACTGTCCTCTTCTTTTCTGTACAATATAAATATCTCCTAGGAACTTGTTCTTTTTCTTTTTTTGTTCTCTCTTTGCCCCAAGGATTCTGTTCTTGTAAAACTCAACTGTGTCAGCAAAGTGAATAGACTAGTAGCCTGTTTGTCTGAGTCCAAGCTGATACTTAGAAAGCTGTGACTAGAACTGACTCTTTCTTTGGCCTGGGGTAAAACATTTTACCTCTATGTACTCTCCATAAAATGATGATAATAATACTCATTTGCTTGCTTACCTACCTCACTGGATTGTTGTAAAGATTAATTAGATTTTGTTAGTAAAAGAGCTTTGAAGATTCAATGTGCTGAATGGTGTTATTACTAATAAACCTGTTAAACCTTCATCTGCTGTGTTTCCTTATTTGTAGCACTTAGTAACATTGCAGATGTAACTGTACTCTGTTGCTCAAGGCAGACAGCCAGGCAACACGCAATAGGATGTGCTTGTGCCTGTTCCACCTCCCACTCTGACTCCTGTCTTTGGGCACAGAACCGATGCTGCCTGCCCTGGCTTGATTCTGACTATGAAAGCAGTAGGGCTTATCTACCAGGCTCTGCCAAGGTGGGGTGAAACTAGCCGTATCCATTGCCTCTATTGTCACTGCCAAATAAGTGAGAAACATTTCCCACATATGCTAGCTTTTCTAGTGGGATTCCTTGATATCCTACCTCATAGTGAGGCTGAGTAGAGAGTGCCTGGAAGACCCTCAGGTGCTGTGGTCACTCACAGACATGGTAAGACTTTAGAGGTCCAGAATGAGAATTAACAACTAGCTAGTCATCATAAATTTATCAATATGATGAACAAATTAATTTTGGTGAGAAGGGTTGGACTTTATGGTGAAAATGTGTTATGTTAATGAATGCTTTTTTTGGATTTTTTTTTTTTGCTTTTTGGAAGGGGAAAGTAGGGCAATTGGGGTTAAGTGACTTGCCCAAGGTCACACAGCTAGTAAGTGTTGTCTGAGGTTGGATTTGAACTCAGGTCCTCCTGACTCCAGGGCTGGTGCTCTATTCATTGTACTACCTAGCTGCCCTGAATGAATGGTTTTGCTTAGGGTCTTCATGTAACCTCTAAGGGCAGTAAGCAGCATTCCTTTGCTGCCTGTCATTGCTCTACATCATATTATTGTGTCAATCAATCAAACAATTGATCAACCAATCATACACTTATTAAGAGCTTAGTATCTTTCAGGTTCTGTGCTAAGTACTATATGTAGATACTAAGAAAGGAAAAACCAGTGCCTGCTCTCAAGTACATCACAATCTACTGAGGCTGACAACATGTAAAACAGGTGCCTATGTGAAGAATATAGAGTAGAAGAGAAGACTTTAGTAGCTAGGGGAAGCAGGAAAGTGAGCTAACTCCTTTAAATCAAATACATGTATGTATTCAGGGAAACATTTGGAAATGAAAGTTATATAATATGCATGTGTCACCTACTTTATGGGGTTGCTTGATTCAAACCCCTCACAAGCCATAACATAGGAATATGAGAAATCATTTCTCCCTTTTAGATATTTTCGATTTCCCTAATAAATTTGTTACCTTAAAATTAAAAAAAAACCCCACAGAAATCAAGTTAACAAAATGGTCCAATTTCTCATTTACTATTCTGCTATGGTTTTTGGAAATCCTGTTTTGAATGGTATGTTTTGAAGGGTTAGTGCCAGTTGTTGAGAGACTGCGTGGCATAATAAATAGAGATCTGGCTTCAAGGCAAAGTCCTCTCTTTGATACTTCCTCCCTCTGTGACCCTGGGTAAGTCATTTAACCATTCAGTATTCTAGGCAACCATTCAAGACTGGACTGGAGAAGATATGCCTATCTGTATTTTGTTAGAGTTTCTTGACCTAGGAATTCTCTATGCTAGTGCAATCATAAGCCAGTCTCTATCCCTATCTAGAAGGAGCTAAGTAAGGAAATCAATAGATTTAAAATTAATATGTATCATGTTAAATCAATTGCTTAGTTGTTTTTTTCTATTTCCTATGTATTTTTAAAAATTTCTTGTCCTTTTTCTTTTTGGTGGTGATGTTGCACATACTAAAATTTTAGTAAGTAACTTGATGTAAGACTGATGTTTGTTTTTTCATTTGGTACCTTGGGAGTGGAATATTTGGCTAACAAACTTTGGGGTTGCAAATAGACTAGTTGATGTGGTTTCCTTCAGTAACAGCTCTGGCCAGCTAGATGGTGCACTGGGCCTAGAGTCAGGAAGATCAGAATTCAAATCCAGCCTCAAGACACTAGCTATGTGATCCTGGGCAAGTAACTTTAAACTCTGTTTGCCTTGGTTTCCTCATATGTAAAATCAGGATAATAATAGCACCAACCTCTCAGTAAAGATCAAATGAAATAATATTCGTAAAGGCACTTAGCACAATGCCCAGCCCATAGTAGGCATTGTAGTAATGTGGATAGAGTATCTATCTAGCCTGAAGTCTGGAGCTCTCATCTTCCCGAGTTCAAATCTGGCCTCAGACACTTACCATCTATATAACCCTGTGAATATCACTTAATCCTGTTTGCCTCAATTCCTCATCTGTGAAAAAAAATAAGCTAGAGGAAGAAATGGGAAATCATTCCAGTATCTTTGCCAAGAAAACCCCAAATGGAGCTATGAAGAGTTGGATATGACTGAAATGACTGAACAGCAACAATTATTACTATTATTGTAAATACTAAAAGTGTTTCTGTATTGTAGCACATAAAGAAAAAGGGAAAGACAGTCTATAGAAAACTTGAGAATTTATACTACAGTTATTTTATATGCCTTTATTACAGAGAACTTGATAGGATGCAGTTAGATGTAGGGATAAGGTTGGGGTTTGAATTAAGTTACATCTGTTAGTTTGAATCATCATCACTGGTGGTCTCAACCTATATGATTCAGTATATTAAGTACATTATGACATCCCTCCCTATAATTTAAGTTTATTAGCAGTTTCTACTATTACTCCAAATTGGAAGCAAACATGGTGCTTTTGGGCAAAGTAAAGATGTGTTGGCAGCAGTGATCACAGTGACTTACAGAACACCTGCTGAACCTATAATTTCTTATAACAAATAACAGCATACATTTTTAGTCCTGTAGTTCCTTTGGTTTGAAATTCTGCGACTTGGCTTTAGGCAAATATTCTTCTTAGTTTGAATACAGGTCTGTGGATTCATTCATCACATGAAAGTTCTATCTACCTAGCTTAAAGTAACTTCAGGAAAAAAAAGCCAACTGCTTTAGTTAAAAAAAAAACAACCCAATAAGAATGAATATAGTCATTTTTCAAGGAAAAAAAAGAAAAGCATTCCATTATTAGAGGAAAATCCCTTTGCGTTGGGATGACAGCATCCTGATGTGATTAAGTAATCTAGCAACTTAAACTTTTATGGGGTCTCCTTTCTTCATATGCTTTAAAGAACTTTGTTTTTCAATTTCAGCTCATTCCAAATATTTTCTCCCCATTGAGCTAGTTCACCATTTCCCAGACTGTGTTCATTGGAACTCTAATGTTTGATATAATGGAAATATGACTTCTGTGAGAAAATTTAGTGATAGTGATATCTTCTTTTGTAAAAAGAAAAAATTTCAAAATGCTTAATTGTTTGGCAGTTTTCCTATATCAAAATGACTACAGTGTTTCCTATTTTGAAATCTGCCCAGACTCTCCTTTATCACAAAAGTATTTCATTTCTTCTAGACACTGGGCCACCTCCCTCCCAATATATTTTAAACCCCAAAGGACTCCATGGCCAAATTAGTGTGGGAAATGAAGAATTTCATTAACATAGTTTCTCTCTCTTTCCTCCCTCCCTCTACTCCTTGATCTTTCTCCCTCCCTCCCTCCCTCCCTTCCTTCTTTCCTCCCTCCCTCCTTTCTTTCCTTCCTTCCTTCCTTCCTTCCTTCCTTCCTTCCTTCCTTCCTTCTTTTTCTCTTTTTAAAAGGTGTTATTTTCCTATGTTTTCTTTATTTTTTAAAGCAGTGCATTGTTTTCATTTCCACAAGTAAAACTTCAGTTAGCTTATCCAAATAAAGGTGACAAGAGCTTATATCATATACAGCAAAGTTGTCCTGCTTTATATGTGAAAAAAATATTTGGGGCTATTTGGAGGCTCATTTTGTTCACTGAAATCTAAGAAGGAGACTGAAGTGAAACATAGGAGAGATTGTTGTGCCCAAATTCAAGTCCTGGGTCACCTGCCCACCACCTAAGTGTGGCCCACCTGTGTCCCACCATTAAGCCCCTTTCTCTTTTTGCTTTTTGTCCCTGCTTCTCTGTTATAGCCTGTAATTGCTTAAGGCAAGTCTGGGCAAGTTGCCCAAAGAGGCATTGTCCCCTACCCCGTACTTCCTCAAATTACTATTTTGTACTTTTCCTTATACTATACAAGTATCAGCCTGGGGTGCAAGACTAGAGACCACCCTATTCTGTTCCGCTGACCAAGCAGGGTCCCCACACCCATTACCCAGAACATGACCTTGGTCTATTCTGGGACTTTCCAGTCCCCTTTCCACTTGACCCAGCACCTGGACCCTACATCCTCTGCCCAGAACATGACCCTGGGACTTTCCAGTCCCCCTTCCCCATGACCTTGGACCATGCTCTGAAAAGTGCTGATTATGGCCCTCCACCCTGTTCTGGGAGGGACCCTTATGTCATCCAGGGGTTGCACCCTTTTGCTTTTGTACCCCTGAGCCATATTTCCAAAATAGCTAACCAATCAGCTTTCTTAGCTTCTGTAACTGAACGGCTTTTGCTCGCTCCTCCCTGGTTGTGTTTTGTGGTTTTGGCCTATATTCAATAGGGACTGCCTGATTTGAGTTTATACTCCAGGTAGTCTTGCACTTGATCAATAAATCCACACCTAAATTTATCTTGAACCCAGGTCTTGGCTTGCTCTTATTCTCTGCACAACAAGATGGAGAGAGAAGCTTTCATTTCAGCATGGCAACATAGCCTTAGCAGTTAGGTGTCTTACCAGATTAGTCAGTTGGAAAAACTCAAGGCAGATGGAAGTAGCATGTTATCAAAGATGTCTCTGCTTTCCACCCTCCATTTTTGGCAGCATATAATTGATATTCAATGAGAATATTTCCCCTTGATGCTTTTCATTGATATGTAATGGATATTCCATATACTCATTACCCGGTACTTTTAATACAAATTATTTTTCTTGATATTTCTGTTTGGAAGGGAGTAGCTTCATACTACCAAACAACAACAACAGCAACAAAACCTGAAACCACCAAACCCAACAACAACAAAACAATGACAAACTGTAAACAGGATATTAACTTATGATAATTGTAGCTTTTGAATGCTTCAATAATTAAACATTGCAGTTGGGCAAAGGAATATATAAATTAAAGAGTAAATTTATGAATGGTACAGGATAGCATCAGCTTCAACATAAATTTTTTAAATGATAAAGAAATAGGACTTTGTAGAGATAAAGTCAAAACATAATTCTATGCTTTTATTTTTGTAATGTTGCTCATCAGTAACCTTGTTTAAAATAATTATTAATTTTAAAATAATTAAGAGATATTCTGATTGCTCACATCCAAAAAACATTTCATATTTTACTGCACTTTGCTAGTGGATGAATAGGTAGCAGCAAAGAACTTGTTAGAATAAGAGCCTTCTCACTCTTGTGTCAAGCCCTAGGGAAGTTCTTTGCTTTCCAGAGAAGGGCTGTGGAGAGCTAAGATGTATTATAATTTTTAGTGCATTTATTATAATTTAGTATTATAATTTAGTGCATTATAGTACACTCTAATTTAGTACAACATTAGAGATTGATGGATCTGGCCCTGAATTTTGCCTAGTCTGAAGTTCAGACAGTGTTGGACTATTAACTCCTGAAAAGTGCCCCATATTGTAGCACTGACTGTTCCTCCATACTCCTGCACTAAAGAATGATCTTAAGTTCCAGTTACTGTGTTGGAGAAGTTGTTCTATCAGACTGACACCTGAGCAGTTACCTAGGTAACCTCAATAAAGGTTTCAGTATAGTTGTATTAGTTAAGCTAGAGTCTGGCCATTACATTTCCTTTCTCATAAACCACTATGAAGACCCTCCCTGGGTTGGGAACATGCTTGAGAAGTCAGCAGCAGCTCTGCATGTGGGCCTTAAAAAAATAATTCACAAGTAGTCAGTTCTATATAAGGTTTCATATACTTTTGTTGATAATATTACAAATGTGCTTCAAAACTCCCATCATGAGAAAATTTGTTTCCCAGTTTACTAAAACAGACTCTGTGTATCTCCTGGAAGGGAGATAAGCTTAAAAATAAAATAATTTGTGCAATTCAATTTCTATTCCAGATGGGGAACTATATATGGGAGAAGCCCATGACTAAGGGAATTCACATATCTTTTAATTATGTAAATGGAATCAGGGAACTCTGTTATAAGTTGTAGTGGATGTGTAGAAGCATCTTGGGATCACTTAGAAGACTGGCCAATATTATTGTTTCACTAAAGCAAAATTTAGGGACATCTAGAGGCTTAGACCAACTAAACTGTTGATATTTGTGAGTGTTTTCTTTTTTTTAATAGAAAGGTTTTAGAGAAACATTTAATGAATAGACTCTTAATTTCCTTAATATAAAATAATAAAAAAGTCTGGGGGCAATAAATACAATTTAAATTAAAAAGCTATTTAATATTATAGCAGTTCATAGTTTCTTATCAGTGGGAGTAGTAACTGACTTCTTTAGTGTAAGATTTCTTTTTGTCTTTTTGTATGTATGTAAATGGTAGAACAGGAATGAATTCTATAAGATATGGAATTCTTAAATTTCTGGGAGCCAAATAATATAAACTGCCAGAGTATTGGGCTCCGTCACAAAATGATAAACATGTCAAGATAAGAAAAACATTCCTTTTCATAAAAAATAAAATAAAGATGTGATTGAGAGTGTTGTGTTTTAAGTAAGCAGCAAAATTTTCTTAATCAGTCATCTGCCATGCTATATTTTATTACATATATTTTTAGAAACTCTCTAAAAGTTGACAGATTGGAGTCCTATGTTTAAACATGCCAGATATGTTTAAATTAACTCATAAACATGACTTATTTTACTCACACACACAAACACACACATACATATAGATAGTTTCATATTTGGGAATATTTAGTTTAGGAACATCTTAGCATAATTAGGTCTATGATGTTAAATGACTGAAATAATTTTAGACAAGTGCTAATGTTGTGCTTTAAGATTCCACTGTTCAAGAATGGGGAAATAGAGTTGACTTAAAAGTGTTTGAAATCTATTTTGAAAACTATTCAAAGGAATATTTAAGTAGAAATAATCTAATTAATACTTTCATGTGTTACAGAGAGGTTTCCAATTTAATTTGACAAGCATTTATTATAAGCCAGGTATTGGCAAGCCACTGTCCTAGAAAATATGGCTACAAAGACCAGGTGAAAACTGGTCCGTCCCTACAGTAGAGAAGCTTGTATTCTATTGGCTAGTAACATAGATAATCTTAATGTGTGATAGTGACAAAGCTTATTGTATAATAGACCTTTTCAAAATAATTGCTTTTTGCTTTTTGTATCAGTTATGTATTTATTGAGTTTTGTGGTTAGTGCTAGGGCATTTGTTTAATCTTGGTTCTTATCAGGGAAAATTACTTTTTATATATATATATTTATTTATTTTTTATTTTTTTATTTTTTTGGACAGTAAAACTGTCCAGTTCAGACTAATTTTGGGTTCATGTGTACATGTTGGGTAACAGAGAACTGAATATCCATAGTCTAATATCTTGTGATTTAGATAATCTCGGAGAAAGAAAATGAAATGTATCTTTGAATTTTGGTACCAAAAAAACCCCCATGTTAAAACCAGTCATCTAAATATTACATGTATTCACATATGAAAGGCAGCTTCATGAGATCCAGGACTGAAGTCAGTAAGTTCAAATGCTGCCTCTGACATACTCTTGGCTGGAGTACATGGGAAGTTACTTGGCCTTCTAGTGCCTCAAGCAACTCCCTAAAACTATAAATTGCATAATAGTTGCTAAACGGCATTGGTAGATGCAGTTTCTTCATTGAGGATTCCCTGTAACAATGAAATCACAGATCTAGACAAAAACAAAAAAAAAAGATATAGCTCTCAGGCATGCACTCATATACATTCTCTGTCTCTGTCTCTGTCTCTCTCTGTCTCTGTCTCTGTCTCTCCTCTCTCTCTCTCTCTCTCTCTCTCTGTCTCCCCCCTCCCACTCACTCATTTTTTAATCAAATGGGATTTTAAATGAAATTCATTGTTGCCATCCTGTAATTTGGGAATTTGGGACTTGAAGACCCCTTAGTTCATGCTTGTTATTTCATTTGAACACTATGGCATTTACAATTTTTTTTCTATACCATTTCAGAAAACTGGGGGATTAATGCTCATAGCTAGGTGGCATAGTGAATAAAGTGCTAGTTCTGGAGTCAGGAAGCTACACATTGAAAATCTGGTCTCACATAGTAGCTGTGCGACTCTGGGCAAATCACTTAACCTTTATTTGCCTCAGTTTCCTCATCTATAAAACAGAGATAAAGAAAGCACCTACCTCCCACGATTGTTGTAAGGATCAAAAGAGATACAATTTGCAAAAGTTCTTAGCACAGTGCCTGGCATGTGGCTTTGCACATAAACACTATATAAAAATTATTCCTATTATTATTAGCTATAATAAATAACATGGCTAAATATCAATATAATACAATATATTTCTTCTAGGTTGGTATGTCTGTCAGCTTGGTGTTACTGTTTTTTTTTTGGTTTGTTTGTTTATGTGTTTACTTCCTTGCAAGGCTCAGATTTCATTGTATTTAGCTCTAGGTCATTATTCTATCACTGGCAGTGTTGCTTAGCAGGACTGAACTAAGTTACTATCCATCAATATAATCCTCCTTACCAACAGTGATATTAAGCCTGCTCCTGGGTAAATGAAGGGGAAGCCAGGACACAGCCTGTCATGATAGCCTTCTTCTTCATTAGTTCTTTGCTTTTTTAGCTAAATGCTGAAGGCATTTTGGGGGACATAAATGGAATTTCCTGTTGCTAAGCTCTAAGGGCTATGTCTTTGAAACCATCTTCTCCATCCAGGATCCTTTCAAATTCATTTACTACGAGGTTCTTGGTGGTTCATTTGCTTAGCTCCTAAAATCCTTGATGTTCATAAGGTTTCTAAGAGCTCACATCCATATTATACCTGTGTCTTTACACTCACTTCCTTTTTAAGATCTTTTTTTCCCCAGAATATCATGTTTCTACTCCCCTCATCTCAGAGAAGTGGGGAACAGGAAGCAGATTATTGCCTATATTTTCAGGCATGCTTACTAGGTCACTTTGGTTATCTTTAACAATTTTTCTTAGTTACAAAGATGGTTTCTTTGGGAGTTTATTGAAAAATAACTGGTATTAAAATGCATCAATACTTTTCTAAAGGTATTTCAGTATGTAAATACTATGGTTCTAATTTTCTGGGTAGAATTTATTCCATCTGTAGTCAGCACAATGGATGTGGGTCTCATGTGTAAGGAACACAGATATAATGAAAACTGGGCTTAATGTATCATAAACAAGCAGTTTAGAAGTAACCTTCATTTATCCAATTGTCAGTTTAAAGGTATGCTCCTTTAAACTTTGTGTATCAGACCATGACTTTATAAAGAATGTAGATTGTCATTGCTGTTATTACAAGTGATGTTTGATTTTTATGGGTATTGTTGCACGGTGAAACAGTTTAAAGCTTCCTAGAAATCAAGCCTTGGAAAATGATCTTTTGGATTTTAAACTTGCCGTTATGTATATGGTGACTCTAAATTTCCTATTGTTCATATCATGCATACATTCAACAAGCTTCCAGCATGGTGCCCGTTTTGTGGCAGGTACTGTGGGTAGGAACTGGGGAAGCAATTTTGAAAGCGAGATATAGCAGTTGCCCAAGCTGATGTTGTAAGGCAGGAGTGGGGTTGGGTGGGAGGGAGGAAGGGGTGTTCACAGATCAATATATTCTCTCTTTTCCTCATACATAATGATTGATCTTTAGAAGATGTGGGTCACTAACACCTGGGAGGAATCAGAAAAATCCCTTGAGAGAGATGGTGCTAGAGTTGAGCAGAGGGCCATGAACTACAATTTTGTTAAACTCCCTTTATCAGTGCAGTTTGCAACAGCATCTGCCACTTCAGATTTTACAGAATTGTCTAAAGAAGTGATGTCAAACTCAGAGAGAAATGAGAGATGCTAAACCCTATTTAAGGATCCTTGTGGGATGCATATTATCTTAGAAAATCAAACATGCTTACATATTTACTTTTTATTAATAAAGCAACATATGAAACTCAGATAGGAATTACATTTTAATCTGGTTCAGGTCCATTTGAGAGTATTGTGAGTCTCATATGTTTTGACACTTCATGCCTAGAGCACTGAGAGATTAAGTTCCTTATTCAAGATAATATGGCCAGTACTAATGAGGAAACTGAGACACCCTTTGTCAGTTGTAGCCTGTTGCATTATGCAGTGTTAAATCTGGAGTCAGAGGAACTGGATTTGAAACCTGGTTTTCTTATTTGCTAACTTTGTGACATTGGGTAGGTTGTTCCATCTCTCTGAGCTTTAGGGTGAGAAGTGAGGAAGGTGCTGGGAGATCTGAACTCAGTAATTCCTTCTAGCTCTAAATCTATGATCATGTTATTTCAGATAGTAGCAAAAGTGAGGAAAGAATTTATATCTCTCATCTCTTAAATCTGTGTCCTTTCACATTTGATTCAGATTGTATTTTTGAAAATCCATGCAAAAGACTGAACAGACTGGAGATGTGTATGTCTTATTTGTGAAGAGCAAAAATTTAGTGCTTCTTTTTCTTTGAAAGCCTGGGCCGTGGTAGTGTGGGAGACTCTGTCCTATTGCTGCCTAGAATTAATCTGCCTTTACTTGCAGATTAGGATCATAGATGTTGAACTTGATGGCTTCTTAGGGGTCATCTTTGTTCCATCCTCCAGATTAGGACATTGACGCCTAATGAGTCAAGTGACTTACCCAAGGTGATACATATTGTAGGGAACAGAGGTAACATTTAAACTCAGGTCCATTAAAACAAGAGCCAGCTATTTTTTCTGTATCATGATGCCTTTACTTGAATAGCAACATTAACTGTAGTAAAAACAGGAAGAAAAAACAACATTCAAAAATTTCCACACTAAAACAGCTTTAATTTGGCAGAAATTTTAAATTTTAAAAGTTCTGACTTTAAAACTTTACAAGTATTATGTTCATGAGTTTTGAGACACACAGCACATGTGAGAAAACTTTCTCCATGGGGAAAAATAAAAGGAAGTGATAGCTTTTTGGTATTCTGCTTGGAGTAGAGGTAGGGGATACTTTGAAGGTTTAGTGAGATCATTCTGTTGGATTATGGCTTTCTCTCTCTCTCTTTCTCTCTGTCTCTGTCTCTCTGTCTCTCTCGCTTTCTCTCTCTCTCGGTAATTTCCATGATAATTTCCAAATTGTTTTTTAAAAGGTTTGGTGAAACTTAGATCCTCTTGAGGTTCTCCTCTCACTAGATTTTTTTTGTCTCCTTTTGAATTGGAGTATTTATTTTAAAAAGCTTTTGTGGTATGAGCCTTATGTCTTTGTTATTGCAGCTGGGCCAACTTAGACCTGCTCCTCTTTCCCTCAAGCTTTTTTTGTGGTTTGGAGTCCAGTCAGTCCATGTTAGGTCTGGAATAAAGGAAAGGAGTGACAATAGTATGAAGACATGTGCTTTATGTTAGTTCTAAAAGTCACAGGTGTCCTTAATTGTATTTTGTCCACTCAGAAACACTTCTCTCCCTCTCTCTCTCTGTCTCTGTCTCTCTCTCTCTGTCTCTGTCTCTGTCTCTGTCTGTCTCTCTCTCTCTCTCTGTCTCTCTCTCTCTTTCTCTCTCTCTCTCTCTGTCTCTCTCTCTCTTTCTCTCTCTCTCGCTCTCTCTGTCTCTCTCTGTCTCTGTCTCTGTCTCTCTCACACTCTCTGTGTCTCTGTCTCTGTCTCTGTCTCTGTCTCTCTCTCTCTCTCTCACTGTCTCTCTCTGTGTCTCTGTCTCTCTCTCTTTCCTCCCTTTCTCTCCCTCTCCCTGTTTCTCAGTCTCCCTTTCTCTCCTCTCCCCAGTCCCATTTCCCTTTTCCGTGTCTGTTTATTCCTTGAATTCTGTGGAAGGATGGAGTGTATTTTTTTCTCAGTGTATCTCCTGGCTAGCCTCTTTCTTGTTCTCCCATCAGCTAGCCAAGTCTTGGATTATCACCTGCACCACTAGCTCAGGGCTTGAAAGTTCACAAGCAATTATTTTTCGTTAGTTGCTGAAAAGAGATTAAACTTGTTAAGAAACCAAAGTGTGAGTGTGACACACACTACTGACTGGCTATGCCTGAAACAGAGCAAGCCTTTGTAAAGGCTGTGTAGGAAGGAGCTGAACAACACTGAATGCTGGAGCTGCTGGGGGGAAAGGCAGCAGGGAACACAGAAAGATTTACTTTAATTAGAATTAGTGCCCAAACCTAAGTACTCTAACTGCAGGCTTTTGGGAGACAAAGGGCTGGCTCATGCTGTAATTGGCAAACAAAGAATTGGTTCATTTTAAGCATCTCATCTGGGTCTTCCTCTGATGTCTTTTCTCAACCTCTTTTCCCTTTATATTTGAGTCTTTCACAACTCATAGGTATAGTTGTATATTGTTATATAGAGAAACAGTTTAAATTTTGCTAGAAATCAATCCTTGACCAGTGATCTTTTGGATTTCAGGTTTTTGCCACTATGGGTAAGTCTCCATACACATAAGGGCAAAGGAATCATTCTTTCCTAGGAATGGTACTCAAGTTTAGTCAAATATTGACAATTTACCTTTCTTCTAATGCAAGATGCTGTATTTTAGTTGAACTTATGCCATCTTTTCAGTTTTTACTTTCCTCATCTATTTATAACTGTTTCATATATATTTCCTTATTTTAGCTCCAGAATTCAGTTATTATTGCTCTGTATGGCCTGGTTTGGCCTTGTAATCAGTCTAGGATTAGTGAATGTTTTCACGTTCTCATGCTTGGTCGGGATTTCTCATTACTGAATTGTTTGAAGCCTTTTGCCTGCCCCGGCTGGTTCATATTGGTATCTTGCCAGCCTCAGAACTTTCTGCAGTAGTATACTGACAATATATTAATTAGCTAGGAAAATCCACAAGAGGTGGGGTTAGTTTGAAAAAAATCAGGTCTTGAGGCACTGGAGAGATTAAGTACATGTACATGACTGAAACCAGAAGAGTGAAAATTTCTAGTACCCGACTCCTACTTATAGCTCTTGAATTTGATTTATTAAAATCAGGTAATAATTCATATTTGTGTAGCATTTTAAGATTTACAAAACATTTTTCCGACAACTCTCTATAGCAGGCACTGTATCATTACCCTTATCATACAGTTTAGGGAATAAAATGTCTGAGAAGTGATGTAACTTGGCCTTAATGAAATAATGAGCTATCTGAGGCAGAATTCAAACTCATATTTCCTAACTACCTATCCCAGTGCTCTATCAATAAATACCACGATGCTTATCCATCGATTTGCAGTTCTTTTATGAATGAGCCTGACAATTTTTATCAGAATATTTTACTTTGAGTGTTAGAGAAACTGCTTGTTGCTTCTGTTTTTGTATGTGAATGATAGGATATAAATTCTTTTATCACCATGTCTCAACTGCCCTGACACGTGAAATATTTTTGTGCTTTTTTTCTTAACTGTTTGTTTTCCATTGATAATTTCTAGCATAGGGATTCAGTTTTTCTGGGAATAAAAAGGAGAGGAGATATGGGAAAAAATATTTTTGCCTCACAAATTGTAGCACCTTTCATTGCCCTGAATATTGTAGTCAGATATTATAAATTTATTTAAAGCTAAAGTGGGAGATGAGGAGTGCAAGGAGCAGAAGAGACAAGGAAGGAAGCATGTTTAAACTGATCAGTTTCCCCTACAGTTTCATTTTATGACTTGTTTCTGTTTCTTTTTTTGTTAGAAATTAATTTGCTTTTTTAATGTTAAAGAACTTAATGTCATAAAGGTAATTAGTAGGTATATCATCAAGTTAGAGCAAGATTTTTCCCCTGAAGCTAGAAGTTAAAACTCTAAAGTTGTGATGGCGCCAAGAGAACAGCTAATTTTTCTGTATTCATTTTGTGTATCTGTGTAGGAAAGAGCAGGAATATACCCCTCCATATCTCCTACTTCTCCACACTCACACATGTGTAAGAGAGCAAGGGAGGGCACTCTCCAATCCAGTATATAATAGATGATAAATATGTCAAAAGGGGCCACAGATGACTTGTGCCGGTATTTAGAAGTTCAGGCTAAAAGCTTTAGTCTTCAACATAATATTATCACAAGTGTGATGAGTTGCTATCAAGTTCTAGCCCTTAATCAGTCCTCATATCTGTAGGGAAACCAGAATCTGGTTCACATTATCAAATGAGTAGAAGAGAAATTCTATTAGCAAAATCCAGAGCCCTCAAGTCAGCCTATAATCTGAAGGGTAGCCAGGCTTGCCATCCTTGATTGCTGTGTACCAATGTTTTTTTTTAAATTTAAATTATCAGAAGGTTGATTTTTACTTCTTTTCATCCCTGATGAGTTCTCGATGGGTTAGTCCATCCTGGTTAGTGCCAGACATTTGGTTTCCAAACATTGCCAAACATTGCAGTCCCAAATTCCTATTAAACTAGGAGCCGGGAGATTTCATTTTCAGTTTGTATTAAGTGAGCAGAGTGAACCCTATGACCCTCCTTTGATTGATGTCTTTCCTCTCCTGTTCTCTGTCCCCAAGCTAAATGCCCTCATCTCGCATTCTCTGTCACTTTAGTCCAGCTAAAAATTCCTAGACACAACCTCAGTCTTTTCACAAACAGTAATATTTGCTTATGCTTTGTCTGGCTGTCACAATGCAAAATGACCAACACTGGATCAGAACTTATGTCTTTTACCATTCTAGCCTTGCGTACTATCTACTTGACTATGGATTAGATATTCATGTTTCCCTTCCTTGGTGATATATAAAATTATAAAAAATATATATAAAAAATATATAAAAATTTCTTTGTAGTTATTATCAGCTGCCTAGAGTAAAGTATCTCAAATCTGAGTTAAAGTTGTAGTTTTGTGAGCAGGAATGAATCTTATTCTCTTACCATAGCTATTTTGAAGTTATTACAGGTGAATATGACAATTTTCACTTTCTGAGATTACCTGAAAGACCCATTAGTTTTGAATTCTTATTGATGGTTATCAAGGGAATGGACAGATAGAGTAAATATAAATTTATTGTAATGGCCTATTTAATAGACAGATTTAAGTGAAAAGAAATCATACTGGAC
This sequence comes from Pseudocheirus occidentalis, assembly GCA_028646575.1. Taxonomy (NCBI): domain Eukaryota; kingdom Metazoa; phylum Chordata; class Mammalia; order Diprotodontia; family Pseudocheiridae; genus Pseudocheirus; species Pseudocheirus occidentalis. Next base: position 257,099,759 of record CM053594.1, on the reverse strand, counting down.
TTTGATTTTATATCATAGTTTTGCACTGCCCATTTTTTTTTCCAAGGGGAGGAGTGTGACTTGCAATAGGGCTGAGAGTGAGAGGCAAGATATTTTTTTCATGTTTTGAAGATCTGGTCGTACCAGGAGCTAGATGGTGTCATTTATCTTTTCTTTCTAAATGGTTTCTAGTCTTTCCTCAGAATTCTGGGATCAGCCTCCTCATTAATCCAATGGAAATAATTAGAGGTACTGTGAGGGTAAACCATTCATGGAATGCTGTGTGTGTGTGTGTGTGTGTTACATTCAGCATTGTTGTTGTTGTGCCTCGGTACCTTGGCAATACAGCTTGGGAATCTAAGTCTTTTAACTAGGTGCTAACTGTCCTTTTGTTGACACCCAACGGACAGCTTTGGCATTTCTGTATAGTTCCTTGCTGCGTGGAAGCCAGCTACTCACTGACAGCAATGTGCCTGTAGAAGCAAATTGAAATTGAAGAGAGGGGCTCCCTTTGGTGATTTCATTGCAAATGAAGATGTCACCAGGGCACTGACAGTTTCCAGACTAAATGTCCTTGAGGGAATAGTGTTTATGTCATTCTAACTTATCTGCCCTTCTTTTCTGTAAAGCACCCCTGCAGTAGCAAGTATCACAATGGAGAAAGCCAGAGCCAGGTTTTGAAGGACAGCTATAATGATCTACTGGAAAAAACAACTATGAAGGAAAGATGGAGAAAAAATGGCCAAATAGAGACCATACCACTTTGAAGAATTTATACTATGCAGATAATAGGATTATATTTCCATAATTCTTTTCCTCTCATGTCTGGTGGATTCTGTTGGATCTTACATTTCTATTTGCCTTTTCCAGCTTGCTAGGCATATGTGTCACATCTGCAAAGAGAATTCATTGTCTGCCACCTGTAGCCAACTCCTGCTAAAAAGGTGAATGAATCTGACATCTCTAAAGGTGTCACCCTCGGGAACTGTCCTGCCAGCAATCATGTCAGCAGGAGAAAACTTCTCATCGACCCTAATTCTTTTTTCTTAGTCCCCCCCTTCTTTTTCGTGTAGCTAACATGCTCTTTCTTATGATTGATTTCAGCTTTGTAGCCTGTTGATAAAACACCCCTGGGCACCCTAGAATGGAGTTGGGAGATATCTAATCCAGGGGAGATTATATCTCTATCAAGAAATGGTAATAAATCCCATATTATTGTCTGCAGTTTCTCTTTGGCGGTTTAGCCTATGAATCTCTGAGGTAAGCAGCTGTCACAGAGATTTCATGCCACTTTTTTATTTACAGCTGTTTTACAATATTTGGAAATGAGGCATGAATTGGGAAATTGTCTGCAAATGATGAATAGTGGTGTCCCTTCTTCCCAGTGCAATTTGAAGCATGTGATATAAATGGTAAACAAGGACAAAACATTGCATTCCAAACACAATAACTAGTCTCCTCTCCCCTTTGCCTGCAGCTTTCCATGTCAATGCTGTTTTTGTGTGTTTGATTTCCCCAGTGTTTGTAATTACTGGTGCATTTAAGATACCATCCATGGATTGAGAGATTTCTTTCCCAGATTGCATTTATGTCTTTGAAAGCCTAAATTTTATTATTTGTACAATTTAAGGAGTTTTCAGGAGTCTGCTAGCAGGAGGAGAACATAGAGGAGAAAAGAGAAATCTGTTTTCAGCAACCAAGAGATCAGAAAGTATCAGTGCAATAAAGATACTTCACGTACTTACACATTCTCTTTCTTATATGCATTGGTGTTTACTTTTCCTATAGTGGATGAAGTCATACAGTCATATAAAGTATGGAAAAATGAACAATTTGAGTTTCATGACAGATCTGAGCAAGTTATATATTGATTGTAGAGAAGAAGTAGAAATATTTTCATGGACTGGGAAAATGAATAAGGGACATTGTATAATTTAAATAAACACAATAAAATAAAATAATATAATGCATATATTGAATGCAAGTATAAAATGTTATCAGAAAAAATGTATTTTCTAATCAAGGGCATAGGTAAAAGCAAAAATGAGATAGTTATCAAATTTTCAGATGACATCAGATAGCAAGGAATAGGAAACACTCTGGGTGACAGGCTTTAGAGATCCAGGGGGCTGGAGCATTGAGTTGAATCTAATCAGATTAAATTTCATAGGAATAAATATAAAATCTTACATTGAACTAATACAAGTTAGGAGGAAGTACGATAAACAAATAGTTTGTCTGGAAATGAACTGGGATTTTTAGTGGTTAGCAAGCTTGGTTTGAAACAACAATGTTATATTGTCACTCCCCCCTACCCCCCAAATCCTAATAGCTTATTGTGTATGTATGTGTGATTTATATTATATTTACAATAGACCATTTATATTAGGAGAGGCATTGTTGTTTTCAGTCATTTCAGACCTGTCTGATTCTTTGTGACCCCATTTGGAGTTTTCTTGGTAAAAAATACCAGTTTTTTGTTATTTCCTTCTACAACTCATTTTAAAGATGAGGAAATGAACAAGCAGGGTTAAGTTACTTGACCGCCTAGGTTTCAGATTTGGTCTAACCCAGTGCTCTCTCCATTGTACCACCAGGCTGCTCCAGGAAAGGTATACCTTCCAGAAATAATGAGGTAACAGGCCTTTTGTTAGAGGCAGTTAAGTGGCTCAGTGGATAGAACACAAAGTCTGGCCACTTGACTGAAAAATATCCATTTGTTTCCCAATCCTAAAGAAGGGCAATGGCAGAGAATGTTCAAAATACAGAATTATTGCACTTATTTCACATGCCAGCAAAGTCATGTTTAAGATTCAACAAGTTGGGCTTCAGAAATATGTGAACTGAGATGAGACTTCAGTAATATGGGAACTGAGAATTACCAGATGAGCAGACTGGCTTTCAAAGAGGCAGAGGCACCCGAGACCATATTACCAACATTGGCTGGATTATGGAGAAAGCAAGGGAGTGCCAGAAAAAAAAATCTGCTTCTGCTTCATTGACTGCATGGAAGCCTTTGACCACGTGGATCACAACAAAATGTGGCAAATCTTCAAAGAGATGGGAGAACCAGATCATTTTGCTTGTCTCCTGAGGAACCCTGTATGGGTATCAAGAAGCAATAGCAAACCTGGAACTAGTGATTAGCTTAAGATTGGAAAAGTAGCATGACAAAACTATGTCTTGTTCCATCTTTAACTTTTATGCAGAGTATATCAAGTGAATTTCCAGGCTGGAAAAAATCAAAACCTGGAATTAAAGTTGCTGGGACAAATATAAATAATCTCAGAGATGGAGATGATACCACTCTCATGGCAGGAATTAAAAAGCTTCTTGATGAGGGTGAAAGAGGAGAGCATAAAAGCTGGCTTAAAGCTTAACATAAAAAACAAAAACAAACCAAAATAACAACATAAAAAAGATCTTGGTAACTGGTCCCATTACTTCCTGGCATATAGAGGGAGAAGAAATGGAATGAGTGTCAGATTTTATGTTCTTGAGCTCAAAGATTAGTGCAGATAGTGACTACAGCAATGAAATTAAATGATATTTGCTCCTTGGGAGGAAAGCTAATACTGGGCAGCAAACTAAAAATTCTGGACAGCATGCTAAAAAGCAGAAATATCACCTCACCAACAAAGGTCTGTTAATTCAAGGCTATTTTTCCTCCAGTAGCAATGTATGACTGAGAGTTGAACTATAAGGAAAACTGAGTGCTGTAGAATCAATGCTTCGGAACTGTGGTGCTGGAGTAGACTTTTGAGAGTCCCTTGGCCAGCAAGGAGATCAAATTAGTCAATACTTAAAGAAATTAATTCTGAGTATTTACTGGAAGGTCAAATTCTGAAGCTTAAATATTTTGGACAAATAATGAGAAGACAGGAGTCATTGGAAAATACCCAGATGTTGGGAAAGATTACAGGCAAAAGGAAAGGGGAACAGCAGAGGCTGAGATGGATAGATAGTGTCATGGAAACAATAAACATGATTTTGAGAGATAGTGGAGGATAGAAGGGCCTGGAGTGCTCTGGTCTATGGGGTCACAAAGAGTAGGACAGACTGAACAAAAACAACAGTCCCTTTATACTTTGTTTTGGTTAGACCACATCTGGACTATTTTGTTGCAGGGACCACGATTTCAGAGGGCATCTATGAAGTAGAGTATTTAGAGCAGGAAAACCAGGAAGGTGAATGGTCTGCAGTTCATGATGCATCAAGCCCAGTTCTAAGAAGAGGAACCTTGAAACTAAAACGAGACTGGAGATTGGGATGGGGACATAATTTTTGTCTTCAAGTGTGCTAAGGATTGTCATAGGGAAGAAACATATTCATTCTGTTTGGTTTTAGTGGGCAACACTGGGAGCAGTGATGGGAAGTTGCAGAGAAAAATTTCGGTGTGAGGTCATGAAAGCCTTCTGTACAATTAGAGCTATCTATTAGTGGAATATGCTTCCATGGAAATTAGCAGGTGCTCTGCTATTGGAAGTTTATAAGTAAAGCCTGACTGGAAATTCTTTTTCAAGTATAGATCATCATATATATACACTGAAACCTCTTCCATCTCTTAATTTCTGTGATTTCTGTGGTTTTATAAGTATTGAAAGGGGAGGATTACTCCTATTTCATTCTTTTTGTTCAGTTCATTAAAGTGGAGCCTGGGCCTCTTCAATTAGGTGTTATGGTAGGCCTGCACCACATATGGCCTGTGGGCTGATTGCAGCCCACAAAAAATGTGGGGTTGTTACTGTACACTCTCCTGTTTGTCATGTGACCCATGGCAAACAACCGTTGTCAGTCTGTCTCTAGTCTAGCCTATCTTCCACCTGGAGAAGTTTAGACTATTTTAATTTTGGCCCCTGCCTAACTGCCAAGTCCTGCAGGTCTGTGTGAAGTCATGCTGATTAAAAACATTTCTTACCTCTTCATTAAAGAAGTTTTAGTAGAATAAAATTCTGTAGTTCTTTAAGGATATTTGAGAATTCAAAGTATCTTCTTCTCTTGACTCAGTTTAGCTTATTAAGGTTTAATCTTTTGTAATTTTGTGAAGGTCGACCAACCCAGGAATGGGAGAAGAGGGTAATCATGGTAGACCTAAACTAGGATGTAGCAGGCTGATGAAAAAGAACCATTATGGAATATTACTTTTGTGCATATTTTTGATGGCAGATAAGTCTGCTTTCCATGGCTTGTAGGTATTTATTTTGTGTGACAAGACATACATGTTATAGTGAAGGTTTCAGTGGATAATAAGATACAGGAGTTGTAATTTTCAGATGTATGGGTGAGAAAATTGAAAAGCTACAAAAGGAACAAATGTATTATTTCAGCTCTGGGATATACACACATACACACAAACATATATGTATGTATATGTGTGTATGACACATGCATAGGTGTATATGCACACACAAAATAGTCAAGCTAAAAGAGATTCAGCAGTATTTGTAGGTTATTAGTTATTGCAGCTAGGAGTCGCAATTTTCAAATGTAGAGACCAACAATTTGAAAATATTGCAGAAGAGACATAAATGCATTATCCCAGCTCTGGGACTCACTCTCTCTCCCTCTCTCTCCCTCTCTCTCCCTCTCTCTCTCTGTCTCTCTCTCTCTCTGTCTCTCCGTCTCTCTGTCTCTGTCTCTCACTCTCTCTCTTTCTCTAACTCCAAGCTAAAGAGACTCCACAATATTTGCAGGTCATTAGCTTATCACCTCTCACCTGGACTATTGTTCAAGTCCCTAATTGGTCTTCATGCCTCCATCTTCCGCATGGCTGCCAAATTAATATTCCTAAACTAAAAGTATGACAGTATTACCCCATTTCACGAGAAGCTACAATGGCAATTTCCTTTTGTTCCTGGGAAAAACTATAAACTTCTTTCTTTGGCATTTAAAGCCAGTAACATTCTGGTTCCAGCCTAGCTTTCCAGCCTGACTGCACATTGCTCCTCATCACTCACACTATGTAGGAGCCAAATGGGCCCACTGGTTGTGCCTTGTGAAGGGTGATCCACCTCTCCCCACCCTGTTTTCCCTTCTTCTCTTCCCCCATCCCTGGAATGGTCTCTTCTCATCTCTGCATCATGGAAGTTCTAGCTCCTTTCATGGCTCAGCTCATGAGCCACTTCCTTCAGGAGGCCTCCCCAGTTTATAGGATCATAGAGTTAGATGTGAAAGGCACTTTAAAGGACCATCTCATCAAATTGCCTCATTTTATAGATGTGGACCTGAATCCAATTGAATTTAAGTCACTTGTCCAAGGTTACAGTGTCAGAGGCAGGATTTGAACCTAGGAATCCCTGTCTCTAGAGCCACAGTTTTGTTTATTGCATCATGCTACCTCCATCCCACTGAGAAAAATAACTACGAATTTTGTATATATTGTGTTCGATATTAACTTCTTTATTAATATACTATGTCCTTCTTCTATATAATGTAGGCCTTTCAAAGTCAAGAGCTCTTTTCCTTTTTAATTGTATCTCCATATAGTGTGACACACATTAGCATGCTTAATGGAATGCTTGTTGATTGATTTATTGGTCTACTCTCCCCATTTTGATATTTTTTAATTCATGAGACAACAAATTTTTTGAGTGTGTATAATGTTCATGAAGCTCTTCGAGGTGCTTGGGAGAGTATAAAGATAAAATACAGCCCTATCCCTTAGGAAGCTATTGATCTAGCAGAGGAGCAGGTAATAGATATATACAGATAACTGGAGTCAAAAATAGAACACAAAAGCACAACAAAAGGGCTCTTAAAAATTCTATGAGAGTTTGGAGGATAGAACAATTAATTCCAGCTGGGAGAATCAGGCGAGGCTTCATGGAGTTCATGGTATTTGAGCTGCATCTTAAAGATCATTGAGTAAGAGGGAAAGGAAGGGTGAAAAAAAGAGAGAACTCTATGTCTCTATACTGAGATTAGGGGGAGAAAATGTATCGATCAGGAAATGAAACCATCTGATGTGGCATGAGGGCAGGGGAGAGGAAAAGCGCCATTCCATGTAGCCTGTGTGGATGAGGAGCCGGGTGTCTGTGGTTTGGGAGAGGGGGCCCACAGTGAGCAGACTTCCTTTTGGACTAAAGGGGCTGAATGGTTCAGTATGTTGTTTCCACTAATCACAGGCAACTGAGGTTGTTGATTTTAACTACCAGTGAAGCTCTAGCAGGACTTCTTTTGTGAAATATTTCAGTATAGTATACTTATGTTGAAATAGAATGCATGATTTTTTGCCAAACACAAAAAAAGAAAAAAAATACCATAAACAAACAAAACCTTACCACGTAACACCTCCCCCTCCAAAAACAAATCAAAGCAAAACAAAACAAAAAAGGCTTTCTCACACATGTAAGATGTTCTAAACATAGAGATATTTTTAAGAAGGTAAAAAACCCATCTGGTCTATTTTATTGAAGTCTGTTTCTTATCTTTTTTTAAAATGATGATAATAACAATAACAGATAACATATAGAACTTATATATATGTATATGTGGAAGGGCATAGTGTATTAATAGAGAAGTTAATATTGAATACAACATATACACAGGCATTGTGCTAAACATTTTACAACGATAATCTCATTTGAGCTTTACAATAATCCTTCAAGATAGTATTGCTACAGAAAAGGAAACTGAGGCAAACAGCATTTGAGTGACTTGCTCAGGGCCACACAGCTAGTTCATTGTGTATGTGTTTGTATGTGTGTATATAGTGTATATATATATACAAAATTATATGTATATATGTATGTATAGATATATATACACATAGAAATATATACATACACATATGTATCTAGGAATATGTGGAGTTGAGGCAATAGTGCTACGACTTATATAGTGCTGTGCTTGGAGTCAAGAAGACCTGATTTCAGGTTAGGTCTCAGACACTTGTTAGCTGTGTGACTTTGACCAAGTAACTTAACCTCTCTTTGCCTCAAATGTGAAATGAAGATCATAATATTAATTACCTCCTAGGGTTGCAAGGATCTAATGAAGTATTTGCAAAATACGTGGCTCAGTGCTTGCTACGTAGTGTTAACTGTTCGTTGTGGAAGGAGCACTAGGACTGGAGGAGGATATGTGTGCGAAATATTCCCTTTGTGACCTTGGACAAATCATTTAACTTCTCTAGACTTCAGTTTTGTCTTTAGTAAAATGACACAGTTGAACAAGGTGATTCCTAAGGTTCCTTTCAGCACCTTACCCTGTGTTTCTTCTGAAAAATGAACTTTCTTAAAGGGTATAAATGGATTTTGTTGGTTGAAGCCAGAAAACAGAACATTCTAAGTTGTCTTATAAGTCAAACCAAGATTTGTTTGGCTGAAGCAATCCTATCATGCTTAGATATTAGATTTATGGTGTATTGATGTAGGATAAACAGAGTCCCTCTTAGCCGAGTGGATTTGTACAAACCAACAGCTTGTGTGGCTCAACCATAGAGTTACTCACTTGAGGGGAAATGTTTTCAGGCACAAAACTATCTTTTCTTTCCTCCTTTTTTGGGAGGGGGGAGGGAAGGGGAAGTCAATTGCTAGCTAGTCTTTGTTGAGACATAATTTAGTAGTACTTGAACCAGTTACCTATCGGTTATTTATTTATTTGTAAACTGCATGGTACTTTCTGGGCAGTGAAGGTGGCACAATGAACTTTCTGGAGTCAGGAAGACCTGAGTTCAAATACTGCATCATCCACTCACTAGCTATGTGACAAGTCACCTAGTTTCTGCCTCTTTTTCCTCAGCTGTCATAATAGCACCCAGGCTTGTTGTGAGAATCAAATATTTGTAATATTTGTAAATCGTTTAGCATAGTGCCTGACTCATAAGAAGTTCCTATTAAGTGTTCATTTCCTTTCCTTCCTGATCCTCTCGACACTCACTCCTACAGCTTCAGGCTGCTGGTTCTTTTACTCCGATGTCATTGTGTCAGTTATGGTTTAAAGCTTTTTCTGAGTGAGACTTTCCTCTGACCCCATATAATTACCAAAAGGCTTGAGTAAAAGACACGGTTCCCTCCAAACTGGACTAGCAAATAAAGCTATCAAATCTTTAGGACTTTCTGTTTCCATTTTAACTCAGGAAGTATTCTGTTTTCATTGACTCTCTCTTTAGATCTCATCAATTGTGTATTCTTTGGATTTAGCACTGATCTTTAGCTGGGACTTAATAATATCAAGGGTTCCTTGCATCTGCAAGCTACAGCTTAGATGGTGAGCCTTGTTGGGCATGTTCCTCAGAATGAACCACAGTAGACGGGGCCAAATTTGTCAAAGGGCTTTAGACAGGCTTCTCTTTTTGGGTGCAGAGTTTTTAGCCTACAAAGAATGGATCAATTTAGCTGTCAGAATGAAAGCTAAGTAACCAATTGCCCATGCAAATTAGTCAATTGTGGAAGCACTTCAAAATTGCTCACATGAAAAGGAAGTCTGCCATTTGAAAAGCTGGCACATGAGGCTGAAGTAAGAAAGTGCTCACTGTCCAGGGGCCTTCTCTGTCCTTAGCGTTGGGGAACTCTTCAGTGAGAGCAATTTTTGGTTGGTTTGGGACATTTGTTAATTTTTAGCTGAGAATCATTTCTGTTTGAAATGTTTCCTAGGTCCTGTACCTCTCCCCAGTTCAGAAAATATTTCTTTGTCTCCTGTCATAATAATCCAACAGGAAGTTGTTTTAGTCTGTCTATATTCACATTATTGAGGTAATAAATCAGTTTCAGGAGCAGCAATTAGTAATACCTTTAAATACTTACCATGCTACCATAGTACAACAAATCAGTGTAAAAACCCTTTGGTTTTTTCCCTCTTAAATTGTTACACTCAGAGTTAATAAATGCTTTGAAAAACAAAATCTCTAATTTCCTCCTTCCTTTTTCTCTAGCCCTGAGCTTCATTTAACATCTCCAAACTGTCACTTGTCACAATGACTTCTTATTAAACACAGGGGTTAAAGTACTCCCTCTGGTTTTCCAGGCTAATGAAGGACAGTAATTTCTACTTTTTATTCATTTTAGAGATGGTTTTCAAAAGATCTACCCCTCTGTTGTGGGAGATAGGACGCTAAGTATTCAACTTTAAACAGATCCTTCACTGAAATTATGTTTAGAAGTCCCTCAAATTATCCATCAGGCCCCTCATTTATTGACTGACTACTAGGAATAGGTTCCTCCAAAAGGTTTCATGAGGACTGCTCATCCTCTATATGAGAAAAGAAAAAAAAATGGATTCTTAGGTTAATATAAATATATGTCTTCATTTTCATGTGTTCTTAGTTCCTTTCTGATACATCTGAGGGTTTATTGGTCTGTGTTATCTCTCCAAAGGCATAATGGTGACTATTCCATGAGACCCTTTATAGGAAGGTGTTAATATAAAACATTATTATTCGTTTGTTCAACAAACATTTATTGAAGTGAGAGTAAATATAGCATACAGTACATTATTTTAGAAAAAAATTAAAATTTGAATTATGAATCTATTGTGCTGTAAGCTTTATGAAATACTTTCCTTATGATAACACTTTGATTTAGGTAATCATAATAATGATAGCTGACATTTATATGGTATTTCAAAGTTTGAAAAACATTCTATATATTTAATGGCAAGATGTGATTGCTAACCTCTCCCCCTCCCCTTACTTTGATGTAATCACATGAAGTAATGAGAAGATAATGAGTGTATGAAGTATTGATATGGTAATGAAATACAATGCCATGTGCTTCTTTATCCCTTTCCCAAATATGAAAGAGCTATCTAATTGGATTTCATTAGCAGCTGGCCATTGGCTGGATAAAGTCTGGCCACACCCTGGAGGTCTTAAAAACAAAAGAAAAGGGAACAGAAAGAGCATGTCAAGAGAGAATTGGATAAATTTGGAATTCTAGGCTCAATTGAGAAGCATTGAGAGCAGAGACACATATACAGAAACTCAGGTACAGAGAAGGGCAGCCTTCCAGGCAATTTAGGGAGTGTGACTTCTGGAAGTAGAAAAGCTAATTATAGATTGAAGAAAGAATAGACAACTGATAATTGAACTATGTAGAAGAGCAGACTCAGGGAGCCCAGCAAAGCAACTTCCCCAGCAAAGATTCCACCAAGAGGGAGGTCAAGCTTGAGGGTTCCAAGAGGTAAGAAAAGACATCAGGTCACTCTAGTACTGGAGACACAAGTTGTCTTGGCCACTTGAGTTCCTCATTTGTTGACCTCACTACTAATGCTTTTTGTTCCTGCTTTTCCTCTGCCACTGTGTGTATTTGTGGGAGAGTATTTCTCCAAATTTATTAGGGGGAAGGGAATGTTTTATAGCTACTTTTCTTAGTAGCGGGTTTAGTTTTACTAATTGTGTCTCTTGACTAACTCTTAAGTGTAATCTCCCTGAATGGGGCTCACAAGCTTTAATTTTAGTAGTATAGAACCATAGAGCAACCTTGAACCTTTGAGAGTAACTGTTCCTTCAGGGGACCCATCCTGCCTGTCAAAGTTTTAGGGAATAGCTCTTGAGGAAGTTTTTACATAAACTTCACCTTAAGTTACTAACAGAGGAGTTAATGGACTCAGAGAGGCTAAAGATCTTGTCCATGATCGTACAACTAGTAAGTGTTAGGACTGGATCAAATTCAGGTCTTCTGAGTCCCAATTCAGTACTCCATTGTCAGGGAGTGAGGAAACTGCGTACTCGAGGCCACTATGGCCCTCTAGGTCCTCAAGTGCTACCCCTTGACTGAATCTAAACCTTACAGAAAGAATCCCCTTAATAAAAGGATTTGTTCTTTAGAACTTAGACTCAGTCTAAAAGCAGTGCCCAAGCACCTAGAAGGTCACATGTGGCCTCAAGGCTGCAGGTTCCCTACTTCTGAATTAAAGAATTTCATAGAAATAGAATCATGTCTAAACTAATGAGAATGGCTCTGGGAACGGGTAGCCCCAATGAATAAACTCCTAGAGGGTGGAGACCGAATGCTACGCTTCTCTGAATCCTGAATAATAACATACTGCATGAAATAGCTGCCCAACTTTGTTGATTGAAGGAAATGCCGGATGCTATACTAACCTTATAGTTACTTTTCTAATAAGCACTGTATCATACATGTAATTTTGTAATAACACCTTTTGTGGAACAGGTTAAATATTGTGAAGGCTGGATGAGCAGTTAATTTTCCAAGTTAAGTTCTTTAGTACCTTTAAAAAAATCCAAAGAAAGGGAAGAAAGAGTGCGGTAGAAAAACAAAACAAAACATGATTTGAAGTTAGAAGTTCCCTTTCTAGTGCTGCAATTTGTGGACTGATCAAGTATTTGTAAGAACTCTAGTAAATACAGTTTCATCCTCAGGAGCTGCAGCTTGGCAGAAGGACACTCCATCCCATATCTCCCCCTCCTTGCCCCATTCCTGAAAGAGAAAATGACCACAGTCTGTCAAAACTAAAGGTAGATGAAAGTCACTTAAGAAATCTTATCCTTGTTGCTAAATGGTTTTTCCATAACTTTGATAATCAAGTAAAATTTCAGCATCCTAAGAAAGTAATAATCAAAGTTCAGACTTTCTCACTGTGCCATGCTCAGAGAAGTAGTCCCTTAAAATAAGCTCATTTTTTTTCACTTGCAATCTGTCTTTTATACAGAATAGATGTAGAACCTTGTTTAACTATTTGGGCAGCATTAAAATGAACAAACTGCCTAAGCCAGCATGTGGAACAAAGTGACATACTCATAAAAATTGGCATCGCTGTTAAACAGCGCACTTTCTGAATGGCATTTTGTTTGGGCATTACGACTTCAGCTGGACCATTATAGGAGTCTGCTCCATATTACAAGACTCTTTCATCACAACCTCAAGCTATTTATACATTGTTTTGTTTAACCCTTTAAATTGTTTTCTTGTGACCTGTTAGACAGCATATCATTTTTCTACCTCTCCAGCACAAAAACTGAATGGTAACACTGGGGTTAAAGATGGTTCCTGTCATTAGGCAAGGAGTGTCAGCCCCCGCAGTCTACAGGATTACTTCTTTCCTTATTTCACAGACATGCATTTGTTTATTTCTATTTTTTCACTTATCTGAGCTTCCCTAGATATTTTTGTATTTTATTATTTGAAGTATTTTTGTGGGCATCCTTCTGAATCCACAGAATTGTCCACTTTTTTCTCTTTGATTCCATGCTTCAAAGGTTTTCTTGGGTCTGAATGACCTGGCTGGTGCAGGTCTCTCTCTTTTTTTCTACTCTGGCTCGTTTTCACTCTTATTTCTTTCTTCTATTCCTCTTCTTTCAATTTTTTTTGTTACTCCAATTCTTTATGTTCTTTTCACCTTAACTCTCTCTTTTCCCCTCTATAATTTAGAGGATGTTAAAAACAAGTTCTTTTATTCTATAACAGACGAAAGCATTAATGTATTGAGTTACCTTCATCTTATAGTAAAAGTGAATGAAATGAATATATTTGAAAATTATCCAACTGTAGAGATACCTGTTTGGAAGTAGTAATGACTTAACTATAGGCTAGCAATCAGGGCTTAAGAGGTCATCAAACTAGAGAACATATGAAAAAGAAAGGTATAAGCAGGTATTTATAACTAGAACATAATTCTTCTTTTTCTAGACCTGTCTCCTCTGTGTGTGGTAAGCATTCAATAAATAATTCTGCCCTCCTCACTGTAATGTACTGATTCCTCAGTTTTTCTGGTCTTGCTAATCTGTTGTCCTAAATGCAAATAATTTCAATCATTTCTTAGTCTGTATTGGTGTTTGCAGTACATTGAATGTGACTTTGTGCCCTGATAAAATGTTGCCAACATCTGTAGTTTTCTTTTAAAGTCAATATTAGGGGGCAGCTAGGTGGTCCAGTGAACAGAGCACTGGCCCTGGATTCAGGAGGACCTGAGTTCAAATCTGGCGTCAGACACTTGACACACTTACAAGCTGTGTGACATTGGGCAAATCACTTAACCCCAATTACCCTGCAAAAGGCAAAAGAATAAAATAAAGTCTATCTTAGAGTAATTACTCTCCCCTTACTGCTTTTTATCCATAAATACTTGTTTGTTGTGTGACCTAAGCAATAAGCAATTGAAGTTATTTTGCAAGATGCTATTGAAAATGTTGGGAAATTTGGTATTGTAACCAAAAGGTTTGAAGAGAATAATAAGATATCTCTTCTGTAAATTATCAAAGAATGTAAATAATCTCAGGTTACAGTGAATATAGACTACCTATCCACAGAGAATGGTAGTTTTACAAAGCAACTATGCATAATAATAACACTTGAACAATTAAGAATAGCCATTTACTTAGCAGTAAGACAAATGAAATAACATAGATGGGCAGTGAGGTGTCGCAGTGTGTAGACAACTCTAGAGTCAGGAAGACTCATATTTCTACATTCAAATCCGGCCTCAGAAACTTACTAGTTGTATGATGCTGGGCAAGTCATTTAACCCTGTTTACCTCAGTTTCCTTATATATAAAATGAGCTGGAGAAGGAAATGGCAAACCACTCCAATAGCTTTACCAAGAAAACCCCAAATGAGATAATGCAGAGTCAGACACAAATGAAAAATGATTGAACAGCAACAACAAATAATAATATAGTTATTCATATATTAAATCAAATATATAAATCATAAAATATAGCACAGTCTACAAAGAAATCTGGTCATTTTTTTCCCACCAGTGCACTTAGTATGTTGTGGGTGGACTGGGAACACACTTTAAGAAATCTGGCAGGGAAACAAATGAGGGAGGAAAACCTCAAATATTAGAGGTAGCTCACAACTCTGAACTGCAGTCTTTGATGTCATAGGTCTAGTTAGGCACATGTATAATGCATGAACCTGCTTCTATGCTGACTTCTTGTCTGTTGGTTTTTGGTGCTCATGACCTAGAGAAATCTGCTTCTTTTCTTTATCCAAATGTAGTTTTTAATGTTCCCTTAACTGAAGATAACCTTAAAAAGGCATTTAGAAAGTGTTACTTGTTAATGCGAACATTAGCTCTTCTTAAATGAGAAAATTGCTCCCTTTAGACTTTACAGGCAAAACTAGTCAGTTATTCAGAAACTGCGGTGCCCTCTCAGAACATGATCACTCTATCACATTTCCTTCTTCTCCATAAATTAAATGAGAACCTCCTCACTTTGTGGCTTACTTTACTCCTAAAAAGTAACAGTTCTCCAAATTTTTCCTATGAAATTGATAGTCCTTTTTAAAGAAAAAATTCAAACAGTCTCCATATGTTTATATATTTGGTCATTTTTAAGTTTAACCTGTTTTTGTTATAAAAGTTACATAAAATGAGCCATTATCTCCTTTAGCTATAAAGTCTTCAGTTGGAAACACCATTCCATTTACTGTTCTAAAACAACTTTTTATTGTATAAAACCAGTTCTGCTGTTCCTGTAAGCCACCAGAGTTGTTCGTATACAAGTCTGTGGTCATACTGTCATTCATAAGGTAATTTGAGTTTTTGTTTTATTGTTGTTAAATTTCTGTCCATAAGTGCTCAGATGTTATCTAAAAATAATTTCTTCCTACATATCTATGAGTAGTTTTTATTCGAAGTTTTCTTCTTCTTTTAGGCATCTTCTTCTTCCTTTAGGCATCAAAATGCTCATCTCTAATAGCAACAATATCTTACATCCTTTGTCAGTTGATATAATTCTTTTCTTTTACACACAAATACTTTTTCCCCCTTCTACCACTAAATTCTATGTGATCTGAGGAGTATCTTAAAGGGATAGGATACTCAGACATGTGGAACGTTCCCTTGGGAAAAGTAGCAGGTACCTAAATAAATATACTACTGGAGCTACTGGAAGATAGGGGAATTAGGAAAGACCTCACGTGGAAGGTGATACTTGAGTTTTGAGGGAACCTAGGGATACTAAGAGGACACAAAGATGGGGTGCATTTTACAGATGAGAAAACTGAGGCCCAGAGATTAAAAGGTGGCTTGCTGAAGGTCACCTAAATAGTAGAGCCAAGTTTTAAATCTCTTTCCTATGATTATAAATCCTCTTCCCAGCACCCATTGTTCCCACCACCAAGGCCCTCTATTTCAGGCCTTTGTCACTTTTTATCTGGAGTTAGATCATAGATCTGGGGTTTTGAAGGGATCTGAGAAGCCATCTGGTCCAACTCCCTTATTTTATGGATAAGAAAAGTGAGGCATAGGGAGGCTGAGACATTCCCAAGATCATACAGGTAGTGAGTATCAGAGGTATGACGTAACCTAAGCCCCCTGACTCCAGAACAAGTACTCTTTATATTCTACTGTGATATTTAGGTACTTTCTAGCGTAACCTCCTACAGAATGGTTGTATCTTTTTTGACCCACCCAAAACAGAATTGTTTTGCTCAAAAAACATTTTTTCCCTCATGGTATTCCTATACTTAAATATCCCCAATGTTTTTCCATTGCCTATAGGAGAGAGTTCAAACTCCTTCAGCCTAGCATTTAAAATTTTCTACTCTGCAAACTCACCCTACAGCTTCCTTTTTTCTTGTTATATTTAATGTTTTCTTGAAGGTTTGTGATTTTAGTTTCTCACTAATTACCCTCTTTGTGCCCTTACAGAATCTCTTCCTATGATGAAAACGGTTAAGCCAAACAAAGTGACACAACATTTGGTAACATATGCAAAAACCTTCCACCATAGTCTCACATCTCTCTAGGGAGAGGAACGAAGCATGACCCACCATCAGTTTCTTGGAACGTAGGTTTGACATTGCATATAGTTGCAATTTTGATATCCTTTAGTGTTGCTTTCATCAAATCAATTGTCCTCTTGGTTCTTTCTTTTCTCAGCATCATTTTACATTAGTCCTCTCTTTTCCCTAATTCTTCATATTCACCATTATGTATGGCACAGTAATATTTTCCTACATTTATGTTTTCTAGGAAAAACAAATATACAACAGCCTAGTAACCAATGTAGCTGTGATCTTGACATCCTACTCAGTCTTCTTTTCCTTGTTAACTGTCTGTTCTAACCAAACTTGTTTTCTCATTCTGCTGATGCCTTCAAAGTCCAGCTGAAGTAACAGTTTCTTCATAAAGCCTTGCTTGATCTGGGAATGATGACCTTTTCAGCTCCAGGGGTTATAATCTATATACTCATTTGACAATCTTTTCCTGTTGTATATCTTCTGACTTTCCAATTAGATTGTAAGGTTCTATTGGTAAGGCTACCATTTTCTCAGATTATTGATGGTGGTATGTCATACTCTTTTCCTTATAGCATTGGATCAACAATTATTTGTTAATAAATGAGTTGGCTGCCTAATGTTAAAGAGTCATTCTTCTCCATCAAACTTCTGGGAGCTTGGAAATCTTTGACATGGTGGGCCCTTTTCCACCTAGAACTTTCTTAGGAACATGGACTTTGACTGGATATTTTTCTCTTAAAACTATGACTGAGTTCTTCTGTCTACCAGTCTTTGTACATGAAACCTCTTCATGCTGCTTTGAAGAAGATTTTATGACAAGTACCATAATTTTGACTGTGATGGGGATGCCCTAGATAACTTTTAAGCTCATTTTAACTCCATTGACCATGCATTATTTTGTTTTTCTTTCTACAGATTTGATTTAAAAGAAGCAATTTAAATGAGAAGCAACATGACGTAGAAAGTCCTTTGGGGGGTGGCTAGGTGGTGCAGCGAATAGAGCCCAGGCCCTAGAGTCAGAAGGACCTGAATTCAAATCTGTCCTCAGACATTAAACACACACACACACACACACACAAACACTAGCCATGTGACCTTGGGCAAGTCACTTAACCCCAATTGCCCTACCTTCCCCCCTCCAAAAAACAAAACCAAAAGAAAGTCCTTTGGATATAGAATTAGGGAACCTAAGTTCTAATTGTGGTTCTGCTATTTATTGCCTGGGTGAACCTGAACAAGTCATTTACTTTTTATAGAGCTCAATTTCCATATCTAGCTAATTCCAGCTATAAATTCCATGATCTTATGGTGGTTATAAAGATGAACTCAGTGGTCCAGGGTCCCCTAAGTTGTGGGGTCAATGACTTGAATCTCATCTTGATGTCTGATCCAAAGTGATAATTTTCTCGTTACTCAGAGATCACTCTAGGAAATGTTTATTTTTTGTTCAGTTCTAGATTTCTACAACTATAGATAACTGGGTCCCCAGATCCAGAAGAAGTGCTCAAGGGAACAAATTCATTTAGGAAAGAGAACAGCTTTTCCAAACAATACTAGTATCTTGGTTTCTCATAAAGTCATTAGCTTCCACTTGTTCCACTCTAATTCTGAAGGAATTATTCTCTTCAGAATGCTTTTGAGACTATTTCTCCATCTGGCAAATTTGACTTTTTTTTTTTAAATTTATTTTCTTGATTACATCATTCATTTCCACAAGGTTTTGAGTTA